>CANNZV010000574.1:40739-477226 GCA_947561585.1 Caprella mutica | reverse complement strand
AGACTGGCACCACAGTTACGGCGCAGCAGATTACGACGCACCACCAAACGTTCTATTTCTAATAAATAGGTAATTTGAATGAAGATTAATGATATAAGGAGTGAATTTGATAATTGTTATCAAATTTTTGACCCATAGTACCTGAATCAAAATATCAAATGTTTATACCTAGTACCTACTACCTACCCAGTCTACATAATATCCAGTCTGTATTTCATGGTAAATTCCACCGACATTCCGACATGTCAGTGGAATTTTTTCCTCTTTGAAAATAATATTCTGGCAAAGTCGGTGGATTTTTAGCTATTTATTTCTATGTTGCCATTATTTTTTGGACTTTGGTGGATATATTGGAAAATTGTTAGTGGATCAGCCAAATTACTGGAAATTTATGGTGGATTTTTTCAGCTTTTTGAAAAAGTCGGTGGGATTTTGTGCACCAAATACAGACTGGCAGAACATGGGACATTTTCAACATTTTCTGTGCAAACAATTCTTAATTTCTTCCTATATTTATATGTATCTTACTGAGAACTAACTGTAGGGTTAAGCAGGTAAATTGTGGTCCACCAACTAATTGCGGCCTCTAACAACAGAAAAGTCATAGCTTCAAAACACTCGTTAAAAACATAAAGTAATAAATTATAGCACGCACTGCGCTTATTTTGATAGCTTTGCAACATTTTAATGTAATTTCAGTCAAGAATGTTTTAGAGACTCTCTTGAGAGGGCCGCAATTATAAATTAAAGGGCCGCAATTTACCTGCATAAAAGCTGAGCGGCGCACCACAATACGGCACACCACTGTACTTTCTATTAATGATCTCAAAGTTAATAACTGTTATGAAGTTTGTTGTTCTGCACACTTCATGATTGTTTAATGACCTGACAGGGGGGTTCGGGAGGCGGCACGCCCCCTGATCCATCTAGGTACCTAACGGTTAACTAATAAGTTTTTATTTACACCTCAGATTGAAAGTTTACAATAGTTACCCCATAAAATTTTAATTACAGTTTTCTATGATGAATTTTATTTTCTATTCCTAATTTAACATCTCAATTAAATAATAATTAAACTGTGTAGTATAATTTCATTGGATTCAGGTACCGTCGTCAGTCCAGTCTGGAAAAATAGGTGCTTTCTGAGGAACTAATTACTCTGTTCGAGTTTTACAGACTTCAAAAATTAATGGTAAATTGTTAAAAGTTGTATAATCCGTTGCATTTAGCATATAGAGTTCATCTGTTAGCCTAAGCAGTTTTCTAGACTGGCCTTCAGTCATAAATCTGATAAAACAACTACCTATCAAATTCACTCCATTTATCATTAATCTGTATTCAAAATACCTAGCTATCTAATAGAATGTATTATGTACAATGGTGCGCCAAAATCTGGTGCGCCATAATGTATTGCGCCGCTCAGCTTTTAGATACATATCCCGAGAACAGATGCTAAAATAGAGGATTTCTTGGAGAACAGTCAGAACACAGTCAGTCCGGATACCTAGTACCTAATAGGCCAGATTGCATTAGTTGTTGTCCAAGAGCCGCCATTTCACCAACAAGTTATTTGAAGAGCCGTGGGGATATCATATCTGAGCCCTGGGATAAAAAATGTGAGCCCTGGGATAAAAATGCGAGCCGTGGGATAAAAAATGCGAGCCGTGGGATAAAAAATGCGAGCCGTGGGATAAAAAATGCGAGCCGTGGGATAAAAAGTGAGAGCCGTGGGATAAAAAGTGAGAGCCGGGGGATAAAAAGTGAGAGCCGTGGGATAAAAAGTGAGAGCCGTGGGATAAAAAGTGAGAGCCGTGGGATAAAAAGTGAGAGCCGTGGGATAAAAAGTGAGAGCCGTGGGATAAAAAGTGAGAGCCGTGGGATAAAAAGTGAGAGCCGTGGGATAAAAAGTGAGAGCCGTGGGATAAAAAGTGAGAGCCGTGGGATAAAAAGTGAGAGCCGTGGGATAAAAAGTGAGAGCCGTGGGATAAAAAGTGAGAGCCGTGGGATAAAAAGTGAGAGCCGTGGGATAAAAAGTGAGAGCCGTGGGATAAAAAGTGAGAGCCGTGGGATAAAAAGTGAGAGCCGTGGGATAAAAAGTGAGAGCCGTGGGATAAAAAGTGAGAGCCGTGGGATAAAAAGTGAGAGCCGTGGGATAAAAAGTGAGAGCCGTGGGATAAAAAGTGAGAGCCGTGGGATAAAAAGTGAGAGCCGTGGGATAAAAAGTGAGAGCCGTGGGATAAAAAGTGAGAGCCGTGGGATAAAAAGTGAGAGCCGTGGGATAAAAAGTGAGAGCTGTGGGATAAAAAATGTGAGCTGTGGGATAAAAACTACAAGCAATGGGATAAAAAGCGAGCTGTGGTGGAAGGAGCAATTACTATCTAGATTTAGTTACTTATTAACAGACCGGGAATATTTGATCAAGTGAAAATTCACATTTGATGAGCCGCAAAGTTTTGAAACTCTATATGAATGTCTTTTAGAAGACCGCGAGTTTCGAAAAAAATTCACAAAGAATGCAATCTGGCTACTAGGTAGCTACACAATTTAATTCTTTGATTGAGATGTTTTTTGGAATTGAAAATAAAATTTATCATAGAAAACTGTAATAATTATAATTTTATGGGGTAACTATTGTAAACATTCAGTCTAAGGTATTATATTAGAAACTTATCAGTTAGGTAGACCATAAATGTATCGGTCCCGAGGGGCGTGCCGCCCCCCGAATCCCCCTGCCAGGTCATTAAACAATCATGATGTGTGCAGAAGTGCAGCAGAACAACAAACTAGCGTATACAACAAACTGCAACAGCGGATACAATGTAAACAGCCATTTACGTCCAGTCTGCAGAACATGGGATATTTTTAACATTTTCTGTGCCAACAATCCTTAATTTCCTCCTATATTCATATGTATTTTACTGAGAACAGAAGCCAAAATATAAGATTTCTTAGAGAACACTTTACCAGTTCCTGCAGTCTGGATTTACGTTGAGACCATTGATAGAAAGTTCGGTGCCGGTGGTGCGCCGTAATGTGATGTGCCGCTCAGCTTTTAGATACTGTTCTATTCACTTGCAGTATCAGAGGATATTCTGCAGACTGTGTCTGACTGACAGCCAGTCTGTATTTCATTGTAAATTCCACTGACATGTCAGTGGAATTTTCAGCCCTTTGAAGATAATATTCTGGCAATGTTGGTAGATTTTTGGCTATTTATTTCTGTGTTATCATTAATTTTTGGTTGATAAATTGGAAAAATGTTGGTGGATCAGCCAAATAATTGGAAATTCGTGGTGGATTTTTTCAGCTTTTTGAATAAGTTGGTGGAATTTTTTGCACCAAATACAGACTGAACTGACAGTCTGATGCAAGCTGCAGAACACGGAACATTTTTCAAAGATGTCACTCTGAGACAAATCTGAGCCCAATTTTAGAAAAGATCTCTGTGGGAGATCTTGAATTTATTCCTATGTAACCATTAATTTAGTTGCAGGAGATTATGAATTAATTTCTACCATCCTATGTAACCATTAATTTAGCTTTGGGAGATTTTGAATCTTCTGCTGAAAGCCAGAGAGCAACTCAGTCTCTCTTAACCCTTTCGATCCTGAATCTCTTTCTTTTTATTTTTATTTAATTTTTTTAGTAACCATCTTCATATCTACAATAACACATTGTATGTATTAAATTTTGAAAAATACATTGAGTATGCTATTCGCAGGCCCAGAGCGAAAATTTCTGTCATGTGACATACCTAGCCTGGGAACATAAATGAAATTTCCGTCATCTTTCATGCGTCCATCATGTATATTACTGAAGAGAAGCCCATTAACAAACATGCACAAGAGCTTGGACTACAAACGTGTAAAAATTGCTTATAATTACATGGCTACTGCAGATACTGTCAGGAGCAAAAGGGTTAACACTATAATGCCCAAAACCTATCCTAGGCCTCAAAATAATTTTTTTTATAGATCAATATTAGATATTCAACCCCTTTTAAAGTTTTAAGAAGGGGGTCAACCCATCGATTTTGGTGAAAATTATTGTATATCTTTTTATTCTGAAAAAAGGGTTTTTTGGTAGTGGGCTTTCATGTCCCAAATTTTTGTGAGGGTATGACCACTTGAACCACGAAGGGTGAGGGTCAAAATTTGTGATTTTTAATAATTTTTTTTGGACCAATCGCTCTGAAATAGCTATAGTATATGTAACTTCGCAAAAGAAACACTTTTTTTTTTCATTTAACTTTTCCGATTTTGTCTTTGGTTTTCGAAAAAAATGTAGTTTTTTCAATTTATTTTTAATCAAATTTAGAAATTTCTTAAAACGAAGTGTTTGAGTGTGTATGCTAGAATAAAAACGACATTTTTGGAATCCTTGGAACATTGTGAACAAATCTATTGAGGGTGTTTTTCAAATTTTTATCTGGTTTTTCATTTAATTTATAAGCATTTTTGATGACTAGCTAAAATAAAAAAATAAATCCTAATTTTTTTATTTCGAACTGCAATAAAAAGAGAATGAGGAAGAAATTTGGAAAAAACCCTCTATAGATTTGTTGAAAACTCATTGACTTCTCGTCTTTTTTAGCTGGAAAATGCACAATTTACCCGAGACTCAAAAACATGAAATAATTAAGTGAAATGTCAATTTTCACGTTACAAGAAAACCAAAGACAGTTTTGGAATCCTTGGAACACGTCTAACAAAAAATCTGAGGACTTTTTCAAATTTCTTCCTCGATCTCTTTATCGCAGTTCAAAATAAAAAAAATTGGATTTTTTTCAAAAAATTTAGTTTGTCATCTAGCTTATAAAACACAAAACAGACGAAAATTTGAAAAAAAAAACCCTCTAGATTTGTTCGAAATGTTCCAAGGATTCTAAAACTGTCTTCATTTCATACTAGCATATACACTCATACACTTCTCGTCTTTTGAAATTGAAAAAGTTACAAGAATAAATTTTTTTTTTAATGCGAAGCTACAAATTCCGTGCAAATTTCAAAACGATAGGTCCAAAAATAAAAAAGTTTTTTCAAAATTGGGTTGGCCCCCTTAAAAAGAAATAATATTCAGAATATATTCACTTGGGTATTTTTTTTTTAAATCAAATATCACTTAGGAAGAACTTTTGAGTAATTGGAAATCTCTAATCATTATGTGGCATAGCCTACATTTAATTTTACACTTCTTACTTCTAGAATATGATTATTCGGACTAAATATAGACATTATTTGATGTTTTTCTAATGTCTTTACTCTTCTCCAGGACCCCCGAGGACGTTGGGCATTAAAGGGTTAAATTAAAATCTCTGCGAGTCATGTAGTCATGAGACACCAGTCTGCAAAGTATGCACAATCAGTCTCCAGATATTCAATTTTTGGTGCAATTTCTCTATAGATTTTCAAATTTGTCTCCAAAATAGCCAAAAATGGGCAAAAAATCTCAAAATACTCTCCAATAATAAATTCCAGTCTGCAGAATAAGGGACATTTTTAATATTTTCTGTGCCAAAAATCCTTTATTTCCTCCTTTACATGCATGTATTTTACTGAGAACAGAAAGCAAAATAGAGGATTTCTTGGAGAACAGTTAACCAGTTTTGGCAGTTCCTGCAGTCTCTGACTAAGACTCTGAGTCTGGCAATAATTACATGTGATGTAAGCATAAGAATTAATCAAAAAATTGTCACCGGATCATTCAGGAGACTAATTTCAAGGCCTCTATAGTTGCCGGATAATCTTCACAACTTAGTGCATCTTTTGCAGACTGGAGGAGACACTCAGACGCATTATGCAGAGTGGTCACACAGTGACTCTTAATACAGATTAGTGAAGAAAAAGATTGTACACTCTTTGTTTTGATTCAAATTTTACCAGACTTCAGAAGTTGAATTCAACTGCAGAAAGTGTTTGTAGAGATCTCTTATTCTGTAATTTCTGTTTAATGTTCATAGTAAAAAAGTTGAATTAATGTAAATATAGGGATTAATTCATAGGTGTTCCTGGTGTTCATAGAAAAATTAATATGAATTATAAGTATAGAAAATAATTTAAAATTGTTCTGACAGTCTAGGTTGTTCATAGAGAATATCCCAAATATATCCCATTGTATATAAATGATGAACATTTCTTATAATTAATAAGTTTCTTCAATTTTATACCATTTAATAACTTTACTGGCCAATCTCTGTCCTGCCTGCAGACTTGAATTAATTTCACTTCTGATGTTCCCATTAAAAGTATTAATTTACCGGAGACTGTGAGACAGATTATGATTTGTAAATGAAACTATATTTATGAGAAAAAGTTAGACTAAACTGCAGACTAGCAATTGCTATATGTAGAGTACATTTATACAATTTCCCTGTACCATACTTAGGCACACTACTAATTGTCAAATTCAAATTAAACCTAGTTTGCTACAGTCAATTGGCATTGAGTGACTGTGAATCAGATATAAATTACCAGATATTTAATTTAATCATTGATTATAACCCATTTATGTGGGTTAGCTCTATTCTATCCTTTTGTACTCAATGATTCACTTTGATAAATAGATGTTATATATTTGTTTTATTTTTAATTCACATAAATATATGCATTTCATCTTACCTCTCTTATTCAATTTCAGTGTTTTTTGTGATATTGTTACTAGGTAATAATTTATTCTAACTATGATAACTCCAGAGAGATATACACTAGAAGAAGATGCAATCTGCCCAGTCAAAGTAAGTATTGTGCTATTATATTCCTAATATATATTAATCATAATCACATCTTTCAGCTAGCTACATAAATATTGAATTAACAATCTTTCCTCTCAGCCTTCCCCCTCAACAGGAAAATCCAAAACTGCTAACTTTTCAGTGCACATAAAAGGAATGGACGCTAAGAATATGGAGGTGGATTTCATTGGGCTGCATTTCTCACTTGTGAATGCTTATAGAAGGATTGTTCTTGCTGAAGTAAGTTAATATAGCTATGTACACAATTTAGAATTTAACTCTAATGCCTCACCTGTAGTTCTGTAGCTATGTATGAATAGGTATATTTTATTCACAATTCTCTCATGGATAATGAACCCTAATAGATTGCACAATTCTCAAAATAACTAGAAATTATTTTGCTACCTTAGCTATAGCTAGTATTAGTCTAGTAATAGTTACAATGGTTGTACATTTTATTTTAAAACCTATTTGTTTTTAGAGAGTGGTATTGAGATGAGTTTTGTTATGTTCTAACTCTTAATATTTACTCTTGAGTGTGAAAATGGATTTTGAAGAATAATAGATGGTAAAGGTGACTATACGCAAAGCAGATTCTTAGCCTTAAATTTAGATCAATGATTTTAAATGATAAATACCTAGTTCTTTTAATATGAAATAGCTATTTTTTAATAATCATTTTTGATGAACCCTATAATTTCCAGTGACTAATTTAGTGTTATTTTACAGGTTCCAACTATGGCGATTGAGAAAGTCTACATGTTTAACAACACAAGCATCATGCAAGATGAAGTGTTGTCTCACAGACTAGGTCTTGTTCCTCTAAATATTCAGCCAAGTTTCTTTTCTTTTCAAAATGGTTAGTTGCTAAAATAAGGATTTTTAATGGAGAAAAAGACAAAAAATCTTCAGCTCATTAACTAGTTGATGATTGTTGATGTAACTCATCAATGGTGAAATTAATTTTCCTAAAATTCAGTACAGGTAGCTATTCATCATATCCTTGATCATCAATCACAAAATTTGAAATATCTTGTCTGTAAAAGAGTTTCGTCTATTGCTCAAAGGTCCCTGAATTTTCTTTTTCTTTAAATTTAGATCAGCTATTAGACCTCTATAGTCTATACTGAAATTTAGAAAAAATGTAAATATTTTTAATAGATGGTTTTCCATTTTTATATTTTATATCTATTTTGTGAACTTACCCTAATTGTCTTCCAAGTAATTGAAAAATGGTTATAATTCAGGAACATGTAACATACACATTTCTTGAACTGAAATTGGGTTTCTGCTGTAGAGCTATTTATTTATGGATTTATCATAGAATCAGTTAATCAAATATAAACCTTATGACTATATTGTAGTTTATCAAATATAAACATTATATTGTAGTTCATTTGTTTTTAAACATATAGTTGATTAACCGAGTCTCAACGTTCATCACTGCTGCACTTGTTCCCCAGTCATTCCAACATCATGCTATATAATACAGGGTGGGGCGTAAGTTTGGAAGCAATTTTTCAAACATTAATATAATTCTTAAAAATAAGTTCCTAAGTAGGTGATAGGGTTTGAACTATAGTAGAGACACAACATTATGACGTGGCAGTGTTATTTTTTACAAAAATTTAGTCAATTCAAAAATGTCAGACAAAACAGAAGCCATTATTGCTCTACACCGTGCCGGGAAGTCAGATTCCGTCATTTCAAAGACTCTCTCAATAGCGAAATCGACTGTTTGGAAGTGTGTGAAGCGTTTTAATGAGAGAGGAGACTTGATTGATCGTCCAAGAAGTGGTAGACCACGCTCAGAACGCACCAAACAACTGATAAAATGTGCCAGAGAGAAGATCAGGAGGAACCCGAAAAGGTCAATACGATTGTTAGCCAAAACAGCTAATGTGAGTCCCAGAACATTGAGAAGAGTTGTCAAAGAACACCTAAAGATGTCCTCTTTCACCCTCCAAAAGAGACAGACTCCTACAGAAGCTGTAAAGAAAAAGAGATTGGAGAGAAGCAAAGCACTTCTGAGAGAATTTAAGTCTGGCACGGCTGGTGAAATTGTTTGGTCTGACGAAAAAAATTTCACATTGGAAATGGCTCACAACCGGAGGAAGGACAGAATAATTGGTAAAAGTGCAAAAGACATCCCATACAACCAAAAAACTGTCCACAGAACCATGAAACCTGCTTCAGTAATGGTCTGGGCCGCCGTTTCAGAAACTTGGAGATCTCCTTTAATTTTTGTGGAACAAGGCGCCAAAATCAATGCTAAATGTTATATTGAGAATATTTTGACGCCAATGATGGAGTCAGCTAAGGATCACTTCGGTAATGACACTCTATGGACATTTCAGCAAGACGGCACGACTTCACATACTGCAAATGTCACTCAAAACTGGTGCCATGAGCATCTTCCACGGTTTTGGTCCAAAGAAATGTGGCCTCCCTGCTCCCCAGATGTTAATCCTATGGACTTTTCGGTATGGTCCATTCTTGAATCAAAGGCCTGTGGTAAATTCCATCGCAGTGTGGATAATTTAAAGCGTTCGCTCCAGAGATCTTGGAAGGAAATTTCACAAGAACAGTTGCGTGCCGCAGTAGGAGGAGATTTGAGGCTGTTATTAAAAACAAGGGGGGACATTTTGAATAAATTTATGATTTTTGAATTCTTAAAACCCTTATGTAATAATACATAACTGTAAATTATTAAATATATTTTTCGTTGGATTATAATATGCACTTTCATTTGCTTCCAAACTTACGCCCCACCCTGTATATATAATGACCTGCTAATGCTTACTTCCTTTTTTTTAGACTCCAACTTCTCTCCTGATAACTGTGTGAAATACAGAATGAAAGTAAGATGTACCACGGATGGCAATAAGCCATCTGTAAAGTTAGAGCATGATGGAGACGATATGCAGTTTGTATCAAAATTAGGTGAGAATTATCATTTGATTCAGGTTTACTGTAGTTACTCTCATTGTTTCGCTTGAATTTTCTAGTTCAATTGGCTTATAAAAATAAGTTCTGTTTTATTTCAGTAACCTCAGCAAACCTGCAATGGATGCCTCATGGTGATCAAGCCACTATGTTCCAAGACTCTCCCTTGCTACCTATCGTGGAAGAGACTTTATTAGCTCCTGGAGTTAAGACAGAAAACTCGCATTTGGTGCTCTGTAAATTGAACCCTGGACAGGAGATCATACTTGATGCCTATGCTGTTAAAGGTATCATTGTATTTTTAGATTTTTTTTTAAGACCTAAGGTACATCCCATCAACTTTAATCTTTAATTGTACTTAATGCATTTAATCATATTATCAGGCATAGGTTCAGATCATGCGAAGTTTCAACCGGGACTCTGCTGGTACAGAATGCTACCTACTATTCAAATCAAGCAATCAATATATGGTGACCAGGCTTTGCAACTGCAGAAATATTTCTCTCCAGGGGTAATAGGCATCAAGAAAAACGAAGGTTAGTCTTCTGAGACATGTTCGTCCTTAACATAATATGACCCACTAATTGTAAAGCTAAAACTATTTAGACTTGATGTTGATAGTTAATAGCAGTTCCTTAACTTCTCAGCTGGTATGGATGAAGCCTATGTACAAGATGCTCGTAAAGACTCTGGTTCTCGAAATGTGTACAAAGATGAGAAACTGAAAGACTGCGTTACTATTGGCAGAGAAGCAGAACATATAATATGTAAGTAAAACCTATTACTGTGTGAGATGTAACCTCTTATACCATGATCTTTTCAATTCATTCCTCTGCTCTCTCTTTCAGTTCACATTGAGTCTCACAGCGCCCTTAGCAGTTATGAAATTCTGGAAACAGCTGTTCAGATAATGATTGACAAATGTGACAACCTCCTGAACAGTCTCTCTCGTACTACCTAAACCAGTAAAACACAATTAAAAATATACAGATTTTCATTTATTCCTCGTAAACTACACTTTTGGCTTGAGAATACGATTTGTAGTACTGCTCTAAAATAGATAAAAAAGAATACTAAGTTTCAAACTCATTGACGGTGAACTTGATTCCGGTCTTCAGAAACTATGTTAACAAATAACGTCACATTAAATCAGATGAAGTAATGTCAAAATGAGAATTATATTGGTGCGGCAACTAAATAAAGATAAAATATGTCAATAAACAATATGTTTCGTTAGCTTCTAGTACCTATATAACTTTTATATATTTAATACCAGGCTGGCACTTATAAGTTAGCTTATTTCAAACTTGTAAAATGTAAGGTGGTACCTAGTAACCTATTGTATTTACAATGAAGCACTCAAATGACCATTATCTAACATATAAACCTGATTGCAGATAGCAAAATGTTATTTAAAGCACAATTTGACGAAGGACATTTTCGATAAAAATTCTTATTTTTCAGATAAATGCAAATGGGTCTCAGATCCTTCAGTCACCTTTACTCTACTGGAGAGTTTGAAGGCTATTAAGTTGAAAATTATATGTGAATAGAGGGTAAAACGTGATGAAAACAATATTTTTTACTATTGTACTGCTACTCTGTTTTCATCATAATTAACTCTTTTACTCAACTTGCAGATACATTTTAATGTCCTTGCAAGACAAGCTTATCTTCTATAAATAACTAAGTAGCTACTAGGTATGTGCGTGAAGTCAAAATTTACTGCATTTTTAATATAACCGTCAAGTAAATGATACCAATTAGAGAAGAAGTTATATAATGATTATAATATTTTCTTTTCTTACGTGTCCAAAAATATAGAAATAACTAATAACTTTAATCGTATACCGTACTGCCTAAAATATTTCAGAGCATAAAATTATTGTTTGTTCAATGTAACACAATTATATAAATCTAATTATCTAGCTAATTAATCACCTATACTGGAGTCAGAGTTCAGCTATGGTTTAATTTTAAAACAATTAAATAATTCACTACTTTGAACTTTAATCACAGACCATCAACTAATTCTGGCAACAAACAATAAAAAAGCTGATACGAAATTAAAATTGCCATAACTTTAACCACTGTATCTTCATTTGGTTCTCTTTGGTTAAGGCTACGGTTTCTATGGATGCGTATTCTGATGATATCGTCAGAGCAATTTGGTTACACTGTAGGTATACACATTTTCTGTTCGTCAGTATGTTTTGCCCAATTAATATTGGTTATCATTTTCACTGCACAAAAAAGTTTGAATACCTAAATAGATAAATGAGTTGTTATAGAACTAAAAACAATTAAAAGTCCTCTCCAGGCTCCGGGAAAAAAAATGAGTTTATTACATAATATTATAGAACTAAGGTATACGATCATTATTCCGCATACAATTCGGTTCAGTATTTATTTTATTATTTGCTTTTAAAGTTTTTTAATACTCTGTGAGCATCAATTGAGTGAATCACCAACCTGACGCCGAGAAAGAAGATTGTACACTCTTTGTTTTGATTTCAAATTTAGATTTTTAAACAAACCATACCTTTTTGGTCTTCTTTTAAGATAGTAATTGTTTCTAAAAGTATATAAACGTTTCTATAATAAGTTTATCCCATTTTAAACCTTTAAACGAATAATGAATAGATTTATTAAACCAAATACCTAGTTCCGAAAATCAAAACCGTTTTTTGTAGAAACTAATAGTTTTTGAGATATGAGGGTTTAAAGTTATTTGAAAAAAATCGTGTTTTCATTGAAATTACTTAAACAATATAGATTTTTTATATGAAATAGTAATGTAGTTTGTTGTATCCGCTAGTTTGTTGTACTACACACTCCATGATTGATTAATGACCTGGCAGAGGGGCTTGGGGGGCGGCACGCCCCCCTAAATACATATATCGAATATATTTCCAGTTTCCGTGATATTTTTAATTTATTACTTCAATGCTGATATATGTGAAATGGGGGGCGTGCCGCCCTCCATACCCCCCTGCCAGGTCATTAAACAATCATGAAGTGTGCAGTACGACAAACTAGCGCATACAACAATCTGCATCACGGTTATCTTTGACCAAGAAGCGTGAAAACACGAGTTTTTTCAAAGTTCCCCATCCTTCAGTAATACATAGGAAATAAATAACTTTGAAGGTCCCCTCCAAGCATATTTTTTTATTTCTTTAATCAACGAGGCTAATGTTTCTTATCATTTTACTGCAAACCCCATAAATTTTGATGGCATATTTTTAATTTTATATGCTTTTAAAGATTTTATAATCCAAACTCTACAAAACCTACTTTACTTCCGACTTTCTAATTTTCAGTCTGAAGAAGAAGAATGTACACCATTTGTTTTGATTGTCAACTAGGTATTTGATTTAAGAAATCTATTTATTATTCGTTTAAAGGTTTAAATTTGGATAAACATTTTATAGAAATGTTAATATACTTTTAGAAACAAATAATATCTTAAAAGAAGGCCAAAAAACGCATTGTTTGTTTAAAAATCTAAATTTGAAATCAAAACAAAGAGTGTACAATCTTCTTTCTCAGCGTCAGGTTGGAGATTCGCTCGATTGTTGCTCACATAGTATTAAAAAACTTTAAAAGCTAATATTGAAATATATACTGAACCGAATTGTATGTGGTTTGTATAATAATGATCGTAAACCTTAGTTCTATAATATCATGTAATAAACTCATTTTTTTCCCGGAGCCTGGAGAGGACCTTCAAACCCTCATATCTCAAAAACTATTAGTTTCTACAAAAAACGGTTTTGATTTTCGGATTCTATGGCCAAAAATACATATAAAATAGTAATTTGAATTAAACGGGAAAGACCCGAATATCTTCCAAAACACATTAATGGTAAACACTAGGTACAGACAATCGAAAGTAATTTTGAAACACAAAAATACCGAGAGCGTGCAGTCGCTATAGTCGCATGAAAAAATCAAACTTGTTTGAATGCTGAAGTTGTTCTGACGACTAAATCGCTGCCACTGTAACCACTTTTATTGGAAAGAACGAGCAAAAGATGGCTGCAACACACCCAACTCTTGTTAAATAACGTTTTCGGTGATATTTTTTTTAAATTCCACATTACCGCATGCTATTATCCAATCTTAGTAGTCATACGGACGAAAATTAAAAAATGACTGTTGATGAAATTGCTACTGGTCTTTTTACACCCAAATTAGTAACAAATTTTTAGTCTTGAAGAAGACGATTTATTCAAGATAATTAGATCATTAGTCAGATCGGTCGCGTTGGCCGCCATCTTAATTTTCTATTCCACGTGACCCACAGCAATTCTGTTTACTATGACGTGACCTCTTGCTTACATACATGACGTCACAGCCTACCCAGAATAAATTTGAATAATACATGTAACTGGGGTACTATACTATTCTGTTTACTATGTTTATATATTCCTAATGGTTTTTGTAATGGGTGATCATAAGTAGAGGGTGCTAAAATCGCTCTTACGCGAGATATGTAATTGTTAAAGGATATAAATATATAGATTTGTTTACCAAGTAATTACTTGGTTATAAATTAATACATACAATATACAAAATTGGATATTATGAAGATCCAAAGTAAAATATTGTTTACAAAAAATAACCATTTTCTCAATACTGCTTTCATTGATTTGATCACGTCAGAATTCGCCTGTAAGAAATACAAAACATGCGTTATCAGGTGGGGAGTCAATACCCCACCCAATGTGGGGTAAATACATAGAAAAACTATCATAAGTGGTTAAAACTGAGCTCCTCGGAGGACATTCAATTCCCTGGCCCTTGGTATTTCTCGGATGTACAGTAAATTTTCTCATTCATTCTTTGACAAGTGTTCTGTGTGCTGACGGCTGAGGCACCGACCTACATCCACCATAGTCGATTCAGAGTTTCTCCATAAATATGTCGTAGTTCCGGAAATACAGTTGTGGCCAAAATATAAGGGTAAGCAAGAACAAATTATCCAAATCTTTGATTCCATAAAAAAAGTACAGAACAAACATTATTGAAATTTTGGTGCTAGTTCGGTATGCGATTGTTCTGGGCGTCATTTTCTAGTTCGGTATACGATCTGGATAGAATTTATTACCAAATATAAAGAATAGAGGAGGTAGGTATACAAGATGCAAAATATAATACAATTTTATTTCCACTTGAAAAAAGATATTATTATATGAACTACATCCTACTAAAGGATCTTTCCCATTTGACGACCACACGCCGAATTTAATTTAAATTATTTTTTTCTTATATACTTTTGTCTATAGAATCCGAAAATCATAACCGTTTTTTTGTAGAAACTAATACATTTTGAGATATAAGGATTTAAAGTTATTTATTACTGAATTGTTGAGAACTTTGAAAACACTCTTGTTTTCACGCTTTTTGGCCAAAGATAGCCATAATGCAGATTGTTGTATCCGCTAGTTTGTTGTACTGCACACTTCATGATAAATTATTGACCTGGCAGAGGGGTATGGGAGGGGGGGGGGAGAGGGGTGGCACGCCTCCTATTACACATATATCAGTATTGAAGTAATAAATGAAAACTAGCACGGAAACTGGAAATATTCGATAAATGTATTTCTGGGGACGTGCCGCCAAGTTATTAATAAATCATGAAGTGTGCATTACAACAAACTAGCGGATACAATAAACTACATTACAGTTTCAGGTAAAAAATCTATAATGCTTGAGTAATTTCAAAGAAAATACAAGATTTTTCAAAGTTCTCAATCATTCAGTAATACATAGGAAATCGATATCTTTAAAACCTGAATATAGCTAAAACAGGTATCAAATATACGACAGTTGGTTATAGATTTCATTGTCTTGTCCAGGTACTAAACAAGTGGGCAGTCAGTGACCAAAATAATATCTCATCTTGCGGGAAGCTCAAATCCTTATTTTGTCTTCACGTGACTGGCAATCTGGCGTCAGTTCAATGGAGAAATGATATAACTGAAACAAAATAAAGTTTTACACAGTCTTCCTTAGCGTCCTGCAATCGCTACAACACTTCCTCTCTCTAGAGTAGTTTATCATAATTCATAACTCTATGGTTCGAAAGCTCAACCTAATTTAAGATACCTTCAACGTTGATATTTTATTAAAACTCTCGACAATACAGATTTAACTTTTTATGGGGGTGTTTGTACACTCAACGATCATAGTTTTTTTTCTAGGAATCAAGCTTACGAATAGAAAGATGTCTATTCATCATCAGGAAAGAGAGATGAGTTTATAATTACCCTCTAGAAAATGTGGAAATTCTGTTACGTATATATCTTTTGAATAAGAATCGATTGCTCGCGTCCACACGTTTCATTTTATTTGACCATTATATAATTAGCTAACGAATTATAGGTACTGTTTTTCAATTCGTCTATAAAGCACTCGTATGCATGATTGTATGCCAATTGTTTTTGTAAGTAATTACTTTCATATAAAATTATGCTATTTGATGAACTATTTCCCAACATGTTGAATCTCTTCAGACTTTCGATTTTAGTGTTTGACAAAACAAAAATCGAACGAATTCTAACTTGTTTGATAGTGTGTACGGACTAAATAAGAGGTCTTCTACATTGAAATGATAAACGTAATTAATACATACACCTTTAACGATTATTAGCTATATGCTACTGTATACTGATTGATTCTTTACTTTTTATTATGTTGGATATCATATAATATTATACACAATGTCAAACACTTCTTTATGCTTCAAACAGTTATATTTTGATATTGTCAAACAGACAAATATAGATTCGAGAGTTAGAAAAGATTCAACATGAATTTTTTTTTTTTTTCATACCGAATCAAAAACTATTCATCATCTACCATGCCTACAGGCTCCGAATTATTTCTCGTTTAGTCAATCTCTCCACTGTAATAAATCAATTACAACAAAGTTCACTCCATTAATAAATCAATAACTACTAAGTTCACACTAATACTCAGGATGTTAGACAATTTACGAAGGAAGTAGCGCCATTACTGCTGACAATGACGCTAGAGATATTTCAGTCTTATGGAAGGATCTGCGAGAAGTACATCACATGGACTAAAACTGCATGCTTCCACTATTCTAATATTCATTCTTAAACCGTTAATCTGCATTATTCTTTATGTTTAATCAATCCACAGTCCACACTGAATATTTCTTGCGCATTTTCTTATGTTGTATGTAGAAATATTATGATATATACCTATATTTATTTTAACTTCGCATTTAATAGACCAAAATTTGGCAAATTCGTAAGTCATGTGATCGTAATATATGTATATTATATATCAGGTATAAGAATATTTGAGCTGATCTGGAATTAATTATTTAGTGTATAACTGTACTACAACTGTACATAGTGATTAATGAAAGTAAAGAAATACAATTAATCATTATTAAAAGTTAATTCATTGAAACAATTACTTTTCGTTTCTATTTGTCGTGAATAACTGTTAAATAAATATTTGAATTTCATGTAGTTATCTTAGCTTAGTGTTCAGAAAATTACAATGAACAGAACCAATAAAAGTGATCTAAAACTGGAGGTTGCCGAAGCTATTACTTATTGCTCACAGGTGCGATGCAATATATAACTCACAAAATTAATAGTAGGTAGATGTTTTTATCTCGTGATTGACCTTTTTGTTTTAGAATCCAAAGGATTTGGAAGGATCTATTCGTCTGACTGTGGCTCTGCAGGCTATGATGTCGAGTCCTTTCCTCTTTGATCGCAAGGCCAAAGATTTAGCCAAGAGAGCTGTGGTGCAAATAGAAGTCATTGCCCACCAAGCTGTCAGGACAGTGCAATACTGGAAGGTAGGAGCGAATTGGTACAGTATAACTATACTATACTCATATATTTAACTCTTCTATAGTGAACTCTTGTATAGTGAATAAGTTAGGATGTAGCCTCTAGTGAACAGATTTTTGTAGTGTACCATAAAATAGCCTTTGGTTTTCTGAAACTTATGGCAATTCTTCACAGAGTAAATGAAATTTGTTCACTATAGATTATAGAGGCTACTTCCTAACTCATTCACTATACTGGAGTTCACTATAGAGGAGTTGTACTGTACATTGGGAAGGGATTGACAATTTTCATTTCTAATAAATCCTCCTTTCAATAGATATTATACGAAGATCAACTGTTGAGACAAAAAGACAGAAAATCGAATAAAATGCAAAATCTGGAAGATCAGTTGAAAGAGAATAATTCAAAGGTGACGCTTCTTGGTGAAAAGAACGCCATTTTGAGTCACCAGTTGAAAGAGGTACAGTTGGAGATTCATGATTTTTCTACATATTCGATAGATTATTTATTTCCGTAACGTCATTATATTTAAAAATATCTTATCATCTGAAAATTGTTCAGAAAAATATTTATAATGATCTGTTAGTTAAATCATATTCCAAACAGACAGAAAATGTTTTATCAGAGGAGCGAAATAAAGTAACGAGACTGAAGGAGGAGAAAAGATCTTTAGAGGAGAACCTCTTTCAGGTGGGAGTGGTATGTAGGTACTACAGAGAACTGTATATCTCACATCACAGTTTACTAATTTTCTATTGTTTTCAAATATCACAAATTTTTTGTCGAGTACACAGACCAAATTTAAAATATCTACAAGCATTACAATTAATATAGTTAATATTGGAAATAAAAACAGTAAATTGTCGAAAATCATTAATTTTCTTTGACTGTACGTGTAGTAATCTTGTTAATAAACATTTTGGAAAAGAGAAGCTTTAGATATGATTAGATTTTCCAACATCACAGTTCGCATTCTCGGAACAATGTTTTCCTGTATCTTCAATTTTATTTTTTAAGTATTATTGACAGACTCGCTAGAGTGATGGTGAATATATAAAATTGATGCATATGTAAAAATATAAGATATTGGAAGTAAAATATCTCTAGATATTTAGTTTTCAACTTATATTTTAAAATAACAATGTTGTGGGATGGGAGAGTTGATGTACTAAATAAATAACTGGCAAAAAACAAATAACATACTAAATATTTGTACATTAAACAAGATCGAAGAAATATAGATATATAGGATACAGATAAAGGTATTTATATTTATTAACCAAGAAATGAATTAAAATTTTAGAAATACAAAATCAGTCAGAAGTCAGTCGATAGTCAGTCGGTCATTTACGGCACTTAGTGCTACAAAAAAAGGTTCAATAACATAAGGAAGATTTCACCTATAGTACAAGGTATAGGTAGATTTCACCTATAGTAAAAGGTATAGGTAGATTTCACCTATAGTAAAAGGTATAGGTAGATTTCACCTATAGTAAAAGGTATAGGTAGATTTCACCTATAGTAAAAGGTATAGGTAGATTTCACCTATAGTAAAAGGTATAGGTAGATTTCACCTATAGTAAAAGGTATAGGTAGATTTCACCTATAGTAAAAGGTATAGGTAGATTTCACCTATAGTAAAAGGTATAGGTAGATTTCACCTATAGTACAAGGTATAGGTAGATTTCACCTATAGTACAAGGTATAGGTAGATTTCACCTATAGTACAAGCTATAGGTAGATTTCACCTACAGTACAAGCTATAGGTAGATTTCACCTACAGTACAAGCTATAGGTAGATTTCACCTACAGTACAAGGTATAGGTAGATTTCACCTACAGTACAAGGTATAGGTAGATTTCACCTACAGTACAAGGTATAGGTAGATTTCACCTACAGTACAAGGTATAGGTAGATTTCACCTACAGTACAAGGTATAGGTAGATTTCACCTACAGTACATGGTATAGGTAGATTTCACCTACAGTACAAGGTATAGGTAGATTTCACCTACAGTACAAGGTATAGGTAGATTTCACCTACAGTACAAGGTATAGGTAGATTTCACCTACAGTACAAGGTATAGGTAGATTTCACCTACAGTACAAGGTATAGGTAGATTTCACCTACAGTACAAGGTATAGGTAGATTTCACCTACAGTACAAGGTATAGGTAGATTTCACCTACAGTACAAGGTATAGGTAGATTTCACCTACAGTACAAGGTATAGGTAGATTTCACCTACAGTACAAGGTATAGGTAGATTTCACCTACAGTACAAGGTATAGGTAGATTTCACCTACAGAACAAGGTATAGGTAGATTTCATCTACAGTACAAGGTATAGGTAGATTTCACCTACAGTACAAGGTATAGGTAGATTTCACCTACAGTACAAGGTATAGGTAGATTTCACCTACAGTACAAGGTATAGGTAGATTTCACCTACAGTACAAGGTATAGGTAGATTTCACCTACAGTACAAGGTATAGGTAGATTTCACCTACAGTACAAGGTATAGGTAGATTTCACCTACAGTACAAGGTAGGTAAACTCCGTTTACGGTACGAGGTAGGTAAACTCCGTTTACGGTACAAGGTAGGTAAACTCCGTTTACGGTACAAGGTAGGTAAACTCCGTTTACGGTACAAGGTAGGTAAACTCCGTTTACGGTACAAGGTAGGTAAACTCCGTTTACGGTACAAGGTAGGTAAACTCCGTTTACGGTACAAGGTAGGTAAACTCCGTTTACGGTACAAGGTAGGTAAACTCCGTTTACGGTACAAGGTAGGTAAACTCCGTTTACGGTACAAGGTAGGTAAACTCCGTTTACGGTACAAGGTAGGTAAACTCCGTTTACGGTACAAGGTAGGTAAACTCCGTTTACGGTACAAGGTAGGTATACTCCGTTTACGGTACAAGGTAGGTATACTCCGTTTACGGTACAAGGTAGGTATACTCCGTTTACGGTACAAGGTAGGTAAACTCAGTTTACGGTACAAGGTAGGTAAACTCAGTTTACGGTACAAGGTAGGTAAACTCCGTTTACGGTACAAGGTAGGTAAACTCCGTTTACGGTACAAGGTAGGTAAACTCCGTTTACGGTACAAGGTAGGTAAACTCCGTTTACGGTACAAGGTAGGTAAACTCCGTTTACGGTACAAGGTAGGTAAACTCCGTTTACGGTACAAGGTAGGTAAACTCCGTTTACGGTACAAGGTAGGTAAACTCCGTTTACGGTACAAGGTAGGTAAACTCCGTTTACGGTACAAGGTAGGTAAACTCCGTTTACGGTACAAGGTAGGTAAACTCCGTTTACGGTACAAGGTAGGTAAACTCCGTTTACGGTACAAGGTAGGTAAACTCCGTTTATGGTACAAGGTAGGTAAACTCCGTTTATGGTCCAAGGTAGGTAAACTCCGTTTATGGTCCAAGGTAGGTAAACTCCGTTTATGGTACAAGGTAGGTAAACTCCGTTTATGGTACAAGGTAGGTAAACTCCGTTTATGGTACAAGGTAGGTAAACTCCGTCTATGGTACAAGGTAGGTTAACTCCGTTTATGGCACAAAGTACTTCAGCTCCAGCCTCACATTTGGTGGCCTAAAAAATGATATGAAGGAAATATATTACACATCTAGCAAATTATTTCTAAAAATGTCCATTTATAAAATAAATGAAAATTACTGGCTAGCGATATACATATATTGCGAATAAATACCTTACAAATGAAGACCAATGGGCATTACCAAATACGAGCCAAATAAATAACTTAATTCTTTTTTTTTTCAAGATTCCCCTTCTAAACAATAACACTTGAACCCTTCACACCAGAAAACTATTACTAATAACGAGAGTAAGAATTTATTATGTCACCGGCACACAAACTTGAAACATACTGATCGGTTATGAAAATAATTACCCTACAAATTCAATTCAGTGTCGCTCCTAAAACGGGAAACATACAAACAAATTAATAATTTACCTTTTGGGTAGATAACTTCGTATGATAAAAAAAATAAGCCCTGCTTCAACAATACTCACGAGACGGTCTCGTGAGAAATTGCTTTTAAAAACATTGAAGTTTCTACATTTTCTTTACTTTGATTGCTATTGCTTATAGGTAACAATTGAAAAAGGAGCTTTGGAGAGAAGGTTGTCCAAAACAGAAAGACTCGACAACAAATATGACCAGGAGTTGTTAGCCACAGCTTACGAGAAATGCAAGTAAGGGTACTAATATTTGCAAGATAGGAATAAAACTTCGGTGTATAGATATATAATGTATAGATTCTATTTTTTCTCATTAAAAAAATATTATAATTATGTAGTTTCCCACTTAAATTTTACTTTAAAAACACACTAGGTGAATAGTTTTGCCTTTAAAAGTGAGTGAAAATCAGGTCAGTGACAACATCCTTATGTTTAAGACTTCGTTAAACAACATCTGCAATAGAAAACGTTTCTTTAACGATGCACATGCTTTAAAATAGGAACTATTAGTGGAAAGTTTAAAAACACGTTTCTTTTCACTACTAAATTTTTCCAGAGTACAACTAAGAAGCAAGGAGAAGTCGCTGTACCAAATGGAGGTAAATTATCGCTCTGTGGTACCACGCACCATTTACCGGCAGTGTTACGCCAAACTCAATAACCTGGTAGCCTCTCATTCCAGACTGAGTTACAAACATTCGGACCTGCTCAGAGAATTCAAAGTTATGTCAGGTTAGTTAGCTTCACACTAATTTATAGTAGTGTGATTTGAGTATAAAATAATAAAGTATAATAATACTCTATGGAGTTATTAACGAACATTTCTCGACATTACAGCAGTTGGTGATAGTTATTATAACTCGATATTATATGTTCTACCTATTAGTTGATTATTTTTCAATTATAATTTTTTTTGTTTAAAAAGACAATATTTTTCCATTAAAAACAAGAATTGAATGCTCATTATAAATTGAATGTTGAATTGCAACATTTCATTGTAAGTGAAGATGATTTCCACATTGAATGTAATAAAATAGGTTTCATGTTTCAGACAATTACTCGAAAACTGTTCATGAAAAAGATAAACTGTCTTCCGAAAATATGAGTTTGCGAAGAACGGCTACTCCAAGACCGAACTGGGACAGGTGAGTCATTTATTTATCAAATCTGGACATTAATTATCTGACTGGTAATCTATTTTGAATAAGTATAGCATAATTTCTAATGAGAGTTCCTGTAAAACAACGACATGCATAGGAGTATAGGAGAGTCGGCCATTGACATTCTAAAGCTGAATATACCCAGCTGTTTCCATGCCAAAATAAAAGCTGTATGTTGTTACCAGAATGAAGGAGTTATAAACGAACAGAAATCATTTACACCATTATTGCAATTACATTATTATTGACCAGAGATAACATTCGCTCAATGTACTTTACCAACAGAGTATCTGAACACATAGATGGAGGAATAACAAAATGGAGGGAAATAACTCAGGACTACCACACCAGTGAAGAGTACCTAGCATGTTTGATATCTGAACTGAGGGGCATGGAGATTGTAGATGCTGATGAGATTATCACTTGCAAGGTATTAAATCTTATTAAACACTAAATAACATTTGGATACTTTATACCTGTTTATACATGTTATGTGCATAAAGAAAATGTACGGTCAAGAATATTCTATTATTTTCTAGTAACTCTATTGTCATCTGCATGACAAAATCAACTAATTGATTTAATTGAATTGTGTATACCCTATAGCCATTGAAATGATGATATGAAAATAAGTAGTTATGATTATAATGTATATTTTTTAAACTTTGACTATGATGTTTATTTTTGAAAGTCTATTCTCTTGAATTGCGAAGTCTTAGTTGTTTGTATTGGGTAGGTTCATTTACTATCACCTCTTCCAACCGTGAGTTCTTGTATCCTTTTTAGTTGAATCACTTCTTAGTAAGAGACTAAATATAGATATATCCAATCCACAGGGCAAGGGCGAGAGTGTTCCGATTTACCTCAGGTACGAAGGTACTGTCATCAACAGAAAACTCACCAAAAGAGACATCTTACTTCTCATTCAAGATATTTGGAGGGAAAAGAGGAAATTAAAAGAAGATGTGACTATGGAGAAGTTCATAGATGTTTACTTCAGAGAGAGGTTTGTTATGAATATGGTAAGTTAGCTATTTTGATCGCCATTGTTCATGGTAAGTAACTTTTATTTGCTTAAATTGAATTCCCTCGCATGACTTTTACATCATCAGTTAATGTATATTTTATATCATCAGTTAACGCATATTTTACATCATTAGTTATAACGCATATATTACATCATTAGTTAACGTAATCGATAACTGTTTCATTTTATGATTGCTATCTAATCATATATGGAATAAACACTATATTGCACCAAAGCATTTCACAGACTTCATAACTATATCTGATGTCATTCAGACAGTCACATTGCTAACAGGTTTCACTTGGGCAGTCTGAGGGCTGAATGGTGCTACAGTCTCGTGGATGCTTGCCAGAGGTTGGCTCACGAGGAGCAGGTGAAGATACTCTATGTAATCGAGAAGATATCTATTCCTAA
Organism: Caprella mutica; assembly: GCA_947561585.1. Classification (NCBI taxonomy): domain Eukaryota; kingdom Metazoa; phylum Arthropoda; class Malacostraca; order Amphipoda; family Caprellidae; genus Caprella; species Caprella mutica. The sequence goes on along the minus strand of CANNZV010000574.1, from coordinate 453,115 downwards.
TATTATTGAAAGTATTATCAAGAGGTTATGTGAACTCAACGTTAATGGTTTTTCAGGTTACAAATTTTCGAATAGAAAATTTTCTAGTCATCATCAGCCTCAATCAGGACAAGAAAAACATTCTGAAGGAAGTTGTATTTAATTGGACCGTTAAATAGAAATGGGAAGGATGAATCTGTTGATGTTGATATGTTGATGAATGGAAATCTTTCTATTCGAAAGCTTGAAACCTGAAAAAGCCTTCAACGCTGAGTTTAAATAACCTCTTAATTATATCGATGTCCCGTTGAGTATGATTCTTTTATATCAAATTATTGGAAGTGCATTCTAAATTTCTCTGAGTTGATATTCCTTTTCTGAATATATTCCTATAATTTCTAATTTTATCATATATTTTCAATCTGAGTTGTCAGACTAATCATATGATATGAATACACAAACTAATGTTGATCACTGGGCTGAGCTATGCATTTAATATTTAGGAAGAAGGATATTTTTAAAAACTTGTTAGAAGGAAAAGGGCAATAAAATATATTATATATACTAATGAAATAAATAGCAAAGAGGGGCAAGTGTTTACTCACCATTTCACTGCTTGTGATATAATATCTTCAGGTGGGTCTGTTCTGGGGCATAGCATGTGGACAGGTGCAGGAGAGGGTGTACTTACATCAAGTAGAACTGGCGGAAAAGTTACTCACAGCTATGAAGAGACAAGATGTCTTCAATAAGGTGTGTGCTCTTCAATATTCTATTTAAAGGACCAGTAAAAAGTTTTTAATATGTTGTTACAAGTTTACACATGTTTTAACAAGTTTGAACATCTTGTAACAAATTTGAACATGTTGTAACCAGTTTACACAAGTTGTAACAAGTTTGAACATATTGAGAAACAAGTTTACACATGTTTCAACAAGTTTGAACATGTTATAACGAGTTTACACATGTTGTAACAAGTTTGAACATGTTGTAACGAGTTTACACATGTTGTAACAAGTTTGAACATGTTGTAACAAGTTTGAACATGTTGTAACAAGTTTACACATTTTGTAACAAGTTTGAACATGTTGAAACAAGTTTGGATATGTAAAAGAAATTCCATCAAGTAAATTTAAACATTTTAACTCATTCCAGGGAGAGTTGCCAGGTACCGCCATCGAAAAAATACTTAAGCAGCACTTGCCTCTGACGTCAGCAGATGACATCAAAGAACTGATGACAATTGCTGTTCAGGTAGCCTCTTTAGCTGATGATGGTGCGAAACTAAAGTATCACCTTCTGTTCAAACAGGTATGATTGTTCAATTAACATTTTCGCTTTAAATTATTATGCTAAATAGTGAATACGAATATGCAAACAGAAGATACATTCTTCACACCCATTTAACTGCGAAATAGAAAAGAGATTTGATTGCGATTTTTTCTTAATTTATGGATGGTTTTATATTATACTCGCCTAAGAATTTATTTTATGAATTATAAATTGACTATATAAACATATCTATTAATATTCTATATATAAGCTGTTTAATGGTATACTCAGTTTTATTTACAGTAACTAATATATAGCCACAACTGAATGATTATGAAGGAGTTTGCAAAAAAATTCATATGTAGGGTGATTGACGATAAAACTACACCCTTTAACTTTTCAGACGAGTGTCGGAACTGTGTCAGAGTTTCTGCAGGAGCTTCACGTACAGTTGAGGAATGAACAGGAGAGCTATGTGCAGGAGATACTGAAGGAGGTGTCCAAGAAGGGAGCTCTTGACGTCACTCGGCAAGAGCTACGAAGGGCATTCACTATTGTTGACCCTGCTATTGGTGAGAGAGTCTCTTAGTAGAGAGTAAAGATACAGCGGAAAGATTTATGGCATATGGGTGCAGTCTAAATTCATAGGCGAAAAATCTTAAATTAGTTACTGCATGAAAAAATTTATATAATGGAAAATTTATTACTATATGAAGTATAATATTTAACTGAAAGCTTAATTGGAAATAAATGTGAAAAGAACATATTTTAAGAATGAAATCAAAACAAATTAGAATTTTTTAAGATAGAAGATATTTAAACTTTATTCAAAGTTAAATTTTAACACTTGATGTGACATCTAATTTGCTGCGTCAGATTTTCAGAATACTCGCAACAATATATATATAGGGAATAATGTTAATATATTTCATTTGTTGATGATATCCATATTGGCTAGAATCGCTAGATGAATGTGTTTAGAACTCATGTCAGGTACAGTTGACCCCCACCATACGGTAATCCCTTCCGGAGTTGGGATCGTAATGCGTAATCGTCTTAAGGGCCGTACACACGTAGGGTTTTTTCAGTCTTTCCACCGGACTTTTTGCTAAGCTCCTCCCACTTTTTCCACGAGACTTAAATTTTGCACCGAAAGTCCGAGACTTTTCAACAACCTACATGTTCTATTATTTTCCCCCAATCAAGAGGTGCAATTTTGGAAATCTTCGTATAGCTACTGTCAACTCATAATATATATTGTAATAAAACGATTGGTGTTCATTTTTAACCAATCTTTGCTCCATTCATTTCTTTACCTTTGATGTAAAGAATTCTCATATTTTCCTTTTTATAAAAGATTGCCAGTAAAATTGAAAATAGTACTTTAAGTTTCTTTAAACTTTTTTTTAGTATCTATAGTATATTTTATTAAAATAAATAATACTATCTTCATTTTATTTATTTCAACATATTACCTATTAGCTAATACCTTTATTTTATTTATTATAACGCAATACATATGGTACCTAGTACCTAGGTATACGTATTGATACTTTTACCTAAACTTTAGGTATATAATAGTTAAATTACATTTGTTGAGTGGATTAGATTAATCATTAAATCAAATGAAGCGAGAATAATCTCGGTTAGTTTATTACTAAATATTGTAATAAACTTCATAAAAATTATCAAACTAAGTTAATTAGTAACTAAATAATCTTAGTAATCTAGGTAGGTAGTTCTCTAGTAATTAATTAATCTAGGTAAAAGTAACTAACCTATATAATTACTAATTAGTAAATAACTAACCCAGGTAATTAGTAATTTTAACTATCCTAGGTAATTAACAGTTACTAACTACCTAGTTTAAAAAAATAGAGGAGGGCTTATGTCGCCGATATGAGTAGTTAATTGCACGACATGTAAATCCACGAGATTAAAAAGTCAATCCACGTGTGGACGCTATTGACTTTTGAATCAAAAGTCTGGTGGAAAAGCGGAGAAAAAAGTCTGGTGGAAAGACTTAAAAAACCCTACGTGTGTACGGCCCTTTATAGTGGCCAATAGAAACCTATGGTAATCGACTGGTTGCCACCATATTCCCTATCGAAGGTAACGATGCGCATGCCTTCTTCTTATTTTTTTTATTTTATTCAGCTTTGTTTCAATAGTAATAGTACGCCCACTGCCAAGATTGCTGTTATTGATGCCGTAAGGCGGGGAAAATGCCGAAAAAAGGGGACGAAAAACTTCGTATTCAACTTTGTAAATTGAAATAAAACGTAAGCTAGGAAAGCCGTAAGCCGGAGATCCACTGTATATATAAAATAAACAAATATATCCTTACGCTGTTCACAATCACGTTAATCCACGAGTTACTTATTGGTTTAAAGTAGCTGACGTCACGCTCTATTTTCTAAAACATCTTTAACACACGATGAGCCTAATCCCTTCATGAAAAACTTCGTATGGGCTTGAATGTTCTGTACTACATTTAATGTTTATGTAACTACTGTGTCATTTTTTTATTCAATAAAGATTATCATTATAAATACGGTGGTACAGACCAATATGTCTATATATATTCTATTGCAAATTATTCTATAGAAAGCATTGACTCATATTGATATATAATAACTATCGTTTAACGTGTCATTTCATGTAGTCAACTCACCTGATATTATTAACCTGGAGTTTCATTCTATTTTCAGAACGTAATGAATTACAGGAGTACCTAGCTTGGGTATTTTCGACGGACTGTGACGTCATATCTCTTCCAATGCTAGCAGCAAGACTGCAGACGGGACTGATAATGCGGGTAGGACCCAGAGACTGATAATGCGAGTAGGACCTAGAGACTGATGATGCGACTAGGACCCAGAGACTGATAATGCGAGTAGGACCCAGAAACTGATAATGCAAGTAGGACCCAGAGACTGATAATGCGGGTGAGATATAGAGACTGTTAGTAGCAGTACGACAAAGACTGATAGTGCGGGTAGGACCCAGAGACTGATAATGCGGGTAGGAGTCGTAGGACCCAGACTGAAAATGCGAATAGGACCCAGACTGAAAATGAGGTTAGGACCAAGAGACTGATAATGCGGGTAGGACCCAGAGATTGAAAATGCGAGTAGGACAAAGAGACTGATAATGCGAGTAGGACCAAGAAACTGATAATGCGAGTAGGACAAAGAGACTGATAATGCGAGTAGGACCCAGAGACTGATAATGCGAGTATGACCTAGAAACTGAAAAAGCGAGTAGGACCAAGAGACTGATATTGCGAGTATGACCCAGAGACTGATATTGCGAGTATGACCCACAGACTGATAATGTGGGTAGTACATAGAGACTGATAATGTGGGTAGGACCCAGAGACTGATAATGTGGGTAGGACCCAGAGACTGATAATGTGGGTAGGACCTAGAGACTGTTAATAGCAGTAAGACAAAGACTGATAATGCATGTAGGACACAGCAGACCATCTGTATCTCAGATTAAAAATTGTAATAGGTTTTATCCAATATATTAAGTCTATGACAAAGGATAAGAAAAATAATCAACCAGAATATAAAATATATTAAACGAGTTTAGAATATAGCAAATGTGTGCCGTAATTTTTCTGATAACAATTTGTAAGCACATTATTATGTATGATTTACATTATTTTAAGTTATGCTTGTCACCTTCGTTAATATTTCTATGAGATAGGAAATCCTTATGAAACTTTTCTGTCTCTATAGAGTAGAACTACACTGAACAGTAAAATTGATATTCAAGAGATAAGAGAAAAAGTCTGTCCTATGTCTATACAAATAGTCACGTGCATAAACCTTCATATGAGACACCTAACACTATGAATAGTAGATGGAATAAATGCTAGACAATTACATAAATTGTGTAACTATTATAAGTGAACATTCCAATGAAATATTGGTGAATATAATGATATTCCTATTTAATCTACCCTAGTTTAAATTTCAATAAAAAGAGATATAATTATATCTCTTATATTTAATTACAGAGCATCGTAACTTGTTACTTATTTGTGTGACTCTGGTAAATAAAATAGTCATCTCAAACTGTAAACTATTCTTTTCTTATATTGTAATTATTGAATTAAAGGTAACTAACTAGAGAATGTTTAACTAATGAATTTCTAGAGTCATGAGAGGCAAGTCTCTTTTGTCGCATCCTTTCCGTCCGAAGAGTGCTCGCACGCATCAGACAGCTCGAAAGAATTCATTTCCAAAATTCCATCAGTACTTTTATCAATCTTAGGAACTCTTCTGAGTTTGGTCAGACCTGCCGTAGACGAAGCTCCAACTGCTTTCTTTTCAAGCACGGCAGAAGCTGATGGAATAGAAGAGAAGGACGCCGTTGATGATGACGAAGCCTCTTCTAAGGTGAAGGTTGCTACAGTTCTCTCCTCACCCACTGAGAGGTTACTCTTGACTCTTGGTTTCTCTTCTGCATCGTCAGCAGTGAATAGAGACTCCGAAATCTCTTCCGGGGAGTCTCTCTCGAAGCTAGAGGTGATGATCGTAGAGGCTATTGACGAATTGAATTTAGAGGTGTAGGAAACTTCACTCAGTGAAGGAGCTTTCGCCTTGAGTTTGTCTTTATTTCTGGATAATGAGGTAGCGTCTCTGAAGTACTTGGAAAAACTGTCACAAGAAGTAGGACTCACTGGCGACACAAGGTTAGGGTAGTTCAGAATGGCAGGGTCAGGTTCAGATTTTAGTTGGTATATCGGAGCGGAGCAGGCCACTATTCTAACTGCGTCTTCTCTTTCCATCTCTTGCAATTGATTTGCTAAAATTCCTGCAAAATATTATTAAATGAGTTTTGTATAAAAACGAAGCCTGAAATTAAACTTATTTAATGTAGCAAGAAAGTAGATCTTAGTAAAAAATTAGACTGTATTTTACCCTTCGACAGCCATGGAATGGAACTTCAATATTAGAAAATATGTTTTCTCAAGATTGCTCTATACTTGCAGAGAGCTTTGTAGTAGGTTATTATTCGATGAATTCTGGTATTTTACGTGTTAGCCTAAGGCCCTAACTAGTGCCCACCTATTGTCGCTTTGTGTAGTGCCTCTCGACTCCAAAAATTGAGCAGGACAACAGTTGGGGAGTTTCCCTTTGATAAAACTCTTTCCAAATCAGGTAAACGGGTTTGCAGTGACAGTCTGACAGCTAGGACACACCTTTCAAAAGAAAAAGATTGAAATAAAATCCCTTGGCCATTTGCAGCTTATTTTCTAAATTGATTTTAATGTTTCTTTCATTTCAATCCTTTCCAATATTTTTATTTTTTTTAGGTATTTCCAACACTTTTTAGATTGCAAGTGAACCATAAACATATAGGTAGGTATATTACTTGTTGTCATAATAATAAAAAAAATGGGAGAAAAAATCCAATAGTAATTTAGTAAAAATATTCAATATAAATATAGGAAGGTTAATTCTCCCGCAACAAAAGTAAAAAAAAAATAGATACATAAGAGCTGCCAAATTTATTTTACAGAAAATAATAGTTAGTGTATTTTAAATTAGAAAATAATTCCCCACCAATCAGCACCCCTAGGGTGGGTTGGATCTAGCAGGGCTGCCAACTGCTGAACAGCCAGAGTGCTGAGAGTGTTAACAGTCGCGTCAGCACCTGACAATAGTAACTCCATCACCTGGTCACAAAAAGTAAACAAATAATATGGTTAATGAGTATCCTTGCTCTTGAATAGAACTAACTGCAGTTGTATTAAAAGAAAATGAATTAAAGAAGAGTAACTCATTGAGGTACTCTTCTGGTGAATATATTAGCTTACCTGGTGGCTGCCCAAACACACCAGGTCCTTGATGCTTTCCTCCTCTTTAGAGTAAGGGTTGGTAAGCTTAGCGTTGAGACCCTCCTTCTGGATAGCCCCGAACACAGTGGATGGAGGCCAAGCATGCACCACCGACGTGACAGGAGCAGAAAGCTGACAACTGCTGAGTAAAAACTTGTGAACCACCAGACCGGGACACATGTCCAGCAGAACCTGAAGAAGTATTATAAATATTACAGCTGCGTAAGTTACTCATGAGTGTTATCGATATATTTTAAAAAGGAGACTATTGCAGAAGTGATTTAGCTAATTCTGCCAAATTACGTTACTAGCAGTCGTGGCCTATTTGTTAGTAAGTTAATTTGTTATCAAGATACCTATTGCATTTTGTTACGGTTAAATATTTACCAAATTCAAAGAAAATGTCAGAATTTCTCTATTGAAAAATAGTTATCAATAACATGGACATCATTTGGAGACACACAGATGATGATCCTTCAATTATTATTTCCTTTCATAAATAATTAAATATTCTACAGATAGTTCTCCTCTAACTTATTAGTTTTTAGTTATTTTTTAGCTATACTCCTTTATACTCATTTTAAAAAAATACGTAATTAAGAATTACATAAAGAATTTTGTAATTCTAGAATTCAATTAAGTACCTGGTCTATCATTGCTAGTAAGTCCTCCAAGAAGAAAAATGTTGCATAGGCAGCATTGCTGGGTCCTCGAACTTTGATCTCAATGCAAGACTCATTCTCCTCCATGCTTATGATTGATTCCAGAGGTCCACAGCAGAATTTAGAGCCACCGCACCACTGGTAGAGGTCACTGTCATGCTCTGGATACTCTTGCCATGATCTACGTAGTTGAACCTGAGAGTTTCGATCAAATAACTACTATTTTAATAAGTCTAGAAATAGACTAAAATGCAAAATCAGTTAAAGGTAAACTTATCGATGAAGAATTATCACCTTTACCAGTCAGTGTTTTTAATACTGCACTATAAACTATTGTTAAATATACTAACACATAATTTGCTAGTACATAATAACTACCATATGAATACACTAAAAAAGATATACGAATAGTTTAGGCAATGCATAAAAATACTGTAGTTAAAAGTGTATGAGAATCAGACTGAAAACTATTTTCTGTAAAAACCTGAATTCTGGAATAAACAGGAGCCATCAGTTTGATATCCTGGTGAGGAGGTTTTAGTTTCACTCCAGCGTAGACGGCCCCTTTGTAGCGAGGGTCAGCCTTGTCCCAAAGGCCCTCCAAGGTCTCCACTTGGTTAAGGTGGGGAAACTCGTATTCTATGTCACCATCATTGTCACACTGTAAGCAAAAGATATTATAAAATATAAAATATTACCTCAAACTTAATCAAAATGATCTCAAAGAACTAAATATTTATGTAAATCCTATTTATTTATTAATATTAAATCAAACTAAAGTTATAAGTATGTAAATAATATAAACATTTCATGAAATCAGTTCAATACATTTTACTATACAGCTACATCATTCAATGTTTCACACTCAATATAGTTGGAAAATAGTATTAACTTTAATATACCAAAGCGCAATCATTTATTTCATCCATTACCTGAGTACACAGAAAGAGAGCCTCTAAAATTTGCATTAACTCCAATGCCTCGCAATGGGGATAACGAATTTGGAAATCATCTACGGTGAAGCAGCCTGTGAAAGCAACATGGTTATCGAACGTAAATAATATTAGGAAAATAGTGTTAAATTGAAGTACGTTATTTACCGAAAATTATATATATTTTTTCGAAAGTCAAACCTATATGCTATAGTAGAATGTTCAGCGTCAGTCTCCCGTTATACACTTTCAAAACTTGTAAGTCTTTAAAAGCGAAATGAATAGAATTTAGGTCTAACCTGTAACTCTGGAGCGGAGCTTAGATCGTGGGTGAAGAATCTTCCCCAACTGCTCTGAAGTCAACCAATTGGGTTCTAATATGAGAATGTCCTGGGCATTGGCAGCCAAATATATGAGGTCACCTTGCAACTGCAGTTGATGAATGACTTCACCTATGTGGTCATCCCCTGCCTAAAAAACAAATGTAGATCTTTCTTTGTTAAGACAAAAACAAATTCGTACTCTTTCCGAATCAGATTATAAGTAACCACCTTTCTGGAAGATGAAGCCCAAAATGGGCGATTGTCGTAGTGTTTTACGTAGAGTTTTCAAAAGATAATGTCAATTTGGTCATTCAGTTTTTTCGCAGCTAAATATTTCTCTCTCATAGTTAAAATTGTGTAAGAATAACTATTCTTATGAACTGAGGTTCACCTGAACACTTACCAGTGGATTTACATTCTTGTGAATCATGTCCACAAACTGAGTCCATGACACAACGGGAAATTCGTTAACTTCTTCTTTCCACTCCACGAGCATTCTCTCAACGTTTCTTAGGAAGTTTGTGACATTTGGTGTGTTCTGTAGAAAATGATGCAACATATTTTTAAATTACAGCCTATTGTATTTAAATATATAAAAACAACACAATTGCATTAATCAACTACAATTCATCATTTAATTATTTCCTGAAGTTCTTTACCTTAGTTATAGTTGTCTTAGCGTCAACGAGGTATTGTCTCAAAGCTTTTATCTCAAATGTAGAAGAAGCTGTGCTATCCACTAAGAATATTTCGTCATGAATTTCGAACATCGAATCAAATGCTTTTCGAACTTCAGTCTGAAAAAGTGGAAAACTCATACCCACAGCTACTCTATTACCAATTAAAAACTTATCATGGTACAACTAATATACAATAACCTTGTTTTTAATGGAAAAATATTGTCTTTTTAAACAAAAACAAAAAAAAACCAGATTGGACAAGTTATATTATTTTGGATACTCTTTATTTACCATGAAGTTATTGTATTATACTAACCATAATTTGAACAGCGTGAGGTGCTTCGTACTCTCCAGTCAAACTTCTCGAACATTCACCCAAATCTGCACGAGTTCCAACTAAAGCCACTTTAGCAGGTCGATTTGGTCTGCCTGTGGTACCTGAGATACCAACAAACTTATGTATCACACTAGAATTCAGACTAGCATATGTTCCAATTTCACTCGCTTCGTAGTCTACACTTGCTTACCAAGTGGTTCTTGTGGAGCCATTCTTATTTTGAGAAAAGTGAGCCAGTAGAGGCAGTGCTGAAGCTGAACAGAGAATGATTTGTCTAGAGGGAAAAGAATGAGGTGACAGCAGTCGCTGCTCCCAAGGAAATGGTCATAGACTTGGTAATAGGCGTCGTGACCGGAAAACTCCCATATGGAAAACCGACCACAAACAGACATGTTTACCTGCAAACAGAATTTATTACTTCTAATAACACATTCCTATGACGGTCTTAGAGATATCTTGAAAATTGTCTATGATGAAAAAAAAAAAATCACAAATTACATGATATTATTAAAGCGAATCAACCGAACATAAAATACTTACCATCTCCACTTCAATTCCTAGAGTAAAGTTTTCTTGTGGCTCGTATGCTAGAGAAGTGGAAGTTGTTGTTGGCGTAAGTTCCACTTCATCTTGTGCTTTAATTACTGGTTCAACTGACAGGAGGAGAAGAAGACTGGTACAGATTCGTTAAAGGGAGGGGTGGGTAAATGCAAACACCAGGTAAATCTATTAAATCTACATAAATAATCATGTCATAAATAATATTGTTTTGAGGTGTCATCTTGAAAATGAAAAGTACAATTATTTCTCGTATATTTTTCGCTGGTTTGTTGTGTGTATTTCCATAACCGTTATGCAAAGAAAGTTCATATAACTGTGTGTAATATTCTCAATTACAATTATAGAAATAGTTTATTAGGTATTTTATTTCTCAATTTCGATTGCCTATTGCTTAATTACAAAGATAAGTGTACATTTTTCAACCGTTGATGGATATAGAACATTATCTTTAGGATTTTCGATCAAACTTATGTTAACTAATAAAAATTCTCTGAAAATAGAATTATATCAGTCGAAGTACTTCAAATCATTAATTAATGCATGTTTATCTATCATATCATATTAAGATATTTCATATGAAAATTACATGCATGAAAACTCTAACTTTCCGAAGAATAAGATACCTTTTGAAACTCCATTTGAATAGGAAGGCAATCGCAATGACCACAAAGTAGATAGGATGGTAGTACTCAGACATCTTTTTAGCTCACTTTTTCCCACTCCAGAGAAACCTAGCAGTTTCAGTTTGATAGTAGATAACTGCTGATTGCTCGGCACTAATTGGTTAATATATTCTTCCCGATGAGAAGACTGAAATGCAATGAATAACGCAAATCAACATCTAAACTGCTGTTGATAACCACAAAAGATGTTCTCACAGGACATCACACTTACTATTCTGAGTGAGTTGATAAGATGTGTGATGTCGTCATGGCTATGGGCCATAGACATTACTTCAGCCATTATACCATCTCTACTTTTGAGATCAACACGGCAACCGGCTAAACATAGGCATCTGAAAGTGGAAAGTAGATATAGACTATATATACAGGAAGTTTCATTTAAAATCTGAAATGTAGAAAGTACTCACCGAACAATTGAAGTGAATCCCAATCGAGAAGCGATGTGAATTGCAGCGAGTCCCTCGTCATTGAGCAAGTCTAAGTTACAGCCAAAGGCACAGAGACAGTGAACTGCATTGGTGTTACCCTCTCGAGTCATAATGTGTAGGGCTGTGTCTCCATCCTATCAAACAAACCATTTACTTTAAATGATAGAATGATGGAAATAGTTAACTTTTAATGGGAGGTAGTAAAATAAATCTGTATTATTAATTAAAAAAATAAAAATTAAACGTTTGTTAAATATTGGTAATTTTTGTAAAATAATGATGGAAGTAATTAGTCATATATACATCTAATAATTAATTCTCCTAATATTTAATGTGAATTAAATTGCATCGGCAAGATTGCACTTCTTTTCTAAATGTCATCATTTTATGAATTGATGATAGAGAAAGTGCTCAATCATTTAAGTTAAATAAGAATTTCCTCACTAGGTGGCACTGCAGTTGTGATATAAATAAAATAACTAATTTAAACGTGATTTTAAAAAATTAAAGTACATTTTATTCTATAATTAAAATGTCTCTACCGATTTATCTACAAGATAGAAAAAGTTACAAAGGTTCAAGATGTAATGTTACTGTATCCTGCAAAGGTTTACGGCCCCTTTGGCGAATCGATCTATCATGTAATAGAATAGTAGCAATCTGAAAAAATGTTAACATTGAATTTGATGTCGTTCAAGTGTTACAGAAGATAAGTATTTTCTAGCTAGAATAATTTTTTCTTATATGAAGAAAAAAGAAAGACTTTGAGATTTTACGTCATTTACCCACCTCTTTACTGTGCAGATCATCTTATATTTGATATAGTTTAAAATATAGCAAAGTAAAAATTAACATGATTTTTTTTTATCTAGGACACAACAAGCAACATTAACAACAATTAGTGAGTCAATGTAAATCATTATATTTCCTTTAAATTTTTCTCAATTATAAACATCAGACTAATCGTCTGCTTCTATTCTATTGTTCACTCTTCCTCTCTTTTTCTGTGTTTTTCCATTTTCTTTCCCTCCTTATTAACTATGGTTTAAAAAAAGATTATATATTGTATTATAACTTATATAGACTGTCATGAGCTAAATAAATTTTCTTCATCGAACTCAATTTCCCCCCAATATATTTGGCAAGTTTTTGCATTCGCAAAGAATGATCGAGTATAGTTAGGTAGTAGGTACCAGTCATATAAAATGAATAAAATTAGCGTTCAGTATATTCAGTTTTCAGCGAAAGATTTATTTGTGAAATACAATAAGTTTGTAATCTATATGCAGTTTAGGTGATAAAATAGGTATGGCAAATTTTTATTAATCTATTTTGATTGACAGCGGTATAGCCATACCGATATTCCATAAAAAATGCAATAGTTAATTTACAATAATCTTTTTCTAAACTTTCGATTGGAATAAGTAAAGTATATTAAGTAATGGATAAAACATTTGTTGTTATCTTAGTTCACTGACTTGTATTGCAGAGTTGACCACTCCTGTCTTGTCAGATTTGAGAAATGACAAAAGTTCATCCAAATCTTCATTGCAAAGAATCTTGATGAAGGTTTCTCGGATGGACCCCAAATTTACCTGAAATATTAAAGAAACGTCTTTAAAGCTCTCATTTGATTATAAGAAAAAAAATTATTCCATTTTCAAAAAAATGAGCTCAATTCTGCTAGTCGAAATCGGTCATATTATAACATTTTGTGTCATGTTAACCCATAATTTTACACAGTAATATTATTTGTTATTATAGGATTTTTAAAAAAATGTTCATTTTCTAATACAGTTATTGAAATACCAGATACTTTTTCTAATATATTCCCTGCTGCATCGTAGGACAAACGATATACAATAGGCGGATTAAGTTGATTTCAAATACTTGAAAGGTAGGTATATGATAATTTTGACGTAACTAACTGAAAAAGAAGGATAATATATACCTGGTAATAACTAATAAGTTAGGATAATATATACCCACTATTTCAGTTCATGACAACATATACCGACCACTACTAGTAAGTTTCACAAGAAAATACTTCATTCTTATAATGCCATAAAGTTTCCGATTTAATTCAAGTGCTCTCTAAAATAAAATCGCAAAATATTCGGCAACATTTTCCGAGTTATTGCGTCATCATTCATCAATTACATAAATAAAGGCTTAGGCAGAATAGGCAGGTTGGTGGGTAGGAATCGTCAAGAATGCAATCACCATGAACTGTCTGTGAGTATTATATGATGGTAGTGTTAAAATTAATTTAAGTTGTTATACTATTTAAATACTCTGTTATCTACTGGTGTGATTTTAAATTTAATTATGTAGGTATACCTAGCTATCTACCATAAATCTGATCAATTCGATTTTTGTGGTCACTGAAAGCCATGTTTCACAGTGTGGTAACTGTTAACCCATTACCACGATTAACCCTTTCACCACGATTAACCCTTTCACCACGATTAACCCTTTCACCACGAAGTTTGTTCTGCTGGAGACGGGCGCACTATTTGTAGTCAAGGACAGACAAGGATGATATTAGTGATTGAAAATGGACTGAAATGACTTAAATGTGGATAATTGACGAATTATGGGTCATATGCATGTTAGGGGCATACAGACAAGGACCATGTTAGTGAGTTAAAATGGACTGAAATGACTGAATCCCTCATTTGATTTCATAATTTAATGTAGTTTTTTTTGTATCCGCTAGTTTGTTGTACTGAACACTTCATTATTGTTTAATGACCTAGCAGGAGGGTTAGGGGAGCGGCACGCTCCCCGATATACATATATTTTATGTTAAATCAGTAATATACTATAAAGGCGTCGTTAAACGTCGCCTTGTCTGTCCTTGACTGCTACAATTAGCATTACCCGCTGGAGATTGAACTTCTCAACGTGTGATTTGGATGGTATTAGATACTTCGAGAATCATGGCACTCTTTTTTTTCTCAAATTATTATTTAAATAATGGGACACGTATATCGAAGTTGTAGTCAGAGGCACTGGGCAAGTGGGACGCAGTCGCGACCGGGGTACAGGATTCGACAACGGGTTAAAGCTAAACTACCTATTTAATGTGAATAGGTAGCCAAAATTAGAATTGCAATTAAAATTTTGGTTATTAGTATGAAAAAGTAAAACCCATGAGGTCGAATGGATAATCTAAATTATGTAAAATCTAAATTCTAATGTATATAATAAATAATAATGATATTAATTGGGGATATACATATATAGGTATATTATTTTTCAATGATCTTTGGAAAGATACGTAACTACTTATATATTTTGAATGGTGTGGATCGTAATTAACGGCAGACAATGGTGTCAGCTTTAATGATAGGTAATATTGGAGAAGTTAGGTAGGCTGTTATAAAAACTACATCTATTTTATAAGTATGAATAGGAATTTATTAACTATTGGCTCTTATCTAGGCAACGTAATTGAATTTGTAAAAAAATAGGACATGAAAGCTATCGCTAATAGGTTTCGAATTAAAGTGGGTACGGGCACGACGGTTGTAGAACATAAGCCTCCCCGGACACGAATCTCCCAAGAACATAACACCCACCCCCGGACACGAGACCCTCTTTATCACATTTATTCAAATTTTAACAGGATACATATTGTTACCTTTATTTTAACTTGTGACATATTAATACCTTTAATTCAACTTATTTTAACATAAGACATAGTTATTAATACATTTATTTTATAGTAAAAAGTAAAAACACTAAATAACACATTTTGTCACAATAACAACTAAACGGGGTTTGCTACTAGTCATTGGTTGACGCCCCGTTAGTCCGACACCCCATTAGTCCGGCACCCTGATTTAACATTAAATGTAGGTATATCAGGGGAGACAAACCCCCCTGCCAGGTATAACAGTCTAGCGGATACAAAAAATACATTAAATCACGAAATCGAATGAGGGATTGCGTCATACTAATTAATATTAGAAATTAAAGTTATAAAAAAGAAAATATTATTTTACTATTTAGATTAGTTAATAATTGAGTAATCTATTTGATAATAATTTTCATTTTAATGAAAATTGAAAAGAGAAATAACTTGCAGAAAGATGTAATTGTCGGATTGATGGGGCGTCCCCACGCGGTTGTCACTAGTGTCACTATCTTTTCCAACTAGGACTTACAAGTTTACGCTCATAAATTATAATACAATTATAATACTGTTTACTATATTAAACTTCGTTGTTTTACCTAGGCACATTATTTATTTAATTCTCACCTTGTCCACTTGTTCCTCGTCCACTTCTTCCTGTGTGAATCGTAAAGCACTGTACAGTAATTGGGGTCTGCAGTTGCTGCGTGCCATTTGCACCAGCTTCACTAACTAACTATACTCTTAATTAAGCCTTTCAACTGAAACCTGGTCAATTGTCATAAAAGTTTTACTATTATATAATAGTTATTTGAATGGTCAAAACTATAGAGTCACAGACTTTCAGTTAAATTAAATTTCAAGTGTAACTGATATATCGTTATCTATGATATCTGCATATCTCATGAATACCAATAAAAAGTAAAAGAATAAAAGATAATTATTAGGTAGGCCTATATGATTTTTTTATTATACGGTCGAAAATGTGGAACAGTCCCATAACTCAGAACTTATCAATTTCGTTTATTATCACTATTAGTAATATCATTTTCGACAGCCAACGAAAATTGATGATGTATTATGAATATGCAATGGCGTCAATACTGAGGGTTAACTATTTACTTACTTCAAATTTGCACTATAAACTATTGTATATTAACATTAAATTCTCTTACATCATATTTTATAGATATTAATCTTGGATCTATAACAGTTCAGAGATATCTTACAATTTTAATTATTAATTAATTTGAAATAAAAACTAAAGTATACCGACTCTACTCTACGTAATACCAATACATTACGAATGATATTTATATCTAATACTGAATTTTTTCGAGTAATATATACTATTCTATATCGTAATATATACTCCCACTATTCTATATCGTAATATATACTCCCACTATTCTATATCGTAATATAAACTCCCCAACAGCTGATACAGACTGCTCCAAATTCACATCGCAATCAATATATCTTCAACTCTTATCCTATTGAACAAATTGTCCATTTAAATGAACTAAATATTCGTATTAGCACTACTTGCACACTCCCATATACTCAATCGAAAAGATCTATTACGGGGATTGGAACACCATGAAGATTGCACCGGCAATACCGACACTCACTAACCTCCCTCCAAAGGGGCGTCACGTGAACTGGAACAGAGTGGATTCACAGCCGGATATAATTCGACTGCAACTGAGTCAGGGAATATCACTATGAGTGAGAACACTCATAGTGAGCACAGTGTGTGACGCTGGACACGAGAAAAGCTAACCATGAGGCACAGAAGGTAAAAAGAAAAAAATGACAGCAACTGTTTTGAAGAGTACAGTTTGGACATTAAACCATAGTAAAGTTCGTCACTCAGAAATGAATCATAATAAATTGTCTAACACTGGACTGAACAAGAGTAAAGTATCTATGATTTTCAGAAAAATTGGTCATGTTGGTTAATAAAGTAACAAAAATTAGTATGAGCTTTTATTTCAATTAAACCAATGTGCTCAGTAATATTCTTAAAAAGTAAAAAAATCTCAGTTACATTAGTAAAATATAAATACAATTGGTCAAATTATTAAATTACATTGGCTGAATTATAAAAAAATATATTCTTGTTGTTATTGATTAGTCTTCCCCTACTTCTTCACCGGGAGAAGGGGCGGCCTAAAGCTCCAGGTTTCCCCGCCCCTCAAGGAACTGTGTATGGGATTCTATGGTCCTAAGAGAAACCCTCAAAGGGGACCAAAGGTTCTCCAGTGATCAGATGTTGTGTGTAGAGTACTAGTCCTTCATACTTATTGATGAAGAAGGAATTTCAATTTAGGAATTATTACAAATGAAGAAAATAATTGGTAGTTAAAAAAATTTCGTCATTTGATATTCTTCACTCAAAACACTAACTATTAAAAACACTGCAATAAAAATTAAGTGTTATATTTTATAAATGTAAATAATGTGCTAGTTAGATTATTGAGTAAAAATAATAAAAAAAATATGAAGATCGTCTTTTTGATACCATCAAATTTATTAAATTGCTAAAACCAGTCAATAATAAGCATACTGAATATAGAATAACATATAAAAACGTCAATATAAAAGTATAAAATCTAGTTATGTGTGATGAGTCTATATACAAGCCTGTTTTTTAAGATCAAGATAGCCTTAATTGATTCCCTTTGGTTCATTAAATCTATGTTTGATCTTTCAGTCAATGATGACTTCATTATAAAAGAAATGGAATCTACTTAAGTCGATTTTTTACACTTTCTTACCAGACCTAACTGATCAAATAAATATCTTCCTGATCGAATTAACCCATATTTCAATTAACTACTTCAATTTAACAGACTAAAGTTGATTTGACAAAGGAGTAAATATATAGATAGAAAAATATGTATTGGAGAAAATCTGGCAAACCATTCTTCTATAATTATTGACCATCATTTAGAGTGATTATCATTGTAGACCCACTGTAGCTGATTTTTATTTTTTACTAATGGTTTTGAGACACGAGGTTGATTCCAAGTGCTTATATAGGTAGCTCTTCAATGCGAATCCTTTGGAGCATCTCTTGCAGGTGAATGGTTTCTTATTGGAGTGGGTCTGGACGTGAGCCCTCAGATTAGACTTGTCTGCGAACGCTTTTCCACAGCTCTGACACTTGAATGGCTTCTCTCCTTTGGGGCAAAAGTTCTTTCTGTTACATATTGAAATAATACCATATATCCAATATATTCTTAATAATGTTAACTATAAAGTAAGATATTTGTTGTAGGTAATGCAGTTTGTTATTCTAGATCAATATTTATCTTTACCAAGAATTTATGTCCGATGGATACCTTTATGGAGTATAATTCAATATATGTATTGGTATATTAATAAGTGGAGTTATTTGGTACATTCGAAATATTTGAACGCCAACAAAAACATAAGTACAATGTTTCTGTTTCACTGCTAGAAGCGTGCCATACCTGTGTGAGTTCTCAGGTGCCCCTGTAATAGCCATGGTCGGCTGAAGCACTTGCCGCAAGTGTCACACCGACAGTCCTGGGAATGAGTTCTGATGTGTTGACTCAAAGCTGCCCCGCTTGAATACACTTTAGGACACAAGTTGCATTTTCTTGGTACTTTTTCACGCCACGTGTGACTCAATCTATTAGAAAAATGTAAATTGGTATATTATATGGAGACTTAAGACCAGGCCGTGTCATAAATGATACACAGCTAACATCAATTTGGCATATCACCTGCTTTTAAAACTGAGTCAAACACATAAAATCGAATGTTAAAGTATCATATACGACTGATACCATGTGATATGCCATTGCATATATTGTATACCATTGATAAAAATGATAATAATTTTATTTTAATATCGACGTATTTTCATTAATAATATTGATAATTTATATAATCACGATAAGTAACAAACATGTTGCGTATAGAGAAATCATTGACAAATATGCTTATATTTACAAGAATATTATGTATAAAAAGAATTATTAGCAAATAAATATTCAAAATAGAATGCTTACAATATACTTACAAGTATGCTACTTCTTTGACTATGTTAATAATAAAAAGTATTTGTGTGATCACAGGAGTGGCCATATTAATTAGTTAGGCAATTTGTTGAAGATAGTCACCCCTTAGACATATACAATATACATGTTAATATCTCACCTGTGGCGTGCGAGATTCGAAGAAGTAGTGTAGGTTTTACTGCATATTGAACAACAAAATAGTTTCTTCTCTTCTGTTGCTACATCACCTTCCACATAAGTGACGGAATTTCCGATGTTGTGCAAATGAACTACAACTGGTTGTTTCAGATCAAACACAGTACTCATTTTTTCATCGGTAGTTATTTTACATTCTTTATTGACGACGTTAGTATCGTTCATCAGCGTGATACTATATGGGGGATTGAGAATAGTTTCGAAACCATCACTTTTAACGTCACCGATAGAGGTTATGTCATTCTGAATCTTGGTCGTTGAATGGTTCTTAATTTCCTTATTAATTTTCACTGTTGATTCAAATTCAAATTTTATATCTCCACCTATTCTACTTCGTACACTCTGAAGTTCTGATATATTTTGGTTTATTGTAGGAGAACTCACATGTTTAGCAATATCGAAAGAGATGCTCCTTGGAACTTCAATTGAGTTTGTTTTTATCAAATTACTTATTTCGTCACTAATCCCTTTGTGAGGTGAATACACAGATGGTGCGGCACATAGCAAAGCAACGTCTGCTAGAAATGACAAAGAGTTATAGCCTCGCCACTCCAACCGTTCTTCGTTTCTCATTTTGCTTTTTAGTTTATAGTACTGCACTTTGGTATTTTAACTCTTAGCAACAAATATTGGAGACGCCGCGTACTGATTGAGTGAAAACTGAGAGTGAAGTGAGTCTGTTCAGTGGTTGGCAGACTGTCAGACCCCACCACGTGTTGAATCTATTTTGAGGCACACGCTACGAATAAAAAAAAAGACAGCAAGCATACGTAGTGAGTTATGCTATTGCTAGGTATACTAAATCCACTGCCTCTGACGGTAGTGTTACTTATTTGATTTCTACCTTACTGTATTTGATGTTTGTTTATTTTGATTCATATATCTGAAAAGAGGAATATTTAACTGCTTAATCCCTAACAATTTCATACCTAAAAATTTAAATGAAATCATTTGTTCCAGTTTGATAATGAAATTCTTTATAAATTTCTTTATTAGTAAATTATAAATTTATTACATATCCTTATGCAGAAGCATTACTTACAAGACTGAGTAGCCATGTGCAAAGATAAAAAGAAATATTTATTAGTTTCCGAGAAAATCTTGTTAAAGGGAAGAGATGTACTTCGCAGCTAGAAGTAGATAAATAGTGTATAATGTATAGTTATATATTGTTCCTCGTAATTGAATAAAATATTTTAATTCTAATGTATTTTAATTTTAAATCAGTATTCCTATATTTCAGAATCAAATTTCTCCGTTCTAACTAAGTTTAATCGATGAAAAATATATTTTAAGCACTAAAACTCGTCTGAGAGAGCTGTTGTCACAAATTTGGCTGTTGCTGTCAACATTCATTACACATTTTGTATTTAGGTGTGGTGCCTCGATATATTTTTATTATATGTATACCATATTAAATATAAAATTAAAATAAATATAGTAAGATAAATTTCAGTTGCGAATATCGCTTTGTTATTGTAGAATAAAATACGCATGTCCTCGCGATACTGTAAGTGTTTCTCAACCTTTTCTACTCTTGATAGGAAACTGTTATGACACAGAAATAATTTTAAAATATTATTTGATGAAATTGTAAAATAGATTATAATATATAAACAATTTTCTTTCACCGAGGCATATTGGTAGAACATGAAACCGAGATTTACACACTTTGTCCAACAAGTTTCGTGCTTTCAGGTGTTTCTTACAAAGGTTCGCAACACATCTGAGAAAGTTTCGCGACACATTTGTGTGTTGCGACTCGGTGGTTGAGAACCAGTGCTTTTAAAGTACGTTTTGCATGCAGCGATTATAGCAATCATAGCTCAGCGATGATTACCCAGCAATAGAAATACATTGAACTAGTGTTCAGCGATAATCACTTATTGCAAAACAGCTCCATAGGAATAGCAGTGAACTAGTAGTGCTCAGTGATAATCGCTGGGTGATGATCGCAATTAATAATCGCTGCATGCAAAACGCACCTTTAATCCTTCGGACTTTAGAGTGTAGTGTATTCAAAAGAGTTTGATCATAGAAATATTTGAGATTGATTTTTATTTAATAACTTTCAATATACCACTATTTGGCAAATCATTAGTTTAATTGACATTACTAATTGCAATAACCCTCCTAAATTACTGCTGTTTCTGGTTGCACTTGCTTCTGTTTAAAACTTATCATTGCAGACACGTTTTGAAATACTGATTTATATTTAGATTAGGAATTATTTCTAAAGGGGTGAAGAGACTTCCATTGTTAAACATAATTCCCGAATTACAACCGAACGTTGATTAATTTCTATTGTAACAGTGATTAATATAATTATAAGATCGGTTGCATAGTTGAATTCAGTTATAGATTATATTCAGCCCAATCATATAATTAAATGCTTTCCAAAGTTAAACTTAAGCAGAAATCTTAGTTCTTGCTGCTATCTGTCTGTTGTTAAACTCTATTAATGGCACTGAGCAGTCATCACAGTAAGGATAAGGTTGCTTTCCCATCAAATATTTAGGAGTTAGGTTCGTATGACCTATACGGAGTCGCGTCGATATGTTGGACCGTCATTAAAGAAGTTGGTCTGTTCTGATATATCAGCTTATATTATGAGCAGCTTATATTATGTACTTTGATCAGTTCTTGAGTTTAATGTATCGGTTATCTCGCCATTTGTTGCAATCTCTCTGGCTAGTGCATCCACTTGTTCATTCGGGAGGACACTTACTTGGCTCTTCACTCAGCAAAATATTTATCGTTTTCTACTTTAAAATGTTCTACATAATATTTGGAATTACTGTAGTGTTTGAACCTAAGTATTTATTTGATCAGATTAGAGCACCATGCGAGTTTAAAACAATAACTGCTTCGTCACCTCGCAGATTTTTAGTACAATTTAGCCAGCTAAAAATTAGAAATAGAAAAAAAAAATCCATTTTTATTTTCCTACATGTAGCATTTCTAATGACTTATGAAATTTGTACGAAAGTCTATCTTTTATATTGTAATTTTTTGCTGAACCTATTTTTCATTCACTCCCATGTAAGCCCTCTTTGTTTTATTCGGTTTCCTGGATCAGTGAGTTAGAATAGCTACTCCTGTTCATCACAGTTACCAATTGCACTAGCTATTGAAGTTTGTAAATATTGTGATTTGAGTATTCGATTCATTAATCGTAAATTAAAAATGATCTACTGTAATCGTTCTTTATTGCTTTTATTTTGTTAAGATACTTGCACGAGGGATTGAAAACTAAAAAATGCACGTTTATTCACTTCCCGTGCAATTCTCTAATTATTCGTCAAATAGGTAATTAAATAGAAAAATCTTGAGCAACTATTCATAGGTACTATGAGTAAGAAATATTATAGTGTATGATTTCAATTGAGTTATTTATTCATTTTAATCTTTTGTTGCATATTGGTCACTACAGGGTGGCCGCAAAAAAAAGGAAACCCATTTTCAAAGTAGTTAGAAATTTTCTAAAAACACAGTTATATTCGTTTGAATTTTTTGCATCTAGCTTGATAATCTGTTAAGAATTACGACAAAAATTAAACATTCTATAGCGAATTAAAAAAAGGTACCTAAAAATGGCTTGCGCGAGCACGAAATATATGAAAAAAATCATAAGAGGTATACTTCATTTTATATGGATGTAAGAACATTAAATTCTACTATTTTTTGTAACAAATAAGAGAAAATAAAACAATTACCAATTAAAAGTTGTTTTTTGAAGCTAAAATTGATATCTTTATTGCCATTAATTTTTGTATCCTATTCGATACTCTCAAAATGCAGTTTTCAAAAGAACAGTGTTTTTGTTGTGACAATTTTTTTAAACACTGAGTTTTACGCATGTTCAACCTCATTTTGAACATTGCTTTCCGGAAAGATTTCCACCAACTGTAAAACCACATTGGAAAATGTTAATAAGTTCAAAACTGAAGAAACCACTTTAAATTTGAACAAAAATTGATCATGTCGCAGGAGAAAAGAATGAACACATGAAAACATTAATCTTTTTCATGAACAGCATATTGATAATACAAAAATATAAATCAAATGTTAAGAATTAGATATTATTTAAAACACATTTCACTTAATTGTTAAACACGATTTGATATATTATCCTTTTAAGAAGCATGTAATGCTCGAACTCTTAGAATTGATTTACCGCACCGTCTAAATTTTGCAAAATGGTTTCTGCAAAGAAATGCACATTTTGTAGAAGATATCGTGTTTGGTGATGAAGATGTATTTCCATGAATGAAAGAGTCAATAACAAAAACGTTAATTGAATGAAAAATTCTAGGATTAAATTTCATACTACTACCATATGGAAATAAATTATTCCTATTATTAATTTTTTTGCGTATTTCGTGCTCGCGCAAGCCATTTTTAGGTGCCTTTTATTTAACTCGCTGTTTTATTTAAACAACTGTGTATTTAGAAAATTTCTAGCTTTGATAGTTAGTGAAATAAACTAATTTGAAAATGGGGTTCCTTTTTTTTGCGCCACCCTGTATAGTAACAATTTAATATAAATAATTATCCAATTTGAATGTTAAAAATGTGCTGAACCGATCATACTTTTAAGTATCTTTATATTAACTAAATTAACAAAAATACCTATGAAATATTTTTTGAAAAGTTGCATTATTAAAGCCTCTTGCAATAAAGGGTCTAAGAACCGTCTGCTTAATTCCTTACTAGAATAGATAAAGTAGAGTCTTGCACAATAATCACACTCGAAAGACTAGCCACTTCAGAGGGTTTATTTTATTCTTTAACAGTACAGGTGGATTGATTGAAAGAATTACTGGAATAAAAAGAATTGTTTATTGTATTCATGCGATTAATCTATCAATTTAATCGTATCTGACTTCAAAATTTGATCTTCATATCAAATCTTCAACACTACTGACATATTTCTAGATAGAAAAGCATCTACAACTAGGTATCGTTATTTTAAACTTACTGTTAACAGTTATAGCATTATATGAGATGTTAACTCTAACATTAATTGCAAACATTTGTACAAAAAGTTAGTAGTCGAATTTAGGCACAATGAATCTCATTTAAGCGCTACATAACATCATGCACGTACTAGACAATATAATCGGTTTGTGCTTTAGAAAACATTTAAATAGCTGCAACAAAGTCAGAGGATGCGAAACGGTAGCGCTACTGAAGATAAATACATTAATAACCTATAGAAATGATAGAAGTTATCTAAAGAGTCAACTAGGAATTATAAATAATAATAAATTCGTTAACTTATCAAATAATCAGTTAAAATTATTTTCAAGCCCTATTCCGCAAATAAGTTTCTTTAATAAAAAGAATTAATAGGTCAATTTTCTTTTCAATAAGTGACTGCAAAGAGAGGATTACTTATTCATTCAATGCTTACATTTCTAAATATTATAATTTTGTGTATCAGAATGTTTTTGGAAATACAGAAACTGTTCAGAAGTCGAAACAGATTAAAATTCACAACTCTGTCAAAGGTTTAATCTCTTACAGTACCGAGGAAATTTGAGCTTTCAAAAGCAAAAATGAAATAAGTTTTAGCTACACAGTTTGGTATTCACTAATCTTAGTTTCACAAACCTCTGTTGGAAATGAAAGTAAGCAGCCTAATAAGAAAAGAGTCACGAACCTCAGCAAATCACGTGACTTGTGCTATAAATTAATAGAAATATATTATTATTATATTCATGATTTTAGCACCATATTCACTTACAATGCAGTTTTATGTACTATGTGGTGAATTCTAATAATTTCCTTTCAATACGATATTTTTACAGGTACATATTAAAGAAACTAAATGAACCAAATTAATATGGGTTGAATATATTGATCTTTATGTAGATGTATTGCATGTCGTTTATTACTTTTAAATTTTCTCTACGACTCCAAATGAAGATGACAAACCTGACAATTACTGAAAGGTGCTTCTAATTAGTAATTTCTAGTTTGGAGGTAAAGGCTTAGGATTACATTTAACGGTTCCCAACTAATGGAGTGGCAGAAAAAATAACTTGCTATTTTTGAGTTAAATTCTAGGGAACAATTATTAGCAACATTAAATATCTCTGGTTCACTAACATATTAGAAGATAACTTCTCTGCAGCCCTAATTAGTTGGAAGATGTTACTTCTAACTCGAATAGTCCTATTCGATATGAGCAGAGAGGATTGGCACGTAAGGCGAGTAGATGAGTGATTCAAATTTAATGGGAGATTTAAGAGGGAGGTAGGGATTTAATGCACAGATGCTTAAAAATGCACTAAAAGAACTACAAAATGTCACTAACAACGTAATAAATGCATACAAGGATTGTTACAGTTATCAATCAACTTAACTTATAGAAAGAAAGTAAATATCCTAATTAAAAACAGTTCGGACCAAGCACTTGAGTAAGGCTGTGTCCGGATAGGGTCCCTTGGTAAGTAGAAAAATAGTTACTAAAAATGGTTATAGGGTAAGTTACGAATTATCGATCAGTTCCTCATATTCGGTCATATAAAAAAACGAAAAAATTTATCATTTCAATTAAATTAATTTTATAGTTTTTTTTCTTATAAGATGTGTAGCTGACCGATAATTCGTAATTTACCCTGTACTGTAATCACTAACATGTAGTATTAAGGGAAGAATTACTCAGAAGTAAGTATAGTTAACATTTGCAACACTGAAAGAAAATAAGTAGTAACGGGTTTAAATATTGATTACTATAAGTAGCTAGCTATTCTATTTTTCTTTGTGAGTCAGTGTTAATAAAAGTAGAGTATGGCACTGTATCAACAAATAACAGGAGGTATAAATCAATTATATACCTTTCAATATAACTATAACTAACAAACGTTATTATAAACTGTGTGAGGGTAGGTCTGTGACGGAGTTTTAACAGATGAACACACTTGATGAGAAACAAAAGAATTAGAATGTTCTCAAATAAATAATAGAAAGAGATCACAAATTGAAAAGTAAAAGTTATTTCCGTTAGTTAATTAACGCTAATTACGTTAATACTAATGACGCGACGTCAATTTCATTTCAAATTGTTAGCTGCTGGTTACTGGTAAATATCTTATTAAATATATAAAGAAGCATACTAGATAGTGAGCAGATTCATAACTAGATATAAAATTTACTATGAGACGTACGAAGTAGTATAAAAATCATGCGGTTAATTTCCTTAAGATTATCTAGCAATATTGCCTATTTGGACGATGGTCTTACAGTTATTATAGAAAAGAAACATGAACAGTCCATCGAAATTAACAAAAACAGAGTATAGTTGCTGCAACTAGAGACAGAGCACAGTTGTTGCAACTAGAGACAGAGCACAGTTGTTGCAACTAGAGACAGAGCACAGTTGTTGCAACTAGAGACAGAGCACAGTTGTTGCAACTAGAGACAGAGCACAGTTGTTGCAACTAGAGACAGAGCACAGTTGTTGCAACTAGAGACAGAGCACAGTTGTTGCAACTAGAGACAGAGCACAGTTGTTGCAACTAGAGACAGAGCACAGTTGTTGCAACTAGAGACAGAGCACAGTTGTTGCAACTAGAGACAGAGCACAGTTGTTGCAACTAGAGACAGAGCACAGTTGTTGCAACTAGAGACAGAGCACAGTTGTTGCAACTAGAGACAGAGCACAGTTGTTGCAACTAGAGACAGAGCACAGTTGTTGCAACTAGAGACAGAGCACAGTTGTTGCAACTAGAGACAGAGCACAGTTGTTGCAACTAGAGACAGATCACAGTTGCTGCAACTGAACATGTTAGAGTTTCAAGTTATCTTTTTTTTACCAAAATCTCTCTGTATTCGCATTTTGAAGTTTGTTCCAATTGAATTATATAATTGCAGAAAGAGTATGGCAGATGCTCGTACACTAAATATTATCCGTGAGTTAGTCAATGAACTTTCATCAAATGAGAAATGTAATACAAAATCAAAAATTGTCATTTGATTTAAAACATCAATATTCTA
Organism: Caprella mutica; assembly: GCA_947561585.1. Classification (NCBI taxonomy): domain Eukaryota; kingdom Metazoa; phylum Arthropoda; class Malacostraca; order Amphipoda; family Caprellidae; genus Caprella; species Caprella mutica. Next base: position 425,513 of record CANNZV010000574.1, on the reverse strand, counting down.
TACATCTTTGGTTAAAACAACGATACAAAATAATTAAAATTTGTGAAAATAATATAGGTAGCTATCGTTAACATTAATTCGAAGAGTAAAAAATAAATCGCAACTAGCTAGCTGCATCGTTCACATAATGATAACAAAAAATATAAAGATAGTTTAAATGGTGACAGAGGGAGATAACAATTGAATATTTCCACTGAGTAACTACCTTTACAGTAGAGTGGTAATGTTTGTTCTATTTGGAGATCATAGAGCTGCCTTAATAATCTCATTATATGCCGTATAACGCTCACACAACCCCTTCCATGAAAGTAGTGTCCAGATTGTGAATGAGTAGCTTCATGAAGGCCATTTCTTTGGTAGTGTTCTGGTATATCACCACAGGGTCTTCACTGGTGCAGCGTAAGCAGTTAGGTGCGATCACCATCGCCAGGTTACTGGCATCCATCTTAGTGGACACAACTATCTCACTCTGGGCGAAGTACTGCAAGAATCTGCATGAACGAAACAGTTACCATTAGCAATTTAGTGGACGAACTTCGAACATGCAACTTTAGTTTTAATAAGCTGAAGGAAAATTACTTTTGACAATTAATAAACTGATGTTAACTTTTTATAAATATAATCTACATACCTACAGTAATAAGAGTGGAATAATAAATAGCTAATAATGCTAAATAACAATTTCTTATTACTAATATATCACAAGAAACTATTTAGCTAAGAAATATGGGACAATGAACAATGCTAACCTGACAAGGTATGCTAGAACCAGTCTGTTGGTGTGGGGGAGGTGATGCAGTAGCTCCAAAGCAGCTGAGGGGCTATCATGAGCCTCTATGGCAGCAGCATATAACTCATTAGGAATGAGAGGCTCGTGCAGCTCCCTATACCTAAAAAAGAAACTGAAATTAGCAGAAGTTCCTTGTTCCAAAGGATTACACACTCATGAAGCACAAGAGGCTGAGGGGTTCTTTGAAACACATTAATATATTACAGGCAGCTCCGCTTTAAGTAAAACCCACTTTTATAACAGGACAACTTAAAGCGGAGTTGACCCCAGGCTTACTTACATCAATTGTAGCTACCGGGAAATTATTTTTAAACAATTCATTTATATTGAAGGAAACATACAAAATATGGTGCATAGTATTAAAGTAGCATGCAAACATTCTTTGATTTTTGTTAGTACAAAACTAAACAATTCGAGTAACAATTTAAAACTTAAAGCGGGGTCTACCCCGCTTTAAGCTCAATTTCCAAATTAATTTCCAAATTAATGTGAGGTGGGATTTTTGACTAAAAGCGCGGTCTGCCTGTACTACCCATTGATATGAGCTATGATTCTACTAAACCTGATATTTTTTCACGTTAAATACCACCTACAATTTCTGATTCTCCTATTAAGATTTTGTAACTGTGAATACATTGACAAAATCTCTCAATAGGCAAGTGATGTGAATAGATTCCACTCACCATAGTTTGAGAACAGCGGCTGCTACATGAGCATCTCCACACTCCCCAACTTCCCACTGCTCCACCTGCTGCTTAATTTGCTGCACCTCCTCATTATCAGCAGGCACACGGAATATACCCTCGGTGTTGGTGCCCTGGAGTCTGAGGACCTCTTCAGAGAGCGCGGTTTGTACCCAGGGAAGTCTACGGTGAGGATACCTAAAACAAATGAGCGATATATTGGTAGACATGGTGTAGTGTAATGCTAGATATTGGAGTAACTAGTACAATGCTATACCTAAGTCCAATGAATAATTGGTATTGTACTGTGGAAACTCTAAAATATAACCAAAACTAGTAACCAAGAAAATAAAGAATTCATTAGCTACACACTTCGGGAGAAAAGAAATAAGCATTGGTAAAGATAAGAAATCATAAAAATTAGCCCAACAAAAAAAAGTGGTGGGAGTGATTCTGTTGACAACAAAACTCTAATTGAAAGCTACCTATTGAAAATGGGTTGAATAGAACAATTTGATTAATAAATGCGACTACAGTGATTTAAATGAAGACTTCTTAAAAGATACACAAGGTAGCTAATTGAAGTGTCAATTATTTCTTTTAACGAGAGACACCATGGTTATCCATCTAATTAGTACCTAGACATGAAGCCTCAATCTCACCTGTCTCTTTGTAACTGCATAACCTCCTGCAAGGTACTCCCAAACATACTCGCTCTGAATATGTGTAGTTTGGCGAGATCCAACTCAACAGGACAAGGTTTACGTGTGGCTGGTCTGTTGGATGATCTATTGAGACGCTTCTGACATACTCCAGCATAGTGGGCAATCTAACAGAAAACAGTTACGACATTAACTAAATTTATGGTATGGTTGCATAAAAATTGGTCACATGGAGGCATAAATCCAACCCAGATGTTTATGGTTGTTAAGTTGATATGAAAATGGCTTGTTCCTCCACATTTTAATTTCTCTAAAGATAACAGTTGTTAGAACTCAGCATAACAAAGAATCTTCTTTCCTTTTAGGTCAGTAGACTGGACATTAGACAACTTGTGAAGATATAGCAAAAGATGCATTTTAATAATTTTTCGTATAATTTATCAACAAAAATTCAGTGCACACATAGAATTTATATTATATTAACTTGGATGAAATTGGAATTTTAAAGGTTAAAATCTATATACATTGGCCCAGCCAAGTGTGGACTAAAATTTATATTAAATTTACAAGCTTTTTCCGACTACACAGAATAACCAATTTTTATTACAGATTTAAATTGTTTTCTTCCTAGACTACTTATAATCATTAAAATCACAGAAAACTGATGTTGGAAACTTAAAATGATATTATTGAAAGGCATTGCCGAAAGGGACCATCAGCCTCCGATTTTTATCTGGAGACGAAAGGAACATGCAAGTTGCTTGGGCAGTGAAAAGGTTTTGAGAGACTGGTAGTTGCTTAACAAAAGGTCAGGAGTACCTAAGAGAGGTTTTTAAGTACGAAAAAACTTATCAAAAACATCAGAGAAAAATTGATATAAAATCTTGGAAGAATTACTATAGAACTTGCTAAAGAGGCACATGATAGCTGATCAACCACAAGAGAGTTCCAGTGAAGAATCTTGGGGTCAAGCACAACAAATTACACACACAATTGACAAATTCTCTCTGTAGTCACAGAGAAGAAAAAATTCAAAAGATCAAAGACACAGCCACAAGTTCTCTAGACAGACGAGAATTTTTCACTGTGAAAAGCCGTTCACAACAACCAAAATAATCGGATTTGGATTGAGTCCAAAGATTAAGTGTTCGGGACACAAAAACCAGCTTCAATAATGGTTTGGGCAAGAGTTAACTCTATATGTCCCAAACCGCAATGATTTACATTTATGCTGCTTTGAAAATTAACCAACATGTTTATCTGATGATGTTAAAGGAGGAAGTTGTTCCTTTGGTGAAGTGGGTGATATGAAAGATTTAAGCTTCAGCAGGATGGTACAACCTATAGCACAGCCAGACTTTTCTAGTACTGGTCAAAAACCATTTCAAGTTGTTTTGGCCAAATGAGTTATGGCCTCAATATTCCCCTAATTTGATTTCAATACACTTTGGGATATGGTTAATCTTGGACCAGAAGATCTGAGTTATTTCCTATTCATGTGTAGTTGCTGTAAAGCAAAAAAAACTGACTCCCCAAGCGCTATATCTCTTTATATTTATAACATACTGCAATTTTATTTTAAAAAAATTCATAAGGCTATTTATTAGGCACGAGAGGTTTTCGCCCTGTCACCGATCGGGTGCTCACTCGTCTCCGTCGGATTATTGGAGAGAGAGGAGAATATGTAGAATAACAATTATATATTATTAAAAAAAAAGCTTTTCTCTTTCATGTGACTTCAGGGTTTTTCTAATTGACCATCATGTATCAGAATAACTTTAAATTTTAATTGCCCACACTTGGTGTGGCCACCCTGTAGCTCTAAAATTGCCAGTAATTAGTAAAGTACATTACAGATTTGCAATACTATTGAAAAATTACAACCAGCAACATCACTTCCTTCTACAAACATCTTCAAGATAGAACCCTTGGGGTGTTTAAATTCAAATTCAGGTAAATTCACAAGGTTCTATAAATTCGAAATAACTAACACTAGTGGCATTTTCACAATTTCATCGTTTCTAGTTAAATTAATGCGATAATAAAATATGTGTTGTGTGGAACTAAAACTACAAGAGCAAAATTTTTTCATAATCTTTTTTTCTGTGATTAGCTATGAATATTCTCACAGTCATATCCTAGATTGTAATGCTTACCTGAATGTGAATAGGCCATTTATTAACATCAGGAAACATGGAAGTGTAGGCAGGGTCGGTGTGTTTGACGATATAGCTGGCTAGGTGGGGACAGAGCTTTTCTGAAGGGGGGAAAAACTGCAGAGCAATAGCCATTAGCTCCCAACCTCTCCTCAAACTATCCTTTTTCTGGTTGTCTGTTGTTTGTTTGCAGAGTTGCAGGTACAACTCGTCCCTGAGACTAGATATGGAGTGCGCCATGGTTATGATATCCAGAGCCACTGAATTAAGAGTCATGCCAACCTTTGCCTTGCGATCACTCATGTAGACCTGCAGTAGTTTGAACATGTTACATGCAGAGGATTTGAAACTCTTATCCACAGTTGAGAGCAGAGGCTTCCTTATCACTTCACTCGTCCAGGAAATCATGTCTATCACAGGGACTCTCTTGCGCAGCAAACCTCTGGTGTGGATGTTGAGGTTTTCCTTGGCATACTTTTCCATAACGCTACCTCCTTCTACGTCAGTAGCTACTACGGTGGTGCTGGCCGCCTGAAATAATATAGCATGGCTTATTTTGATTCAATCCATTTAAATAATGCCATTTTAATAGTTTATAAATTAATGAAAAATGAATATATATCACAAGATTTTATTAAATAATAATAATAACTAATTAAAAATAATGCATATAGTTTTCCGATCATACAATTATTAATATATAGCACCAAGAAGTTGAATATGAAGAATACAGAAAAAAAAACTACAAATAGTTCAAACGGAAGGTAACTACGTGAAAAAAAATCAAATCGTATTTCTAGTTTTCTCCAAAAGATATAAATTAGAAATTAACAATTTCATAGTAGAAGACGAGTGAAAAACTCCATTACTCACGTTTTTGAGAGCGTTTAGAGATGCTGAGCCAAGAGAAATTCTGGAGAGACTCTCAGCAATGCTTGCAGAAGTGGCCCCTACTCCCATGACTCCCCCACCGTTTGTAATGATTCCTTTAACATCAGAACCATCAGTCTTGGTTACGCAGTTAACAGCAGCAGTGGAATGACTATAGGTAGTGGTAGTGGTTGTGAAAGTTATACTAGTCACAGGGACATTGGGATGTTTCATGGAGAAGGATACACTAGGATAAGGAGACACACTAGTTTGTTTCGTTACAGGAGGGGTAAAAAACTGGGTGTATGTTTCGTCATCAGCAAGGTAGTTAATCTCGTCCAAATTCTCCTGACTGGAAGAGTCAGCATTGGACACTGCCTCATCGTCTGCGAAGTGGTCACTGTCACCATTGTGATCTGCTGTGTCAGAGTCAGAGTGGAGAGAGTCTCTCTCGCCTGACACACGGTCACTCAAACGAAAACCTGAAATTACAAGGTGTTTCAGAATTAAAGCAACCAGTAATAGAGGTTATATTCTATAAATCCTAAATCATCTTCAATATAGTATCACAATCGTGATTTCAGTTACCATGGCCAAGCTATAACAACGATAAAGTTCATTTTCAACTTCAGAGTTCTAAATTAAGAGTGTACAGCTGATATGATCAAAGTTATCATTATCAAGAATTGTTTTTTTTTGGGTGTTTTAAAGATAATTATTACCTACAATAAGCAATTCAAACTCTCAAGATGGTTATTTTAATAACAGTTAAGCAGCTTCTCAAAGATTAAATCAAATTTTTTACCTTTAATCTCATTCTCATAACATTCACACTCAACACTGTTCTATTTCGTCTACATAAACCGATTAAAACCTATTATATTGTGAAATACTTTAGGATCATCAAAATTTCACAGCATTCGTCTGGTAACTGAAAAAAATTCGGATTGAATTTGATAGCTGATAAAAATCATATCATCTGTCATAATATACTCTTATCAGTTATGCAATATAGTAAGTTGGTGTCACATTAGGCAGTAGTTTTTACACTATAGTATGTACATCTATGTACCTGATGATGAATAATTGGAACGTCACGGATAGAACGCTCATGTGAGTGAACAAGCTTATATTTAGTTGTAGCGATTTTTCATGCACTATTTTCTATGCTGCGGCATGAATAAACGCTCGTGTGAAAGGGGCCTAACACACTAGCCATCAGAGAGCTTGGTCTGATCTGAGATGTACTGTACCTAATACTTCACTACTATACCTAGTAGCTACTAATACTGTACCTAATACTATACAAGATGTACTACACCCAATATAGAGAAAATGATAAACCTAATAATTAGGTTTACACCAACCCACCACCCACCAGATAGTTTGGCCTGCTCCAAGATGTACTGGTACACAGGCTGCTCAAACACATAGTCCAGATTGCTGTAGAGGTGCGTTAGGTCTTGATGAGTCTCTGTACCACTTGGCTTCCTGTCAACACGGGGTGGTGTACCTACGAAACAAAGATAGTGAGACATATGTAAAGGTCTTAATTATAGGTCAGTTCCACATTTTCGCCGAGGTAGAAACACTTTGCAATCTATACTAGGTGGTGAAAACGCAAAATATCCACGTAGCAGATAAGCTTTGCAGTCTATACACGGTGTTTCATATCAGTTTTCTCTTCTCTTTGCGGCGTTTTAACTACTAGTAAAGTTTGGGCCTAAGATTATTATTATTATTATTTAACTTTTATTTTAGTTGGTATCCATGATACCTGCACAGCACTGTCTAATAATAATTCTGCAAATCCGAGTTTACAGAATTATTAGATAGGACTGTGCACTGGTGCAGGTAACATGGATACCAACTAGCTAATATAAAAGTTAAATAATAGGTAATGATCATATTTTTTTTTCAAGAGACCGAAAATGTGAAACTGACAGATAATTAAGAACTTACTCTAGGTAAATGAAAGTTTCAATTCCAAAACAAATACCACTAAAATGATAAACCTAAATAGTCACATTCAAACATTCTATGAGCGACAGGAAACTTGTAAAATGTCTAAATAGTCTTTTATTTACCTTCTTCACGAGTCTCTTTCGCGCGCCTCACACTGCTCTTAGGAGTGAAATGGGAGGAGTTATTAGCAGAGGAGTGGGAGGTGTTATTGGGGCTACTCCTCTCAGAGGTGTTGGTATGGTGAGAAGAGGTGCTCTGAATGGTGTCAGAGTCTGTGGTTGTCTTATTGCTTGTGATGGAGGTGGAGCTGTGCTGCTTCTGAGAACTCATGTGTCTGAAACAAAATAATACATTGACAGCACTAAATTGCAACTGAAATTTGTAGTAGCTAAAGTTTGAATAGCAGTGAACATCTTAGCTACATTATTTGAGAGTTGATACTTGAGATAATATTGATATTTCTTATAAAAATCAATCTATTTGGATAGTACAAATTATAGAAGTGTAGTCACATACCTGTGTTTGGGGCAGTAGTGCCTGTGTCGTGATGACCCTTTGCTGCGACTGCTACTAGCGCTGTGTGTAGTAGCTGTAGGACTCACTGTCTCACTTTTCTGACCACTTCCACTCTTCCTTCTGACAAAAAAGATAGGGCACCATAGCTTAGATTAACTAGATATGAAAAACTTCAACAGCTACCGAAAAAGTAGCAAAAACTTTGAATTTATTTGAAGAGAAAATAGCATTTACGTTTTTCACTCGTCCAAGAGTATTAAAGTCTCATCATTTTACTCTTTGTTTCTATTTAATAGAGTAAGTGAAATATATATTTCATCAGTTGTTTATTTACCTGAAGGAGGGAGTGTTATCAGAGCCCCTACTCCCAACTGAGAGGTGCCCCGAGTCAAAGAGAGAATGCTGGGAGGTGTGTGAGGAGCAGCAGTCAGTAGCTAGCGTGCTGGTCCCTGAATCAGGCAGCCGCTGAGGAGAATTCAAAGGAGAAAATTTGCTGCTGTGCGGTGAACTCAAAGGAGAGAACTTGTGTCTGAATGTTGGGGGAGAAGCAGAGGAGTCAGACTCAGACGCTCTGTACTGGTTGGAATGGTGTAGAGAAGTGTGTGCACTGGCACTCGGTCTCAAAGGCCTGGAACCTTCATCTTGACGCACTCTGTCTGTGTTTTTCCTGCCACCTTCATATTTGTGCTTCCTGTGCATCATTGGTGTTGCCAGACCCTCAACTGAGTCTCCTGAAGCAGTGTGGCAGTATTGGGCATTACGACTCACTTCAGGGAAGGCCCTGCCACCCACAGGACTGTTCATGAAGCTGTGACTGCGTGACAACCCCAACTGTCTGGGTCTGTCCAAACTATTATCTATTTGCACACCAGCCTTCACTCCGTCCAGACTCTGTTGCTTTGACAACTGCATCTGCTTGTAGTCATAAGACTCCTGTTTGAAAATATGAATATATTAAATGAGTAAAAGAAAAGCATCGACACCTAAATGTCAAAATGGATACCAGTTTTATCCTCTGTATTTTGAAAGGATGGTGGTCAATTTTGTTACAAATTACTTATAGTCAAGCTATTTAGATTTGAGTCTATGGCACATATTAGTTCTTTGAATTATCAAGGTATAATTGATCAGCAGTTTCAAGATAAATTACCAAGGCTTACAATCTCTCTATTAAAATATAAATGAACCGTCAGTTGCTAGCTAATGCAATATCTAGAACTGAATGTACACAAAATACTTCTCTATGCAAGATAAATATTATAAGTAGTTTTAAGAAAAATTATTCTCAAAATAACTAATATAAAATATAATTAGTTATTAAATATGGCATAAGAGACTGACCCTAAGAGATCTAGAAGAGGCTTGAGAAGACTGTGAAGCTCTTCTTTTTCTCTGATGTACATCATTGTGATGTCTGCGGGAGGGGCGGGGGGAAGGGGAGGGGGATGGCTGGGAAGGGGGGTAGGGTGGGTGCTTGTGTCTTCTACTCACTACCACTGCTTGACTCTGTGAAAAGAAGTAACTGGACAATGTTAAAACAGTGGATAAAGAATGTAGTCATAATAGCCACCAATGCAGAGGGCATCATAATAAAAATCTGTTATTGAAAGAATAACAAGGCTGTCATACCGTTGGTTGGTGAATTCTCCTGTCCTGAGATATGAAACTTCCGGCAAAAATATTTCCAGAGTCACTTCCACAGTTTACTTCTGTATTTTGCTTCAGTTGCTTGAATGAAATAAGAAAAGATGTAGTTTATAAAAGAACACATTCTAAGTTGCTGTACACTAAGGATATAGCTAGCTGATTCATGTTTATTAAATCAAATAATAATATGAATGCTAACATATTAGAAGGTTAAATCTTATAGCATTGGGATTATTAAAGTAACCATGTTTAGTTAGTTATACAATTAATGTAGAATGTTTTCCTAGTACTATTCTCCAACTAAGAATGCAACATCTGTAGTCATTTCCATTATTAATTAATAGATACACACCTGTAATTTAGCTAGAGGAATGATATCTGAATTGTGAGGTCTGTGCCACACAGTTTTTGCTGAAGTGGCATTGTAATAATAGAAGCGAGAGGTGTTGCTATCAAACAGCTCCCACCATTGATTGGCATCAAATTTCTTACTGAAAAGATAAATGAAAACTACCTAGTTAGAGATTTTCAATCTTTACAAAATAAAATATATGAATCTAGATATTTATAAATATAATGTTAATTAGCTTACATAGTTGAATATAAAAATGCAAATTTAGAATTCAAATTACAATTAATTTACAATGGAAAATTTAGATGCATATATTAATAAGAGATTAATATGCAGAGCTATCAATAAAGTTTCTTGTTACCTTAAAAAAACAAGTGATTTAAGATTAGTTGAAGCTGAATTAAGAAAATGTAGAGCATAGATAGTTAATAATTAAATAGACATTAACTAAAACTAACTCTGTTAAATATATGTCTAGGAATAAGTTACTAGTCTCAAAGGTGATATATGTATTCTCACAACAAGCTCTAGCAAAAAGCATTTACTTTAAATTAATAAAAATCAATAAATAATAATCAACTATCCTAAGAGCTTGTATTATTTGAGATACTAAGTAGTTGAATCAGAAAGATTATTATGGAATAGCTAATAAAAAAAAACAGTCGATTGTTATTCATATTTAATATAGTATAAAAACTACAAATACAGTAAATTATAGAAAATTTAGATTAATTATTTTTTATTCATTTACTCAAATTATTTTTTCAGTATTTCTATATTAATTTCTTATGAATCTACACTTCTCGTATGCATAATATGGACAAGCTAGCCTTCTACTTTAGGAAACCTTCTGAAATGCAAGAGAATATCTACTCACAATGGTAGTGCTGCAGGCAGTTCCCAAACACACTGACCAGTAGTGAGGTTAGCGTACATGATATTGCGTGAGGTGGGCTCTATTATCTCCACCCACTCCAGTTGCCTAGGAAAGAGGAAAAATCAGACACTCTCCTACTACTGTTTGGAACTTTATATCAAATTTTCATTAGCAAGATTTAGTGGAGTCCTTGATTAGAATAGTTTACCAAAATCTAAATTTCAATTCAATCAATTGCAAATTAGGGAATAGCAACCGCCATTTAAAATAATAAAAATGAAGGTGCATAGTATTCATAATATAATAAATTGATAGACTAACCTGTTACTATTTGAAGACATTTTGGATATCACAATGAGCTAGATTGGTACTTCCAGTAGTTAGGTAGCATTTAGTTACCTGGACCAGTTCATTTTATTGTGCAATAGGTACCTTTTGTGCTATAGTTAGCTTCAACATCACTCAGGCATCTAATCTAGTATATTTATTTATATTTTATCATAAAATTACATCACTTAGTTTACACAAACAGAAAAATAAATTTCTGGAAGGTAATCATTGAAATATATAAGAAATGTTACCTTAGTTATTTTACACACTCAATTGGATGGGAGATAACGAACCAGGGTTCATTACTTGGTTGAACGTTAGTCCGTTAATCTTCACATGGTTAAATTCTTCATATTTAAATAATAGCTAGTTGGAATTTGAATAATATTTTGGAATCATAAATACCTTTTTTAATTCAAAGGAAATTTGAAGAAAACTTTTCTAATCAATGATCTAAATTAACTAATCTAATAAAAAGATTAACTTAATTAATTGATAATCCAATTAATTAACCAATCTAATTAATTTATCATGATTTAAAGATGTTTTTATAAATGATTTAGAGATGCTTTGTTTTGATCTAAAGATGTTTTTATAAATGATCTAAAGATGTTTTTATAAATGATCTAAAGATGTTTTTATAAATGATCTAAAGATGTTTTTATAAATGATCTAAAGATGTTTTTATAAATGATATAAAGATGTTTTTATAAATGATAAAGATATTTTTATAAATGATAAAGATATTTTTATAAATGATCTAAAGATGTTTTTATAAATGATCTAAAGATGTTTTTATAAATGATCTAAAGATGCTTTGTTTTGATCTAAAGATGTTTATATAAATGATCTAAAGATGTTTTTATAAATGATCTAAAGATGTTTTTATAAATGATCTAAAGATGTTTTTATAAATGATCTAAAGATGTTTTTATAAATGATCTAAAGATGTTTTTATAAATGATCTAAAGATGCTTTGTTTTGATCTAAAGATGTTTTTATAAATGATCTAAAGATGTTTTTATAAATGATCTAAAGATGTTTTTATAAATGATCTAAAGATGTTTTTATAAATGATCTAAAGATGTTTTTATAAATGATCTAAAGATGTTTTTATAAATGATCTAAAGATGTTTTTATAAATGATATAAAGAAGTTTTTATAAATGGTCTAAAGATATTTTTAGAAATGATCTAAAGATGTTTTTATAAATGATCTAAACATGTTTTTATAAATGATCTAAAAATGTTTTTAGAACCATCTATAGATGTTTTTAGAATCATCTATAGATGTTTTTAGAATCATCTATAGATGTTTTTAGAATCATCTAAAGATGTTTTTAGAACCATCTAAAGATGTTTTTAGAATCATCTAAAGATGTTTTTAGAATCATCTAAAGATGTTTTTAGAATCATCTAAAGATGTTTTTAGAATCATCTAAAGATGTTTTTAGAATCATCTAAAGATGTTTTTAGAATCATCTAAAGATGTTTTTAGAATCATCTAAAGATGTTTTTAGAATCATCTAAAGATGTTTTTAGAATCATCTAAAGATGTTTTTAGAATCATCTAAAGATGTTTTCAGATTCATCTAAAGATTTTTTTAGATTCATCTAAAGATGTTTTTAGATTCATCTAAAGATGTTTTTAGATTCATCTAAAGATGTTATTAGTATTGATTTAACAATGTTTTTAGAAATCTAAAGATTTTTATCTTTACTTCTTACTTGGTTAATTTTTGGTCTATTATCTTTATTATTATTATCCTTAAGCCTCCTTCAATGAGTCAATTGATTAAATATTAGTATACTACTCAAAACCCAGAAATAATAATAAAAATCCAGACTGCAGAAAAACTCAGAAACTGATAGAGTTCTCTGTTCACACAGATTCACATAAATCTTTCAATTTAGCACTTGTTCTTACTTCTTAGGCCTTAGCAAAACAAGTAAATGGAAATTAAGAATTGTTCACACTGTCAAAAAGCATATGTTAAAAATGTTCCATATTCTGCAGGCTAGATAAAAATTATACTTCTAACTAGCTTCATAATCATCATCATTTCTTCATTTCAAAAGACATAAGGTAGGTATTTGCCTATTTGGTTCAGCAGGATTTAGACTTTTTTAGAGAGAAGTTAAGGGGTCACAGCTTCACACCCACAGAACATTGATTAGAAGAAGAAGTGTAGATCCCATTATATTACTCTTGAGTGCCGTTTACAGTGACGTCACTTAAACTAGAGCCATTCAGCCAATCAGAGGCTTCGTTTCACCAGTTCTGTTTGAGTATGTATTTTGAATGCGTATTACAACCGAAATGGTGTCAATTTGTGTTTGTTGCAAAGAAGATTAGTTTATTATTGCTAAGTAGCTGGGCTATAGAATATAGATAATCGTGTACATAATTTGGTAGGAAGATATGACTCCCAGCAAAGATGATGAGCTGAGGTAGAATGCACGCTCAAACTGTTTTCGAGAAGAGTGTTTATAGTGACGTCAGCGATTGGTCAAAATTTTACGACAGTGTAACTGTACACCATGTGTACACGTTCGATCTGAGCTTCTTCTTATTCAATGTTCTGTGTTCACACCTGTATCATTGTATGACCCCATAATCTTTCAATTTTGTTATTTTGGGAGACCAGACCTAAGGCATCAGTTAAAATCATAACATTGTGATTGTTGCCAGTTGGAGAAAGTTAAATTTTATTTTCAGGAGACCTATTTTAGGCTGACTTTTGAAGATAGCCTATATGGAAAAACCAGTCAGTAAAAGATGTATGAAAGTGTGATGTTTATCCAGTAACTATTGAGGCCTTGAAACAAGTCTCCTGAATTATCTGGCGACAATTTTCTAATTAATTCCTATGTTTACATATAACTATTTGCGAGCATTTACATTTTGGCTATTTTAGATAAATTTGAAAATATTTGGACAGAAATTGCCCCATAAATCAAATATCTGGAGACTGATTGTGCATGCTTCGCAGACTGGTGGAAAAATCACAAGACTTCACTGCAAGTCTGCAACTAATACAGTTAAGACTAAATAAAATAATAATAATCGGGCAGTCAGTAACAGTCTGGTAGTACCGTAGTGGTAGGTTAATTACCGTATATATTATTATATATATTAAATACTTCAGTCTTCAGCCCACTCCGGAAAAAGTGGTCTTTTCTGATGAATTAATTAGTCTGTTCTGTTGGAGTTAGGTACTGTTTAGCAAACCTTAAAATACAGCAGACTGGATTAAAGGTAACTGTATAATCTGCAGAATTTAGCCTCTAAAATTCATCTGTTAGGCTGTTTAGCCAAAGATAATTTTTCACTATTTTCCAGAGTGGTCTTCAGCTAGACTTTTTGATATATTGAAATCAAAATTAACATAGAAAGTTAGAAACTAACTAACCGAGTTAGGGCAAATTTAATATTCTATTTTTCAATTAAAAACTGTAACAGATGTGACGATTGACTAGTTACTTGAAATGAAATATAGTCATTGCAATTTAGCAGGCGTGAACACATACATGACACATAGTGCTGGTAAGAGCCTTATCAATTAGGTACCAAGCTCTCTACAAAGTTTAAAGTTACAGATATGTACTACTTACTACCTAATAATCGTTAGCACTTTATTGAAGCAGAAACCTATTGTAGGCTTCCTATGATAGACTCCTGAAATCTTGACAAGCGAGATAATATGAACAGCTGAGGGCCTGAGGCAAATATCTCCATCACATTCCTAACTAATGGCAATCCTCGAAGGATAGACAGGAAAATAATAAAGAGATCAGCTATTAGCCACAATCATAACTGTAGTTAATACGTTCAACCTAATGTATAATGAACCAATAATAGTACGATCAGTTACGGGTGGTTTGAGATTATGTAATTTTATTATATTTAGCAAATTAACAATTAACTAATATATAAAACGGTTTCACATAGCATTTTTACGCTTTCGGCGAGATCTAGTATTATTATTAATTATCAACAATATACAATGTAATAAAAATATCTCACATATAGTTAATATGTTATGTTTAAACAAAAGAATTTTGAAATTAATGTTCTGAAAGCTCAACGAATATATCATATCCATCGCTTGAAAAAAATAATTGATTTAATATCTCAATATTTGAACAGTTTTAGAGAAAAACACATTAAAAATGACAGTATACTAATTTTGTCAAATCTAAAATTTAATAATCTAGTTTCGCAGACTGATATTGAAGAAAACGATATCAACAAACATTGGGTATTTAAAGATTATAAGAGTGCCCTTCACAGCAATATCTCTAATCGGAAAAGAAATTAAACACCAGTACACGTTGAGATTTATACATTTATTTTGAGTTATTACACTATTGATCTTCAGTTGTATTCTTATCTACAATGTTAGTGCCGAACTCAATAGTAAGTTTTGCCCTCTGTCTGGTCATAAGGCCTTCTGACTGGGCAATCTCTTTGGCTATCTTCCTTGCAGTGGCCAGGTCGTAAGTTTTGCAGTGAATTGCTGAATTCTGTAAGAAGAATGTATTTATAATTTATTGTCCAAAATATATGATTTCTACATTCTAAAGATATTTTCAAAATGATTGGTATTCACTGTATTATGCATGTTACTAGTACGGTGATAAATTAATAATGAATTCCAACCTATGCTTTAATTAACTGCATAAAATATTTATGTAGCTAAAACAAGTAATTTAGGTTCACTAAGGATATCAACTTCTGTAAGTTTTTAAGTACAGTTATTTTAAAAGTTATTCACATAAACTACTATATATATATATCTATGCATTTGCTAATGCTTCTTGTCTCACCAGAGCTGCATCGACATGTCCTCCTTTGAGGGCAGCAGTGGAGAAATATTGGAGAACATCAGGGGCTATTTCTCCAACAGCGAGGCTGGAGTTGCTCTTGAGGGCAGTGAAGAGTTTATCAGTTTCTCCTATGCCTCCACAATTGGAGATAATTTGAAGGATTTGCCCCAATTGCTGACCAGTCCACTGGAAGGAGAACAATTAGAGATTTAATTAATGGAAGAAACATTGTAGAAATGGAATAAATGAATAGAGAAATTAATGAGTTACGTTAGAAGATTTTAACAGAATATTCTGATGACTTACCTGCTGCCTTGAAGTTCCATCCACAATTTGTCCAATGAGATATGCAGGGATGCGTGCGATTTGCTCCGTTAAACCAACTATTTCAGTGAACTCATTACCTAGCGAGAAAAAGTTGATTACACTAATGAGCAATCATAGCAAGGATCAATATACCAACGTAAAAGCTGCTACAAAATTAAATAATATATTATTATTGATTCACGTAATCTTGATGCAATAAAATAATTTATCTAACAATAGAAATAATTTAAGAAGTTAATGAATGCATTATAATATCGTCGAAAATTTGTTTGGAAAAAGTTCAGAAAAATTGAGGAGGAGAATGGGATAAAAATGCACATGACTCATAATTCTGCATATTATATAGCTTGTTTGCGACAACACTGTCATAACTTCAAAATAGCTATTTTTCAGGAGAGGAATTTTAGTACTTGTAATGTACGTACATTTAACTGCATATCGTTAGGACATTTAGCCTCTCTAGCGGTATATATCGAGTTACAATGATAAATTATTTACCAAAATAATCAGCATTTTATGATTTATATGTCTATATGGATAACTCTAAAATACATGTTTTTGTGTTTATGACGTTGTTGTTGCAAACAAGCGATATTTGAAACTAGATATATAAGCAGCGCAATTCACATCATGGTATAAAATAATACGACTGAAAAAGTGAAAACTGTTCAAATAGCTTTAGTCAATTTCAGTTTGTACCAAATTGCAGTTTAAGTTATGAGGAAATTTTTGATAGAAGAATGAGACTATGAATAGATGAGAGACCTTCAATACTCTTAATAATGTAAAGTAAGAACTGCGTAGCTCAATGAAATCACTAACCTAAGGCCCCCTGTTGCGTCTGATCTGCACGTCCCTTTTCCTCTTCTGAGGGTGTGTACTGACAGAGAGTGAGAAGGAGAGCGTCTATGACTTTGGAGTTGTTAAGCATGTTCATTGCTACCATGTCTGTCCATAGAGTAGGTAAGTACTCAAAGGAACCTAAGGTTGCTATACTCATCACAATATTCTCCATAGTATCAAAGTCAGGGGCGTAGACATGGGGCACGAACTCGTTGTAGAATTTCATGAACTCTTGGGTAGAAAGGGATTGCACCGCGAGGTTCAGGTAATTGCGGTAGTAAACAGTAACATAGAGATTGCAGCTCATAAACTTGGTGTTGTCTTTTGTCTCAAGTAGAGCGTGGAGTCTTTTCGCTGTTTCGAAACATTTCAAGCTGTTGCTGCACACCTCCATAGCTTGAGTGAAGAAAAGAAAATCTCTCTCGTCTAAAACTGACAGACTCTCTTCTTGTTCTAAAGAATCCAAGATTTGATGAAGAATATTCGAAACTGGACCACCTGAGCAGAAGATGAAAAAGGAAGTAGCTATGAGTTGAACACATTCTAAAAGATCGAAGGATGTTATAGCAACAAATGTAGCTAAAGTAAAAGTATATTTCATCATACATACCATCAAACAGTTTATACTATCGCAAACTGAAATATTTGAAGGACATCACACATTTTAGTAGCTACATTAATTAAATGTCCTTTATACAATTTAATAATTAACAAATCATTAAGAAGAGATCTGTTTAAATTTTATAACTATATTTTGTGTTCATCAGACTCCACTATCCACACCACAAATACCATTTAAAGTTTAAATAGCAAGTTACTCTATTTGCGGAATATAAATACTTGCACGAGAAGCAAAACAATAAAATTACTTTTTTTAAATTTTAGATTTTAATACTTCATTACAATATAATATAAAGCACAGGTGACTTTTGAATATCCTCATCATTAGCTTCAAACTTAATATCAGTGTACATTGCATCTACACAAAGTAAGAAACTCACGTCTCCTGTTGAAGATAAGCAAGAGGAAATAGTAAGAAGCAAGGCTAGGCTTCACGCCTTGTAATGACATCTCACTAATAAGCTGCAGAGAAAAACCCTTTGCCTTCCTGAAGGAGCTACTCACTCCCAGCACCTGCAGGCAGTTGTTTAGAGTTTGAAGGTTTGGGGTGAAACCTCGCTTGGCCATAGATGATAAAATTTTCTGAAACATTAGTTAATACACCATTAAAAATATATAAAACACAAAAAAAAAAGTACTAGGGTAAGTAACTAGGAAGTACTAGGGTAAGTTACGAATTATTGTTCGATTTCATATCGTCGTTCGTAAGAAAAAATTGTACAATAATTAAAATAAATATTCAATAATTATAATAATAATATGACCGAAGATATGAAACAGACCGATAATAATTTGTAACTTAAACTACTTCTACAAAAAGTAAGTGAAAATATAAAAATAATTCTCAAAAAAAACCTAACTAGTTCAGCTGTTCAACAAATATACATACACAAAAAAACAGAAGCCTAATAAGATAAATTAGAAAGTGGAACAGTAAAGTAACTACCAACTGAGTACAAGATAGCCAACAAAGTGTTTTCTTTTCTGCTCAATGTTCGTCAATACTCACAGTTACAGCATCCCACCGATCTTCATGACTGTCTTGCAATATCACCACCGTGGGTATGAGACTGTTCATCGTAGCCAAGTCCAAGTGAATATTCTTCTCCAACGCAGCCTGATAGTACTCCCAGGCACCGTCAACCTAGTGCACAGATGTAAAGAGTGTTAGATTGCTGAATTGATAATAGAATGAAGTTTTAATTACTTAATGAATGAAGATTATACTGTCAACTCATTAGTACTGGAGAGTGGAGAGATTTTTGTTCTGAAATGAGCAAGCTGAAGAAGGGAGACAGTGTGGAATAAATGAGAAAGGATAAGGATGAAAGGGGCAACAAGGAGAAAAATGAGATAGCTATAAAAAGTAGTATACAAGTAGTAGGAGTAAATAAGAAATCTGATAAGAAAATAAAATAGATGAAACACTCAAGATGAAGCATTCACACATTGAAAGAGTGAAAGGGTTATTGAAAATATAAAGCTACAGCCTAACATACAAGAGACTTGAGATATTAGTCTAGTAGTAACCAACTGACTGACATATGCTTTAAAAATGAATGACATACTAAAGGTAAAGATAAATACTTACATGATTATGCATAGCCATGCCTCTGATGATAGCATTGTAACTTTCTGCAGTAGGATTTTCTTGAGAAAGGAACAATTCTTCTGCCAGACTGTCACTCCTACAGAGATATTTAAAAAAATAGTTAATTTTACATTAAGCATGGTAGATGAACATACCAAGTAGTGATAAGAATTGCATCTTTATTCTCCATTGCATTGAAAATCAATTCTCTATATTAACTATTGAGTATGAATAGAAGATTTATAAATTGTTTCCAATAATAGTTTTTTCCACACGATTAGCAGCTACTCCATATAGCTAATAATAATAATTTTTATTAAAAACACAAACAATACAACAACATACATCAATAGGCAACTAGTTAAAATAAATATATTCAAAATATAGCTAATAAGTTCAATATATAAATGTTTTCAAGCCCATATAATTGGCCTATTCAGACCACTCTGGCAAAATATAGTCTAATTTAAATTATATATTTCAATGGGGACAAAGCAAAATATAATTTTACAATCTATTAATAAAATTCTTAACTAAAGATATGTTAGTTAGTTAGTGTCTGGTGATGTTACTGATGCTTCAGAACAAGCTATTTCGCATCGAACTTCTCAACTTGTGTCATCTCGATCACACCATCACGTTGTATAGGCCAACTTCACTGAGGTAATTCATCAGTCTCTCAGGGCAGAAGTCATTCTCAGGTACATCAGCAAGTACGTGACTCATTATTGATTCAGCAGTTGTGCCGTGGGAAACAAGGTATATTCTCCTTCTGGTTGCGGTGAAAGAGAGACACTCAGCTAATATGTGCTTCATATTGAGGGGGACCAAGCAGTCAAGACAATATGGCTGCACCCCCTGCTCCATCAGATATGGGTGCGTCACTTTGAGTGACCGATCCTCAGTCTAGTCAGAATAATCTAATGCATTCGGTTTCTCAGATTGCTAGATGACCATACAACTATTGAGTCTTTGATTACTCTGAGTTTGTTATGGTGTAGCTAACGCCACTCCACACTCCAACATTTGTCGACTACCAGTATCTATACTCTATAGGGTATTGCATCGTTGCTAGATTGCATGTCCTCACATACAGCTGTTGTAGCTTCACTATCTGCTTCCTCACTTTCAGCTATGCCAACATGTGCTGGGCACCAGAACATGTTATATTCTTTTTCTTGTCTCTTAGTTTCATTAGCCAGGTATTAATTTTCCTAATAATGGGATGAGTATTCATAATGCTGGATCATGTTAATTGCGGAGCGTGAGTTGCAGTAGATTACAAATTCCGTGTGATGAGCACTACCAACAATTTAAAGAGCACAGAGGATCCCACATAATTCCGCCGTTAATATTGAGCTTCCTGGCATCAGTTTCATATCCGGTTTCCATCTTACTCACAGCAGCAGACAAACGCCTTAATCACTCTTTGCACAATCAGTGAATAGCTATAGGAAACTGATGTCTATAGGTCAGTCTGTGTTCGATGAAATAACTCCTCATGATGTATGGAGTCAGAGCATGTTCCTTTTTTAGGATAGTAATAATTAGTGCAGAGCAGATCATGGCTTGTTTGCCAGACAGGTATCTTCTTATAGGTGAAAGGTAGGGTGGAGATATTCAGGTTATGGTTATGAAGAATTTCTGTAATTTGGCGAGAAATAGGTTAGTGTCCATTGTTTGCGGGTTTTACATATGCACCAGTACAGATTCTAATCGCTGCATTTTGCACAGAAGCCACTGTTCTCAAAGTTGTTTCACTCGATGTGCCATACAGGAATGAACCATAATCCAGCTTCAATAGGATGATTGATCTTTACAGTCTAAGAAGAGTGACCCGGTCTGATGCCCAAGTGGTGTGGGAGAGACATTTTAGTAGGTCAAGTCTCTTCACACAGTTTAACTTCACGTTTCTGATATGCTCTTTCCAGTTCAGTTTGTAGTCTATTGTCATTTCTAGGTATTTCATTGATTCTCTATTCAGTATAATAGCATTATTCAGGGTTAGTTTGAGAGGTGGTTGGAATTTTCTCTTATGATGGAAATGGATACAGTTGGTTTTTGTGGCAGAGAAGGCAAAAACCATGCGAGTCTGTCACCTATTTTATCTTGTTGATGGTGTTTTACATGCGTATCTCCATACCTGGAATATATGATCCACTGCAGTACACCATAGATCATCCACATACAGCCAGGCTCTCGAAATCATTAGAAACACAATTCAAAAGCGTGCAACTAAGTACACTTCCCTGTGGGACACCTTGTTCGAGTTAGTGAGTTGTCGAATAACGTTGACCATCTTCATCCTGAATGACTGGATACTGGTTAGATAGGAATTTTTCAATGAATATAGGGATATTACCTCATAGGCCTATATCATGCATCGCCTTCAGTATTCCATATCTTCAAGTTGTATCATATGCCTTTCTCAAGTCAAATGATACACATATGACCTGCCGCTTGGCATTACTAAACTTCTGTACATCTGATGATAATTTATTCAGTGCATCTGCCATGCTCTGCATCGTTTGAAATTCAAATTGATGGCACGGGAGGTATGATTTGCTTTCAAGGAATGTAGAGTGTTGATTATTTTCTCCATCAGCTTTCCAAAACAGTTAATAGATATTGGTTGGTAGTTTTCTTCACAAGTTGGGGGCTTTCCTGGTTTAAGGAAAAATAAAACCACACTTGGTAACCATTGGGTGGGGAATTCTCCAGGATCAAATTTTGTGTTCATTATTTTTAGAAGAAATTTCTGAGAAGTAGGATGTGATTTCTTTATCATGTTATATGTAATGCTGTCCTCGCCTGCTGCTGAGAGGCTAGAGAGAGATAGCATTCGTTTGAGTTCTATAATAGTAATGGGGGAATTGTAGGATAGAGTAGGATTTGTTTTGAAATTGATCAAGTATGGAGAGCTTATATTTTGATAACTCCTACGTATTTTCCGAATTCTTCTCCATATCTTAAGACATGGATGTGTGAACATTTATGATATCTACATATTTCTTCCATGAATTCTTTTTTGCATTTAGTAGCACGTTCTTGGCAATAGCTTTTGCTCGACAATATGCCATTTTATCAGTTATCGAAGAGGTTCGCTGATAGTTTCTTAATGCAGCCTTATGCTGGCGACTTGCCTCAGAGTATTCTATTGCCCAAAAGGACTCGTTTCGAGCGTGGTTTAGTAGATGATTACTTCCTTACTAAATTACAAAGGAAGTAGTTCTTCAATTTTCTTTCAAAAACATTGTGTCAACCAATATTCCTAAATTAGACTGGTAAACTATTCCAATCATGAATAGTTGAATAAAAGATTGCTGACATTTTGATTTTCCGAAAAATAGAACAGCAACAATGAAAAGTATTTCTCTTTGCTATATATCTGCGATAAGTAATAAACTATTGGGTAATCTTAATTGATAGTGCAAATTGTATCAATAATATATAACAATTAGTAGCTACCCATATTTCTGTATTCATAAATTTCACGAAGTTATGTCTAAAAATCTAGAACTATTTTAGAAATGATTCACTTTCGTTCATATTACCGGCATCACAGAATTAGCTTCTGCAATACAGATCTATAAAAAAAATTTAATGGTTGTTTTTCACATTGAAGTGTACACGCACCGCCAGGTGTTCTGTTTAGATTGTCCAGGCCTCTCTTTACGAGTGTAGTATTTCTCTTCAAAGAATTCCTCACTGAGGAAATCATCTCCATTGGAGAAACAGAGAAACTCCAACAAAGACTGCTTTGTGGCGTCACTCACTGCTGCAATTGGTGAACAGAATGAAACTATTAGGTTATATTATTTGTGGAATATAATTCAGTTACATATGCAATAGCTAGACCTATTTTCAAATACAGTTAGATTCACTGTATTTGAATAAAAATGTTCTTATATCGGAATATTACTTCAAGTACAATTTCATTAATAGCTACAATTGCATTGCATTGTTAAGTTAAATAAGAAATAAAAGGAGAGAAATATAAATTAAGTTGGAAATTCACTGTTCCTAGGTAGCTAACTGCCGTTTGCTAGTATAAAATTTGAAAGGAATTATAGGAGTATGTTTTCATAAAAATTGACTTGAAAATAATATTCCAATAGCTACTCACAATTTGAGCACAAATGTGGATATTTTTTGACCAATAATTATTTACAGTTTTTTCTCTTTCAGAATAAAAAAAAATCAATCTACTTCCATTGTATGTAAATGTGGAAGAGATTCAGTTCATTTCTTCTCTGTATGAAAATAATTATTCAATAAAAAAATTAATTTGATATCAAAAAATACCCAAAATTTAACAACAAAAAAGAACTATTTAGGTACAATTATTTGTAATATTCTGATACCATAATATAGTGGGTTAGATTATGGAATAACCTGAATATTTATGAAATACATCGCCTCACCAATATCCTTCTGTGTGCAAAGTTCATACACAGTCACAGCATCTGATACTCGTTTGGTGTCAATAAGTTCTTTGAGCAGATCTTCAGAAACAGCACTGTCTTCATTGTAAGTCTCAACACAATTGAAAGGCTGGAAATGAAAGTCAAGAGCATAAATAGACCGTGGTTAACGTCTGTTTAGGAACTATATATAACAGAATAATCAAAAACAATAATAATGCTACATAACATTATTTGATAGCTTCGTTTTCCAAAAAGATGCAAGTTTAAAACTCATGATAAATTACCAATAACATAATAATTAGCTACTGCCTCCTTATTTTTAGTATTTTTTACTCACTTTTATAACCGGATCATCTGCTGTGGATATAAAAAGATGCGGATTGGTATCCTTTATCCACATTGCTGTTCTTCTTCCACTTTCTTTGGAGAGGGCAAAGTTTCTTTTGTTGAAGTTATCAAGAGGAGTGAGGTAAGGATCATCATGGAAGGAGTAATTAGGAGCACCTTTATCCCTCTTCACTGTGCTGTCTAGAGCCTGTAAATAAATGTGTATTACATGTCAATAAAACAATAGATAACAGCCAAAAATTTAAGAAAGTGAAATGGTAACAATTGATTAAACAATAGTAACACTAGTTTAGGAGTTTGAAAGATGTTCCAATCCACAAAAATTAATCTAATGACATAAATTGAAGCCACCATAGAATAGGAATTCATGGATAAGATGCCTAGTCAGTCTGATTGCCCATAAATGAACCAGACAGGAAGAAATTTAAGACAGATAAAAATAATAGCTACTGCCTAACTAAAAAAGATTGATTAAAATAGAACATTAGGATGGCCTGTAGCTATGGAAATAACTTTAGAATAAATGAGGGAGCAATTAGAAACTTGAATTATAAACCCTCCTAAAAACATTAGCTCCTACAATATAAATTATATTATTTTTCTTTTTTTTAGTACAAATCTACTGGCTGCAAGTAGCTACTTCTTCATTAATTTATATAATCGTAACTATTCTATTTTATAGGCATCTAGCTAGCTGCTGACACTTGGTATTGAAATCTAGCAAACATTTAAAAATCAATCAATTTTAATACCTAATTATTAATACAGTGAGAAAGTTAAAATAACTAAATGTAGGTAAGTACTCACAGATAAAATATCAGTGCTGGAACGAGGAATATACTTTGGAATGTTAAATTCTGTTAGCTGAACAGAACTTGAGGAGAATTTTCTGAAAAAAGAAAAATATTTATAGCATATCTAGAAATGATGAAAGCAAGAATTTTAATAAATCAACACCTTACCTGGAATAAATGCTGAGCAGATTGAAGACAGTAGACTCATTTCTTTTCAATAAATTGAAATATCTTGATAAATTCGACATTTTATGATTTTAGTACATAGCAGTCTGCAATTAAGGATATTTTCATAATAAATTAGAATCACTCCATATTGTTTTCCCAGATAATTGACAAGTTTGTTTTCAAAACATTGACTCTGTTAAACTAGTTACTACGGATAAATTTTGGATTCATTTGGGTTGTTTTGAATTCATTTGGGTTGTTTTGAATTCATTTGGGTTGTTTTGAATTCATTTGGGTTGTTTTGCATTCATTTGGGTTTTGAATTCATTTGGGTTGTTTTGAATTCATTTGAGTTGTTTTGAATTCATTTGGGTTGTTTTGAATTCATTTGGGTTGTTTTGAATTCATTTGGGTTGTTTTGAATTCATTTGGGTTGGTTAGAATTCATTTGGGTTGGTTAGAATTCATTTGGGTTGGTTTGAATTCATTTGGGTTGTTTTGAATTCATTTGGGTTGGTTTGAATTCATTTGGGTTGGTTTGAATTCATTTGGGTTGGTTTGAATTCATTTGGGTTGGTTTGAGTTCATTTGGGTTGTTTTGAATTCATTTGGGTTGGCTTGAATTCATTTGGGTTGGTTTGAATTCATTTGGGTTGTTTTGAATTCATTTGGGTTGGTTTGAGTTCATTTGGGTTGTTTTGGATTCATTTGGGTTGTTTTGGATTCATTTGGGTTGTTTTGAATTCATTTGGGTTGTTTTGAATTCATTTGGGTTGTTTTGAATTCATTTGGGTTGTTTTGAATTCATTTGGGTTGTTTTGAATTCATTTGGGTTGTTTTGAATTCATTTGGGTTGTTTTGAATTCATTTGGGTTGTTTTGAATTCATTTGGGTTGTTTTGAATTCATTTGGGTTGTTTTGAATTCATTTGGGTTGTTTTGAATTCATTTGGGTTGTTTTGAATCCATTTGGGTTGTTTTGAATTCATTTGGGTTGTTTTGAATTCATTTGGGTTGGTTTATGTTCATTTGGAAAATTGGAATGTTTGGGTTCATTTTAAGCCCTTCAATTGCAAATGGCGAGGAATATCTATTTTTCTCCTATGCTACAAATCCGACTTTGCTAGAATATTATTTTCAAAGGTGGGAAAATTCCACCGACTTGTCAGTGGAATTTACTGTGAAATACAGACTGATAGGCTCCAAGCCCCAAGGTAGCATATGTTCAAAACCCTATTTTTTATAGATGAATAAAAGAAATGAACAATTATAACACGCCTGAATTATATCTATATGTCACGCATTCGAGTGATCTGCCATATCGACCGATTTCGATGCGCAATCTATTGATCAATAGTTTGTGCAGTCATCGATCGATTGCTGCACGTACGTTCGAATGATATTTTTTAGTTTGTACATCTAATTGGCACATTTTATTGTGTATATTAATCAATAGCGCAACCATTGATCAATTTTTGTGCATTCGCATGATACGGATTTTCCTAGATTATGCATATAATTGTTTTGTTTTTAATGGAAAAATACTATTTCAAATCCATTTTTTTATATTTAATGAGGGAACTAACAGTCGATTGATGCACGTTTGAATGATATGGATTTTGTCAGTTTATGCATCTAATTATTACAATTCATAGGGCAACCATCAGTCTATTGTTGTGCGTTTGAATGATATGGATTTTGTTAGTTTATGCATCTATTTGTTACATTTAATAGAGAAACCATCAGTCGTTATTAGTGCAGAGTTTCCTATGTGTGATATTGAGGGCCAATAGAATTTAATTCTTGAATTAATATTTAATTTTTACAAATTAAACTTGAACTTTTTTAAATTAAACTTGAAATATTTTAAATTTAAGTTGAACTATTTTAAATATAACTGGACTTATTTTAAAATAAACTTGAATTGTTTTAAAATAATGTTAAAAGGTGTAGTTCTTCATAAATAATGTTATTTCAGTAACTGTACAGTGAGTGTACACCAGACAGACAGTCACAGACGTCTTGAAATATATGTGCTTTTCTACAGACCTGTTTTAATCCAAACATGGCTTCGGCAGAAATGCAGTAATCAATTGATGGTTGCCCTATGAAATGTAACAATTAGATGCATTAACTAAAAAAATCCATATCATTCAAATGCGCAACAATCAACTGATGGTTTCTCTATTAAATGTAACAAATAGATGCATAAACTAACAAAATCCATATCATTCAAACGCATAACAATCGACTAATGGTTGCCATATTAAATGTAACAATTGGATGCATAAACTGACAAAATCCATATCATTCAAATGCGCAATAATCGACTAATGTTTGCCTCATTAAATATAAAAAAAAAATATTTAAAAGTATTGTTAACGGAACCACACGCTAACCTATCTAGGACTATTATCAGACTTCCACTATAAACAAAACAATTAAATGCATAAGCTATGAAAATCCGTATAATTCAAACACGCTGAAATCGATTGATGATTGCGCTATCGATTGATATCCGTGATAACATGTGCCAATTAGTTGTACAAACTAAAAAAATCATATCATTCAAACGCGCAGCAATCGATCAATGGCTGTGCAAACTATTGATCAATAGATTGTGCAGCAAAATTGGTCAATATTGCAATCACTAAAACACGCATGACATATATATTCAACTTTTATGCTCAATCGCCATTTTCGCAATTTTTATCGTATGTCAGTTAAAGCCAATTAATTGGCTTAGATTTAAAAAGGTCAAAACTCAGATGTCTAATTGGCTTAAAATTTGGAATTAATTCCTATGTTCCCAAGTTAATTTCGGCTTGGAATCTTCAAAAAATGAGCTCAGAATTTACGTAAAATTTTGGCTCAAAAATTGTCTTACAATTTTCCAGCCTCTGAAACATGGCTTTTCTTTCACACAAAACCCTTATTCCTGAAACAACTTATACGATGAATTGAGCCGCTCTGTTAAGAACAAGAAATATGTTAGTTTTGGTGACTTCATATTTTTGTGTTGTCCACCCAGACTGCAGGAACTGGTAAACTGTTCTCCAAGAAATTCTCTATTTTAGCTTCTGTTCACAGTAGAATACATGTAAATATAGCCAGACTGCAGGAACAGGTGAAGTGTTCTCCAAGAAATCTTCCATTTTGGCTTCTGTTCTCAGTAAAATAGTGCAATAGTAGAAATTATATTTAAGTATAAGAGGAAATTAAGGATTGTTTGCACAGAAAATGTTAAAAATGTCCCATATTCTGCAGACTGGAAATATAGGAGGAAATTAAAGATTGTTTGCAAAGAAAATGTTAAAAATGGTCCATATTCTGTAGACTGGTCGTCTACTAGTTACTACATCCCGGTAAGTTCCTGCCACTTGCCAGTCTGTATTTCATCTAGTCTGCAAGGACAATTAGTCTCCAAATTTTTTCAAATTTGTCTCCAAAATCGCTAAATTTCTTCAATATGTCTCCAATAATAACATGTAAACATAAGAATTAATTAGAAAATATTTATTTTCCCTCCAATATAGTCTCCAAAGATCTTTGGCAACATGGACGCGCTTTGCAGACTGGTATTTCATGGTAAATTACACCAACATGTCTGATGTCGGTGGAATTTATTCCCCTTAAAATAATATTCTAGCAAAGCCGGTGGATTTTTAGCTATTTATTCCTATGTTACCATTTAAGTTTGGTGGAAAAATGGGTAAAATGTTATCCCGCGCACAACTTTTGGGCACCTAAGTAGACAGCAAAAAGGGAGATGTGGCATATCAGCAAAATTAGGGTTGACTTACATCAAAATTCGCGTCTCGTGACGTGAGCTCTTTCTAATGATGTGGGTCAAATAGGGGTGGAAGTTGGTGGTAGGAAGTAAGGCGGGAGAATAGGTTTAGTTACCTGCTCATGATCAGTCTGTGAAAATTGCTCGTAATTTCTGAATTATAATAGTTAGATGAAAAATGAGATCACTGTCAGATTTCGCATAAAAAACTCTTATCTAAATACATCACAAAATATTATGAAAATACTATAGAGAAAAATGGCATATGTTCTCTAAAATATATTTTATTCAAACATCTACAGAATTTGGACCAATATTTCGCAAATTTGGTCAAATTTTCAGAATTTCTGTTTATTGTAGCATGAAGAACAACATCTTCCCTTTCAAATTACATTTGAATGACACCTTTACCTATCCAAATGAACATGTGGTTAGCTGTACAGTAAACCCTGTTTTTGAGTCAAATTTCAGGTGTTGCCCATGCATGTGCGGGTTAATGGAACAGCCAAATTGATGGAAATATATGGTGGATTTTTTCAGCTTTTTAAATAAGTGCACCAAATACAGACTGGGGTTCCTGTACGTCTGTACTCCCAGATTAGCAATCTGTATTTGGTGCACAAAATCGGAAAATCCCACTGACTTTTTCAAAAAGCTGAAAAAATCCACCATAAATTTCCTGTAATTTGCCAGTCTGCAAAGTATGGGACATTTATAACATTTTCTGTGCAAAAATTTTTTAATTTCCTCCTATGTTTATATGTATTTTACTGAGAACAGAGAGCAAAATAGAATATTTCTTGGAGAACACCCTCCCAGTTCCTGCAGTCTGGGTAATTTGGCTGATGCACCAACATTTTACCCCTTTTTGATTTTTCCACCGAAAATTAATTGCAGCATTGAAATAAATAGGTAAAAATCCATCGACTTTGCAAGAATATTATTTTCAGAGGGGAAAAATTCCATCGACATGTCAGTGGAATCATGGAATGTACCACAAAATACAAATTGGCCAGACTGCAGGAACTGATAAACAGTTCTCCAGGTCCGTCTGGCTCCAGGAAATCCTTCATTTAATTTTTAGCTTCTGTTCTCACTTCTCAGTAAAATACATTTAAATATAGGAGGAACTTAAGGATTGTTTGCCCCATTAAATATAAAAAAATTGTTTGAAAAGACCAGTCTGCGACTCTACTACCTACAGTCTTTGAGTCTTGCAGAAACTGCAAACTGGTACAACAGTACCTAAAAGCTGAGCGGGCACCACATTACAGCACACTATAATACGGCGTACCACCAGTCTGCAGAATATGGGATATTTTTAACATTTTCTATGCGAACAATCCTTAATTTTCTCCTATATTTTCATGTATTTTAATGAGAACAGAAGCCAAAATAGAGGAGAACAGTTTATCAGTTCCTGCAGTCTGGTCGTACCACTGTACATTCTATTCTATCAATGATTTCAACATAACTGTCTGTTATGTACCATGTTTTAAAGTGTGGACAAAGTCGCCAGTATATCGGCGACTTTTGAGGGGTTAAAAAAGTTGAAAAACATGTAAATAACAAGTAAATGACTCACAAAATAGTCTTAAGAGATGCACATGCATCAGACATTGTTATAGGGGAGTTATTTTAAAACTGAGCTATAAATTTGTCTCTTATTAATGTTGTTATCTTTTCAGATTAAGGTCATATAGTAAATAACCTAATTAAATATGTGTACTTAATTTATATCAATTATAACTGAATTTGACTGCCAAAAGAATATCTCCTTACCTGCTGTGAGTTTATTTGTATATATGTGTTTTAAATATTGTATATATTGTTCTTATATTTTAATAATTAATTAGGTAGGATAATAAAACCAAAATAAATGTTACCTACTTCTATGAGTCTTTCTAGTGCCTCCCAGATACATCTCTAGCCAACATTGCAGTCCAACTTATTATATCATATTGTTTTCATATTGAAAAACGATGTGAGGTTGTGTACCGCTCTCGATTAATTTTAAGTGAAATCTGGTCTTCAGGTCTTAAGGTGTCTATTGTCACGTTTTGGCTGCCTGCTCCTCGTACTTCTGTCCCGGGATACTAGTAGATATTGCGGAGTAGGGAATTGCGTAGACCAGAAGGCTAAAACCGTGAGTAAAGATAGTGTTTGGTTGAGACTTGAGAGGAGGAGGGTGTGGAGTGGAGAAATAGGCATGATAATTGTGGTTGATGAATTGAGGTTTTGTTTGACAGTTCTAGATAATGAGTATGAACCGAATGCCAACAAAGAAGAAGAATGCTGGGGCATGGTCAGTTGTGGGAGCTGGAGCAGCAGAAAAGAAGGACTTGGGTAGAGTCTGGGTAAATGAGGAGGATGAAAGTGAGGAGGTTAAGGTGAGTGAGGAGTGTGAGGTGTGTAAGAAGAGGGTGAATAGTGGTGACATGGGTGTAAATTGTGATGATTGAAACTGATGGTATCATATTCAATGTACCAAGAAGATTTCTAAGAAAGACTATGAACTGATGAGCAAGATGGAGAACAGTCAACCATTTTACTGTCAGAAATGCTTGAAGAAAAAGGGAAAGTTATCACAGGAAAATAAGGGGCTTAAAACTGAGTTGGGGGATTTGAAGCAAGAGAATGAAGAACTGAAGGGGCAAATTGGGAAAGTTATGGAGAGAATGGAGAAAGAAATAGAAGTAGTGAAAGAGCATCAACGGCAACTGGAGAGTAAAGTGAATGAGAAAGAAAAAGAAATAGAAGTGGTAAAAAACCATCACAGGATATTGGATGGAAAGGTGAATGAGAGAGAGAAAGAAATGAAAAAAACTATTGATAATATACAGAAGAATATTGATGGGAAGAATGATGTAATGAAGGCATGCAAAGAGAATCTACTGGTACAGCAAAAAGAAATTGAAATAGTGAAAAAGACTGTCCAGGAAAGGCAAGACCCAGGACCAGAGATGGAAGGAATGAGAGATGAAATTGTTAGCAAGAGTGTGGAAGAGGTAAGAAAGGAGAGAAAGGAAGAGGAAGAGAAGATTGAGAATATTGAGACCAAAATAGAAGATATAGAAAGAGAAAGAATAACATTGTGATATTCAATCTGAAAGAATCTGATAAAGTAGAGGCACAGGAGAGGTACAAGGACGATGAAGAGATATGCAGAAAGTTACTGGTACAAGAGTTGGAAATAGAGGAGTTGAATGTGGAGAAATTGATAAGAATTGGGAAGAAGCAAGAAAACTATACCAGACCATTGTTAGTGAAGTTGGCATGTGAGGAAGAAAAGAAAGCAATATTGTATAACGCCAAGAAGTTACGCCAGTCAGAGAGTTTTGATAGGGTGTACATAAATAGAGATCTAACAGAACGAGAAAGGAAGTTGAGAGAGGAGCTACGGGTGAGAAGAGGTGGAAATGTCTGCATATTTAAGATTAGGAGAGGAAGAATAGTTAGAGTGGAGCAGGAGACTGAGGAGAGTGAGAGAGAAGAATATGAAAATAGAGGTGTAGGACCCAAAGAAAATTTTGGAGTTGTGAGGAGGAATGGAGGATGGCAGAGGGGAATGGTGGGGGGGAGAGGGAGAGGAGCAAGGTAAACACAGTGTTAGAAATTATGTTGATGAATGTGCAGGGGTTAAGTCAGGGAAAAGCGGTGGAAATACTTGACATGGTCAAGGAGAATAGGATAATTTGTTTGACTGAGACTCAAAAGAAAATTGATGATGTTAGAGTGGGGGAGGGAATAGGAATTCTGCAAAGTAGGAATTAATTCAAAATCTCCCGCAGCTAAATTAATGGTAACATAGGAATTAATTCAAGATCTCCCGCAGAGATCTCAAATTTCTAAAAATTCAATCAAAAACTCCCGCAGAGAGTCTTGGAAAAATGTTCCATATTCTGCAGACTGGTCAGTCTGCAGAATATGCGAGATATTTCGGATATTCTCTGAAGAACTTTGAATTAATTCCTATATATATTTACATTAATTTTGCTACGAACAGAATAAGAGATCTCAACGAACACTTTAGTCTTTAGCCAGTCTGCAGAATATGGAACATTTTTCCAAGACTCTCTGCGGGAGTTTTTGATTGAATTTTAGAAATCGGAGATCTCTGCGAGAGATTTTGAATTAATTCCTATGTTACCATCAATTTAGATGCGGGAGATTTTGAATTAATTCCTATGTTACCATTAATTTAGCTGCGGGAGATTCTGAATCTGCTGCTGAGAGTCAGAGAATAATTCTCTCTCAAATATAAATCTCTGCGGGAGAAGAGACGTATTCTGCAGACTGGGTTACCATTAATTTAGCTGCCGGAGATTCTGAATCTGCTGCTGAGAGTCAGAGAGTAGCTCTCTCTCAAATTAAAGTCTCAGCGGGAGAAGAGACACATTCTGCAGACTGGGTCTTTAGTGACTTTACCAGTTGATACGTATCTAAAAGCTGAGCGGCGCACCACTGTACATTCTATTAGATAGGTAATTTGAAAGAAGATTGATGATATATTGAGTGAATAATTGTTGTAGGGTCAGTCAATTTATGACTGACGGTAGGGTCACGCATGTAATTTGAGGTAAATTGCGGCCCTTTAATTTTCAATTGCGGCCCTCTCAAGAGAGTCTCTAAAACATTCTGAACCAAAATTACATTAAAATGTTGCATAACTTTCATAATAAGCACAGTGCATTCTACAATTTATTACTTTGTTTTTTAACAAGTTTTTTGAAGCTATGACGTTTTTGGCCGTAATCTACCTGCTTGACAGTTGACCCTACTTGAATCCAATGTTAATACTACACAGTTCAATTCCTTGATCAAGATGTTTAATTTGGAATAGAACACAAAATTTTATCATAGAAAACTGTACTAATTATAATTTTATGGAGTAACTATTGTAAACTTTCATTTTAAGTCAGTGAGGTTCTAACTTATCAGTTAGATGTGTCGGGCCGGGGGACGTGCTGCCCCCCGAACCCCCCTACCAGGTCATTAAACAATCATGAAGTGTGCAGTACAACAAACTACATAACCCATGTTTCAAAGTGTGGCAGGAAAGTTGCCAGTTTAGTGAGAAAATT
Source organism: Caprella mutica (assembly GCA_947561585.1). Lineage (NCBI taxonomy): Eukaryota > Metazoa > Arthropoda > Malacostraca > Amphipoda > Caprellidae > Caprella > Caprella mutica. The sequence continues at coordinate 391,844 of CANNZV010000574.1, read as the reverse complement.
GATCCAGGTCACCACATTTAAGGTACTTTAAAGGAGTAATTTGACTTCCTGGTGACAATTTTATATTTGGAAACATCCTTATACTTCATGTTGTGATCGGCGGGTAGCGATAAACAAGGTCAAGGTGTCCAGTGTACAGATTCCTTTGTAATCAGGTCCATCTTACTTATACAAAAAAAAAATCTCAATCCGTTCTCACAATTAGTTCTCCGCCCCGACTCAACTAATGGGGCATCTCCCAGTCTCTCCTTCTCATCTCTCTCTCTCTGCGCTTCCACATCTCATGCTACGCCCTCCTTTTCTCCATCCCATCTCCTCCTCCAAACAAAAAGCTCCCCAACACCTCATCTCCACTCTCCTGTCTTGGCCTCTGTAGCTCCACCGCCTGCCTTCTTTCACCTTCCAACTCCTTACACTCCAGGATAAAATGCTCTTCATCCTCTCTGTCTGCTCCACACAACCTACACCTGTCGCTCTCCTCACCCCATCTTCTACATTCCAACCTCAAGCACCCCGTCCTTACCGCGAACCACAGCCTTGATGCTATTCCCCCCTCATGATCCTCCTCCTTCATCTCACTCTTAAACCTCCGTACAGCCTCAGACTGCTCTTTCGCTCAACTTCCTCTCTCCACACCACGTGCACCACCTCCGCGACTCTTCTCTTCACTTCCTCCCTCATCAATCCCCGCTGTTATAGGGAAGTTATTTTAAAACTGAGCTATAAATTTATGTCTTATTAATGTTGTTATCTTTGCAGATCAAGTTCATAAAAATTATAGTAAATTGCTAAGAAAATGTGTACGTAAATAATTAGTCAATTAACCACCAAAACTACTTATCTCCAAAGAATATCTCCTTACCTGCTGTGAGTTTATTGTATATATGTGTTTTAAATATTGTATATATTATTCTTATGTTTTATAATTGATTAGGTAGGATAATAAAACAAATATAATTATTTCACGTATTGTAAATATGTATTTCTTCTTTGCAGGGATGATTATCCCTCACACCCCTCATCGCCTTGTCTTCCATCTTGTCCAAATAAATGTTACCAACTTCAATGAGTCTTTCTAGTGCCTCCCAGATACCTCTCTAGCTAACGTTGCAATCCAACTTATTATATTATATTGTTTATCGCTACCCGCCGATAACAGTGGCATCTTCGACGGGATAAGTTGGTTGCATTGAGATACGGGAGGCACTACTAGAGGGATGGGTGTGGTAAAGTCTCCATTACGCCCATCTGAGCAGATGGGTGCTGCTAACATAATGACGCAGGCTGATGTGCATGCTGACCAGGGTGGTGTAAAGAGCAAGAGGAGAGAATGGAGGGGTGGTGAGGTTGATGAAAACTTCAACCAGCTGGAGCAGGAAGATGTCCCCCATAAAGTGGTGCCCACGGTAGCGAAGGAGAGACCATCCGGTGGGAAGCCTGTAATGCAAGTTACACTGAAATCGCTGGACATGTTAGAGGAGGTAATTGGGCTGCAGGGCCTGCTCATCCATTTCAGTAATCTGCAAGTTCGGGCGGATTTTGTGAATGGCAAATTTGGTCCTGAGGTGACTCCTGAGATGTTGTCGTCCCTTGATGAGATTCGTTGGTCACTTTTCCCACAATGGCATACAGGAGCGCTTGAAGAGAACCACTCAACCATGTCGGAGGCTTCCAATCTCATGAACGCTCTCTTAACAGACAGCCAAGAGGTGTTCCAACCAAAGAATAGAAATACTCAAAATTTAAGTAGCTTCGCCCAATGGCACAAATTTCTGAAGAGTCTCTCAAGGAATGATTACTGGAATATTACTCCTCCTGACCAACGATGCACCCACATCTTCAACAACGAGGCAGAAGTAGGAAAACGACTACTTAGAGGAGTCAAAAGAGAAGATGAGGTTGATAGAGTAGAAGAAGATGACATTCAAAAAAGACAAGGAAGAAAGAGGAAAGTAAAACGAGTTGAAGAGATCATACTGTCGTCTGACTCTTCTGATGAGTCTTCTTCCATGTCACAGTCTTCTCATTATTCCAGTAGCGATGAAGAGACTTTTCGTCCACAACGAAGAAGAGAAACGGACAGAAGAGAAGTTGTCACCCCACCCCAATTCCAAATGGATGGCAAGCTTCATTTGAGGGACTATTTAGAGACCTATGAAACGTACTTTAAATCTAAATTTAAAGGTAACACACATGACAAATGTCAGCAGCTAGAGAAGTTCCTGACAGGTGAATTATTGAATGTGTATCATGTCTGTGGAGGTAGGAAGATCAGGTACGGAAGAATGAAGGAGAAACTTTTAAACTACTATAAGAAGCAGAAGATCGGAGGGCGCTCTTATTGGAAGAAAGAGTTTGTGGCTGCCTCACCTAGAAATTCTGAAAGTCTGTACTTGTTTGGGATGAGACTCACTGAGCTGGCAGAAAGAGCTTTCAGCAAGTCACCTCAAGAATCTGCAAAGAGGCTACGCGAGCAGTTCCTGTCCCAGATCCCTGTTAAAGTTGCTGAGAAGATCGAGGATATGGAGAGGACCCTCAAAGTAACTTCTGGAGGCCGCAAGAAACGTCTGAACTTTTCAGATATTATGCAGCTAGCTAATGATCTGCAGCCGGAAGCAACACGATCACATACCATCATGTGGTCTGATAAAATAGAGACACCGTTGCTGAGCCCTCCATCAAGACCTCGTCAGTTTTGGTCCAATAATCGTAACGGTCCTAGAAGTCCAGGATTTGAGAGTAGACAACCTGTGATGAGAGTGGGCAATTTCGGACAAAATAAAGGAGAGTCAGAGCAACGTCCTTCCCAATACTCTGATAGGAATTCTCATGAATTTAGCTGGCCATCCCAACGAGGTTCTCCACGACGTCATCTCCCTCAACGGGGTTTTCCTTCCCAACGGCATTCTCCTCCTCAGCGGTCTGCTCATCCTCAGCGTCTTCCTCATCCTGTCCAGCAACAACAGTCTCCAAGACGTCAGTGGATGTCTGACAGTGCCCAACGAGGTCGCCGACGCGGAAAATTCTGTACCCATTGTGGTAGAGGCAACCATAGTGAAGATAGTTGTTGGAGAGCCAACCAATCGTGTCTAATTTGTGGCGGAAGTCATCTTATGAAAGACTGCCCTAAATATGATCCCTGCTTTGCTCGTACTGGAAAGCATTTAAACGAATGAATCTCAATCCTATGGGGAAGAGATTGAGACAAGGAGAAGCAGCCCCCAACCACAAAACAGAGGTTCCAACTAATCCCACAACGAGTTCAGTTAGTAATGTTATCCCTACAGTAATTTCTAGTGAAGAAAGAGACCCCTGTGATAGCGAAATAAAAACTGAATATAATTTGTCAGAAATACCTCATAAATATGTGTACTTTGTTAATGATAAATGTAGTCAAAATAATTTATTTAAGATTAAGGTAGAAATAAATGATGTTATTGGTTTATGTGCTTTAATTGACTCGGGTTCTGTATATTCATTAATATCTAATAATTTAGCAAAGAAGCATCAGTTGAAGATTACCCCCAATCATACTAAATTACGAGTTTTAGGTGATCAAATAATGACTACCCTAGGTGAAACAAAATGCTCTTTGAAGATAGGTGATGTAATTTGTAGTGACATAACTTTGTTGGTGTTCCCTAGTAATTGTTCCATAGGTAGTTCTTTATTTTTGGGTATTGATTTTTTAATTGAAAACCGTGTTGAACTTAATATAGGTGAAAAGTTATTAACAAAGCATTTTGAAGGGGGTGGATCAGTGAAATACCATTTTGATCAATTGGGTTCGATTGTAAAGGAAGAATACCGTAATATCAAATGTCATGTTTCCAAGAAAGTTGAGTTAGAACGAGGTATATTGTGTCGGGTTCCTATAAGATTTTGTGTCCCCATTTCTGGAAAAGATCAAATGTTATTTTATTCTGATGAATGTAAATTGAAGGATGGTGCAAGAGGTATTTCAGGTATTATTAGTCCTTGTACAAAATCTATTCTTTGTGTATCTCCTGAAGAAGCAGCTCTAATTAAGGTGGGTCAGGTCATGGGAGCAGTGTCAACCGTTGTGGAGCTGCCAGACGATGATGATGAAGAGCCGACACAAGATAGTGACGATCTTGTCGACAAGGTAGAGTTACCGGAGCTGAATGAGGATCAAAAGATTAAAGTAATGACTGTCTTGCAACAGGTAAATAAAGTATTTAGCACTGGTGAGTTTGATCTTGGCCATGCAAATGTTACTAAGCACATTATTAAGCTAGAAAATGATACACCTATATACCAAAGACCTAGAAGATTTTCACCACCTGTAGCTGAGGAAATTGAGCGCCAATGTAAAGAGCTTCACTCTCTCGATGTAATAGAGCCAAGTGTGTCTCCTTGGAATTCGCCTATAGTACCGATAATGAAGAAAGATGGAGGTCTTAGGATGTGCTTGGACTATCGAAAATTGAATAAAGTAACGATCCCTGACCGCCATCCAATGCCAAATTTGTTAGATTCTCTTTTCGGTTTACATGGCACGGGGTTTTTCACTAGGTTGGATCTCGTAAAATCCTATTATCAGGTTCCAATCGACGAACGGAGTAGATGTTATACTGCCTTTGCGACGGCGAAAAACCATTGGCAATTCAAACGTTTAAGTTTTGGTATGCGTAATGCCCCGTCCGCATTCCAACGTCAAATCCAAGCAGTATTAAGTTCATTCCCTTCTAACAGAGTTGTCACGTATATCGACGATATTCTTATAATGGGAAATACATTTGATGAACATCTTGATCTCGTCCACAAGGTTCTTCAAACTTTAGAGAAATTCAAACTGAAAATTAATCCTTCTAAATGTAATTTCTTTAGATCAGAGGTTGAATTTTTAGGACATAGGATAAGTACAACAGGTATTAGGAAGACGTCAGAATACGTTGAGAAGATTAAAGATTATCCTAAACCCAAAACGAAAGGGGAATTAAGAGAGTTCCTGGGACTTATCAATTTCCAGCGTAAATTTGTACCAAAATGTTCTGCTCTACAGAGACCACTCTCTTGCCTTACTAGTGGCAAACGTAATAACGAATTGATTTGGTCAGACGAAATGAATGACTCATTCGATGCTCTTAAAGCTGCCATGGCTGTTGAGGTAGAATTAGCCTATCCTGATTATTCCGTGGAGGCAGAGCCCTTAGAACTCTGGGTAGATGCTTCTAATAGTGGATCGGGAGCATACCTTGCTCAGAAACAGAGTGGATCGCAACGGGTTATTGGTTTCGCATCGATGATGTTCACGGGAGCTCAGTTGAATTATTCAACTTTAGATCGGGAGCTGAGCGCATTACGATGGGGAATTAAAACGTTTAGACCGTTCTTGTATGGAATCCCTTTCGTTCTTTTCACCGATCACCAGCCATTGGTACATCTTCATAATATGAAGCTGGTGTGCTCTCGACTGGCACGGACAGTCGAGGAGTTATCAGACTACATTTTCGAAATCCGTTATGTCCCAGGACATTTAAATACAGCAGCGGATGCTCTATCAAGGATGAACACTGAACCAGCACAGTACCCAATGTCTGAAGATGACTCTCTTCCAGATGGTCTAATGATTGACGGCAATGTTGTTCCAGGTGGAGGGGATTCAATGTTAGTAAGCCTTCACAAGTGCTTGTCCAGATGTGTTCATCTTGTTGCTGTACCTAGAAATGAACAAGATTTGAGAGAACGATTGGTGGATGAGATACTGAATCACAACGATAGGTACAAAATAAAATTGGATCGCATTGCTAGAAGGAATCTAAGATTAATGAGACTGAAGGGCCAACTACCTTCATTTGATTTGCTGATTGCTGCTAGCAAATTATATTCAGTCAGTATTCATGTATACTTTTGGCACAAGTCTCCGGTTATCTATCAGTATGAAACATATGATTCAGTTATTCATCTGCAGTGTCTTGGTGGAGTGCATTTTAATCCTCTAGTTTCGCTGAGTAACTTTAAACGTCCAGATCCGATGAGCTGTTCTATCAATACTGTTCAGACTTTTGAACCTCCGATCTCATTCATAAACGAAGACGTAGAATTTGGTGCAGCCGATGAATTAGATGTTTGTATTGGTGATTCATCTATAGCTAAGAGTGATGAATGTACCCACATGGAATGTTCGCTTCCCACTATTTCTTTAGTTGTCGCTAATGTTAATTTGTGTGCCATATTGGACACAGGAGCTGAAATTAGCCTGATGTCAGCTGTAGCTTTGGAGAAGTTACAGAAAGAGGTCTCGCTGAATATTATTAATGAAAATATCTGTGAAATAATTGGTTTTTCAGGGCAGAGGAGAGTGATTGATAGGACTGTGACAGTATCCCTTTGTATGGGAAATTCAACGTCGATTATGTCCCATAAATTTGCAATTGTAGACCATAGTTGTTTTCCATACTGTATGTTGTTGGGATATGACTTCTTGGTGAAGCATAGCTTAGAACTAGATATGAATGTCAGGGTCCTAAAGAAAAGGGGAAATGTTTTATGTCCTATAAAAGTTAAGAGTTTAGCTGATCATTCCTCTGTTATACTATCTGTTAGATCAGTCCCAATCACACCTCATGTGCTGAGTGTTACTAGTAATAACGATGAATTTCGATTTCAGATAGAAGGAGCAAATACCGCACTCTCTGCATTAAGCCTGGTTGATGATAATGATTCCCTGAGGTTATTGCAGTCTAGTTGTATTGAACTGAGAGCATTATTCAGAGTGATTAGTAGAAATGTAGCTAAGACCTTATGGTCACGAAATTTACGGCAGTTCTCTAGGCATAAAGATAAACTGTCTATAGATAATGGAATGCTAACTTTTAAAAATCCACACTCTGTCATTGTCGTACCTTTTAGATTTTTAGTTGGTACTGCATTGGTTTTTCATAGAGAGTTAGCCCACATAGGCCGCGATAAGTTGATTAACATCATGAGTAATGTATTCTGGCACCCATCTATGTACAAGGTGTGTGATGAAGTTTGTACTACGTGTTTGGAATGTCAGTTGGTTAAAGAATTTAGAGTCACTATTCGTCCACCGACGCATAAAATTCATTCTAGTTCACCGTTCGAGTTAATGGCAGCCGATCTTATATCTTTCCCTAGGACCGCTCATGGCCACATAGGATGTCTAACGGTAGTTGATCACTATTCGAAATGGGTTGTCGCGGTAGCTATCAAAGATAAAAGAAGCGCTACAATTGTTGATGCTTTTACAAGACGAATCTTACCTTTTATACCTAGAATTCCTGTATCACTTATGACTGACAATGGCCCGGAGTTTGTGTCTTCTGAGTTTCGTAGTTTCCTTGAGCAGTTTGGTATTAAACACAGACTCACCACGCCATACCAACCTTCGTCTAATGGTGCGATAGAACGTGTTAACAGAACCATTAAGAATCTGTTGCGTAGCTTAATTGATTCTGGGCACGAATGGGATGAGTACCTTTCTAAATCTGTTATCACGTATAATAACAGTATCCATGTTGAACTTGGAGTAACTCCTTCAGAGTTTTTGCTAAGAGAATCCCATTGCTTGGATGCAAATCCCATGCTTACTCCTATTGCGGGAACGTGGAAGGTAGGAAACCCTAATTTCGTGTCATTCAGGGTTGGACAGAGGGTGCTGTTGAAAACACACTCAAAGGGGTTCTTAACAACCAATAAGTTTCTTCATAGTTTCGAAGGACCGTTTGAGGTTCTGGTTGTGAATTCTAATGGTGTGACATATCAAATTAAGAATCTTGAGACAGAACAAGTGTCTAGGGTCCACCATTCTAAATTGCGGTTGTATAGACCACCTCCAGATTACATTTTAAATCATCCTCAATATAAGAATGTAACAGATAGTACCTTATCTAATGACGTTAATTTGTTTACAGATGTTCGTGATCATGTGGATGCTGGAGGCGTTTTCTGCTCTGACTCATCCACCGACTCCTCCTCATCTGAGAGCTCAGATTTCTCAGGATTCGTCCCTTCTAACGCTATTAACGTATCAGTCAAATCTAATAAACAACAATCAAGTGGTGGTGATGAGATGCTGCTATGCCGGGAGGTAGTAACAAAGTGTGCAGGCTGTCTATATGAAAGTTGTACATCATCTCCACACTTAAGGGAGCTTGAGGAGACGGACAGTTCTGTTTCGGTGGGGGAGATCCTGGATGGGTTGGATGCGATGGCGTCTGCTGCTTCACCTGAGAACGTTCTGGTCTTATCCCACAGAGGTTCTAGTACCCTTGATTGGTCTGATTGGGAAGAAACCCCAATTTGTGAGATATTAGAGCACTTCTCGGATAGCGATTGTTTTGAGTTGCCCTCACTAAATTCATCTCTTATGATTGACAAAAGCAAAGAAAGTAGTGAGAGGTCAATTGATTCATTTGTTCATGTCGAAAATCAGATTTCTATGTCTGAAGTAGAACCAATAAATAGGGTGGAAATTGATAGTAACTGTGATTTTGCTGGTTTCATGGATTCTAAGAGTGATTTGTACCAAAGGTCCTCTAAAATACAGCAACTTCTTAATCGTAATATTGTCGATTATACTGTAGAAGAAGAATTTGGGTCTGAACCGAATCTTAAAAGAAACTTGAGATCTCGGGGGCCTGTAATAAATCTTCCTTGGGTTCAGAGTAGAATTCTCGAGAGAGCTAGGAAAAATAATAATTATGAAAGTGCTTAATGTTAAATGTATTGTGATTTTTTTTTTTTTTTCTGTTTGTAATGTTCTAGGATGTTTTTTGTGTTGGATATTTTACCCTCTACTAAACTAATTCTGTGTTCAAGTAAAGATTTTCCGTTCTTTAATTGGGGAGGGGAGAGAGAACCGGAACTGTGTAAATTGAAAGAACGCAAAAACATAGTTTGGAAATGTAAATAAATGTTATGTTGTATTGAGTCTATGTATGTCTATTTATTATAAGCAACTATATATGTATATCCAATGTATTTTATTTTTTCTTGTAGTTGTGCTTTAGTTCATTTTCAATAAAATTTATACCTCAGTTTGGTGGGGAGATATGTTATAGGGAAGTTATTTTAAAACTGAGCTATAAATTTATGTCTTATTAATGTTGTTATCTTTGCAGATCAAGTTCATAAAAATTATAGTAAATTGCTAAGAAAATGTGTACGTAAATAATTAGTCAATTAACCACCAAAACTACTTATCTCCAAAGAATATCTCCTTACCTGCTGTGAGTTTATTGTATATATGTGTTTTAAATATTGTATATATTATTCTTATGTTTTATAATTGATTAGGTAGGATAATAAAACAAATATAATTATTTCACGTATTGTAAATATGTATTTCTTCTTTGCAGGGATGATTATCCCTCACACCCCTCATCGCCTTGTCTTCCATCTTGTCCAAATAAATGTTACCAACTTCAATGAGTCTTTCTAGTGCCTCCCAGATACCTCTCTAGCTAACGTTGCAATCCAACTTATTATATTATATTGTTTATCGCTACCCGCCGATAACACCGCCCAGCTCATATACTTCCTCGTCTCCTTCATCCACTCACTCCCCTTCACCCGTGCGTTTCTCATCACTCTAGCCAATAACTTATTCTTCCCCTGTTCCACTCTCCTATAGTACTGTAACCTTCCTCGTGCCACTCTACTCTTCATTGTGCCTATTCCTATGTCCCCCCTCATCCCTGCTATTGCTACATTCCTCAGTGCACCCAACATTCTACGCATAGCAACATTCTCCTGCCTCTGCAGACTCTCCACATCCTCCACCCTCAGCCTCACCACCTCCAACCCATACAACACACTTGGTAACACCACACCCTTCCAGTAACTCTTCCCTATCATAACCTTATGGCATCCCTTCTCTATGACTGAGTAGGTTATACCACTCAATCTCTTTGCCTTTTCGACCATATCACTCCTCTGCTTCTCAAACAAATTTCTCCTGCTCTGCACTCTCACCCCCAAATATCTCCCCTCTTCCACAACCAATATTCCCTCAATCTGCTCCACCTGCCTCTCAACATTGAACAAGAGTACCTGGCTCTTTCCATCATTTATCTCCAGTCCATATCTACTAGCCACTCGTCTCAACTCCCTCACCCCCTCTTCTGCCTCACCCACACTCGTTGCCAAAATCAACCTGTCATCCGCAAAAAACAAACTCCTCAACTTCACATCCCCCACTCTGACTCCCTCCAGCTTCATCCTCAATGCCTCAATAATCTCAAAAGTTATCAACTTAAACAACACCGTTGATGCCGTACAACCTTGTCTAATTCCGCTCTCCACCTCCACCTCAACATCCCTCTGCTCACCCATCACCAACCTCTAACCATCCTCACTATACACCCTCTTGAACAGCTTCACTACTCTCCCCTCTATCCTATACTCCTGCAAAACCTCCAGAATTTTTTCCCTCTTGATCGAGTCAAATGCCTTTTTAAAGTCAACTGCCACAACAACCATCTCCTCCCTCCTCTTGAATACCTCATGTACACACTCCTGCAGAATAAACAGGTTGTCCGCAATCATGCCCCCCTGTGTGAACCCCACCTGCTCGTCTCTTCTCATCCCGTTCTCCTCAACCTGCTCCTCTATCCTGTCTCTCAACACTCCCATAAGAATTTTATAGGAGATGTCCGTCATAGCTATGGGTCTGAGCTGCTCCACTGTTGGCCGTGTTCTTTTAGGTATCAAGACAGTCCTTGACATTTTCCAACTCTCCGGCATCTCCCCCTTCTCCACCACCCTCCGAAAACCTCCCACCATTGCACTTATAAACACCTCGCTTCCCTCCAATACCTTATACATCTCCGGCTTCAATCCATCTATTCCTCCCGACCTTCCGTTCTTCATCTTCTTCATAATCTTTCTGATCTCTTCTTTTTCTACATTCACATCCATAACCTTGATGTGTCTGTACGGGTCCACCACCACACTAGGTAATACCAATCTTCTTTCCTCCTGTCTCCTGTCTTGATCTCTCCTTATATCTAACTCTCTCTCATACATTGTTCTTCTCTCCTCAGTCCACATTTCTTCCATTTTATTTGGATGGGTCTTGTAGACCCCCTGCCAGAACCTTTCTACCTCCTCCCTCATTCTTCCCCCCCCCCCCCTACAACTCCTCACCAGCCTCATCGAAAATCTTCAGCTCCCTTTTTTTCTTCTCCACTCCAATGACTCCATGTAACTTATTTATTCTCTCCCACAATGTTCTCTTATCTCCTGCCTTTATCTCCCTCGTCATCCTCTCCTCAAATATTCTCATTTCTTCGGCTATCATCATTTTCACCCTTTCCTTTTGCTCGATATAATTCTTCCAAGCCTCTTCTTTTTCATGTGCACTTCTACTGTTCCTATGTACTTTATTTAAATTTCTCCTACTCTTTATTGCCCTTCCATATTTCATTGTTCATCCATGGTTGCTCCTTCTCCCCACTTATCCCTTTCCTCCTTCTGTATTTGGCCTTCAGTGTTTCATCAGCAGCATCTCTGATCATTCGATTTACATCCTCTATTTTCACTTCACCTATCCCCTCTAAACTCTCCTCCATTTTTTCCTTAAACCTCTGTACCCTATTCTCATCAAACCTATAATATTCCTTTCATGCCATTCTACACCAATTCTACTTTCCTTTTTTTGTCTCCAAATGAACCACCAGCATACAATGGTCCGAAATTTCAATTATTTCCCTCTTTTCATCAATCATCATATCCTTAAATCTTCCATACATTCTCTCATTTACCATCATTAAATCTATTGCACTCTTTTGCTCTCCTCTCTCCCATGTGTAGGTGCCCTCACACTTCTGGTCACAATTCAGCAAAATCATGCTAAACCTCTCAATAAACTCATTTATAATCCTCCCATTTCTATTTTCCACTTGTTCCCCAATCCCTAAATATCCCAGATGTCCATTTAAATCCCCCATAACCATCAGATACTTTCCCTCCAAATCTTCTACTCTCACTATATCCCCCACTTCTCTCATTATCAGCTCATTAAATAGTCCTATTTCTACTTCATTTCCTGTCCTCAGGTATACTATTACTATGCTCGTGTTCATGTCTCCCATTTTACCCTCCAAATGCAATATATCCTTACTCCTTGTCTCTCTCTTTTCAATCTCCATCTCATTTTCCCTATAAGCACAGAGAATTCCCCCTCCCTTTCTATCCTGCATGCCTCTCATAATGTTACCATTAATTTAGCTGCGGGAGATTCTGAATCTGCTACTGTGAGTCAGAGAGTAACTGTCTCTCAAATTAAAATCTCTGCGGGAGAACAGACACATTCTGCAGACTGGCAGACTGAGATTGGTGAAAAGACAATATTTTTCCATTAAAAACAAAACAATTAAATGCATAAACTAAGAGAGAACCCGTATCATTCGAAATCGCAGAAATTGATCGGTGGTTGCGCTGTCGATTGATATCCGCATTACAATGCACCACTTAGATGTACAAACTAAAAATAAATCATATCATTATCATTCGAACGCGTAAAAAACTATTTATCAGTAGATCGCGCACGGCGCAGCGAAATCGATCGAAGTTGCAGATCACTCAAACGCACGTTGGAACTGGAACTTGGTCGGTATAGGCTTGTTAGCGTTACAGATATAATATAATTACGTATAATTTGATAAATATAAACAATATGGCTTTTCAAATTCCAACCGTGTAAAACAGGGCTAACCGGCAAATTCATATTTATTAGTGATTGGCACAGAACACAGTATATAGACATACTATATACTGTGCACAGAATGAGACAGACGACAGCAAGTTTTTTTTTTTTTTTTTTTTTTTATAATGTGTTTATTAAGTTTATTAATATTTACACATGAGCTCATTTCAGGATGGCTCAGACCATGATATCTATAACCTATCTAGCTCTCTTCCAGAACAGGGTTCTCTTCCACGACTTCATCTTGCTATCAGCAAGATTAAGTGTGTACTTGGAAAGGGACACAACTAACCAGGGTTCTCTTCCGCTACTTCACCTTGCTAGCAGCAAGGTGAAGTGTGTACTGGGAAAAGGGAAACAACTAACCAGGGTTCTCTTCCGCTACTTCACCCTGCTAGCAGCAAGGTGAAGTGTGTACTGGGAAAAGGGAAACAACTAACCAGGGTTCTCTTCCACTACTTCACCTTGCAAGAAGCAAGATCAAATGTGTACTGGGAAAAGTATTGATACATATGGGACATGAAAAATAAAGATTTCTATGATTAAATTAAAATGTAAGATTAAAATGTGGGAAGTCCTTGACCCATCTTCCCTGGGTCAAGCCAGCCAACCAAAGTCAAGGTCCTTTTGAAGTTATTCACACTTGCTTTTGAAGAAAAAAAAATTTGGCTTGACCCATTAATCACAGAATTCTCAACATTTGAGTGTTAGTAACATATTCCAGAAGGAATTTGAATATGTCCTGACGGTTTCGTTTTCTCTCTCCAACGCCACCTAGTATTATCTTAAGAGTGGGGTTCGTTATTCCAATTTTTATCAACTTCCTGAACATAATGTCCCGTTGGTTCCTGTGGTTGGTGCAGTCCAACAGATAGTGAGAGAGAGTTTCTGGTACTTGACAGTTCTGACAAAGCTCCGAATCAGCCATTCCAAATCTATGGAGATAGTGATTGACACCAGCATGACCCATTCTCATTCTGAAAATAATAGTTTCATGACGATGATTCTTAAACTTAGCTACTGGTTCAGCTTCATATAGATTATCTCTGACATTTCTCAGGTATTGGCCAGTTCCATTCATGTCACTTGAGACTATCCAGTGCTCATTCCAGTATGATCTGAATTTCTGTTTCAGTATGCTAAGAGTTTCATCATAAGTTAGCTCATACAGTTCGGTCATTATATTTTCATGACCTTTCAGAGCACCCTTATCCGCAATCTCATTCCCTAAGATACCACAATGGGATTTAACCCAATGAAGGTAAACTATTTTATGCTCGTTTTCAAGTTCATAGAGTAATTTCTTTATAGCAAAGACAATTGTGTGGTAAGATTGTGGATTGGAAGCTATAAGTTGAAGTGATGATAGAGAGTCTGTAAACAAAATGAATCTACTGTCATCGAATGTTCTCACCAGTAGTAGTGCCTTCCAAATTGCAAACAGCTCTGACGAAATCACAGAGTGCTCACCACGTAGCCTCCAGCAGATTGTACGCTTGTTAGCTGGGAAGAACACTGCTGCAGCACAGGAGGGTTCACGGTCATCAATTCTCTTAGAGCCATCTGTAAATATAGGTATGAAATCAGGATAGTGTATATCAACATAATTTTGAAAGGATTCATTATTATTCACAGTACAATCAAAACTGAGGATTATATTAGGTTCTCTACACAGTGTTGAAGAATTCACAAATATCTCCGCAGGTACTCTCTTCACAGAACTCATACCATAATTACAGAGAGATTTGCATGCTCTGTTGCTGAATGATTGGAATGGATATTTGTTATACGAGTTTTTGTTTTGGTCTATTTTTAGTTCAGTAGTAGTTGGAAAACACTTAGGCTTATGCTTTAATTTAATGAACTGCTTAGCATTAAGGTAGTCTCTATGAAGAGAAAGAGGAGGAATCAGACTCTCCGCTTGCAATGACAGAATTGGGGTCGTATTTCGGGCACCAAGAATTAATCTCATTGATGAGTTTTGAATTGAATCTAATTTTTTCAGATTCGTTGAGGAAGCAGACCCATATAGTACCGAAGCGTAATCAATCTTTGATCGCACATAAGCAATGTAAAAGTTTTTCAGTATAATTGTAGATGCACCCCAAGATGGAGATGCAAATACCTTTAACAAGTCAACTCTCTTGGAACAATCTCTTCTGAGGTAATCAACATGTGACTTCCATGTTAGGTTAGGGGAATCAAATACAAGACCTAATATTTTTTGATCTTTTTTATAAGTGATTACTTGGTTTTCTAATCTAATAATTGGACAATTAATTTTTTTCTTAGTAAAATACTGCATTGTTGTTTTAAGAGGGTTAACAGTGAGTCCCCACAACTTACACCATTCAGTGAACTTATTCAAATATTGTTGCATATTACTTTTGGCTATATCATTGTTGGTATCAGAGCAAGATATAGTGATATCATCAGCATAAATGTATAAGGATATGTTTGGGTCTTTTGGTATGTCACTAAGCATCAGGTTAAAAAGTATGGGAGAAAGGACAGCTCCTTGAGGAGTGCCTGTTTCCAAAGAAAAGGAATTAGAGTAGACTCCTTCATGGTAGACCTTGATTTCCCTGTCTTTGAAATAGCTATCTAGCCACCTCACAATATTTCCCCGAAATCCCACCCCAATCAACTTTGCAACCAAACCCTCTCTCCACACAGTATCAAATGCCCTGGCTAAATCTATATAAGTGACAAGGCACAGTTTATGGGAGCATTGTGCAGATCTAATTTCATTTTCAAGTCTCATCAGCGCATCAATAGTCCCCTGTCCTCTTCTGAAACCGCATTGTGAATCAAGCAAAAGTTTTTCCGATTCTACTTTTTGTTCCAATCTGTTTTTGATAATCCGTTCGAGGGTTTTGCTTATGCATGATAGTAATGTTATAGGACGATATGAGGAGGCCTGATCTTTTGGTTTTTGAGGTTTGTGAATTGGAATTACTGTTCCTGTTTTCCAAGCTTTTGGGATAATACCAGTCTGCCAGCTTTGATTTAATATAGCAAGTAACTCTTCTCTCTCATTGTTCTGAAGAGACTTTAACATAGAGTAAGAAATCTCATCACCTCCAGGTGAGGAATTTTTTGTCTGATTCAGAGATGTTATCAGTTCCCACATAGTGATGTCTGTGTCTAGGCTCTGGTCTGATTGGTTTGCAGCATCATGTACCATTTTAAAATAGTCTGTCAGAGCATGATGTACACCACTGGTTTGGTTTTGCAAATTAGTTGCAATCAAGTTAGCTTTGTCTTTGGAATTGACTATTAGATTACCTTGGTGTTCAAATGGTACAGACATGGAATGATTATAACCTCTTATTGCTCTTACTTTGCCCCATACTTCAGCAGGGGAGGTATCAAAATTAATGACCGATATAAATTCTTGAAAACTTTCAGTTTTTTTGGCTTTCATCAGTTTTTTGCAGTCTTTCAGAAGATTTTGAAACTTTTGTACATTTTCCAAGCATGGATTTCTAATTAGATTCTTGCGGGCTTTATTCCTTTGTTTAACTTTATCTGCACATTCACTATCCCACCAGTGAGCAGATTTAGATGTTTTCATCTTGCCAGATGATCTTTCTATCTCTTGTTCTGCAGAGTCATAGAGCCTTTTGGAAAAATCTTCAGCTAAGCTCTCAATATCATTGGGCTTATTCAAAGAGGAGGGGGCAATGCTTTCAGAGAAAACCTTTAAGTTTCTCTCAGTTATTTTCCACTTTTTCTTAGTTTGAATTACAGTTGCTGCTGGGACTGAAACAAAATTTATAAGTATTGGAAGGTGGTCACTGCCAACATCCCTTAATTGTGACAAAGTAATACCTGCAGCTATGTTAGATGATGACAAACACAAATCCAAACATGATTGCTGTCCAGTAGATGAATCAAGATGAGTGTAGAAATCAATTGGATTGATGAGACATATATTAATTGAAGATAAAAGATCATTCAACATTCTACCAGTTGAATTGGATCTTAGACAGTTGCTGGAGAGTAGGGGAGTATGAGCATTCATATCACCTATGATTGTAAACTTGTTTCCTAGTTGAGCTGTATAGTGAGAGATTTCTGCTTTAGTTACATTTAAATTTGGATTGTAGATGTTTAATATTGATAATTTAGATCTATTTTTGAGTACCACCTCTATAGCATGACATTCTAGTACCCCACCAATGAAAGGTACGAGATTAATATTTCTATATTGTGTTCCTGTCTTCACAACAAAGCCAAGGCCACCACCTCTTCCACCTCTGTGCTTCCACTCGCAAGTGTGATTATAAAACCGTGGTTCATAGTTGGTGATCCAGGTCTCAGACAATGCCAAAATATCAGGCTTAACAGTATATAGAAGTAATTTTATTTCTCCTAATTTATTATTTAAACTTCTACAATTAAGTTGTACTAACGATAACCCTGTATTTTTATTTTGAGAAACCATTGTTACTTTTTATTCTTGTGTTTTTTCTTTTTCTTCTTTTGACTTTCTTTGGAATTTGTATTATTTGGCTCAGTATCATTAGTGGGAAGTTTTCTTTTACCATTTCCAGCTGTTTCATCAACTTCAACTGAGTAATCTTCACTGTCCCTGTCACATTGTGGGCTAATAACACCCTCTTCCATGGAATCTGATGAGTAATTAAACTCTCTCTGCTTTGTGTTGCCATTTTTATAGTCTGTTTTAGGTGCAGTAGCTTGGGGTACAGACTGTGCCGAGACCAGGAGGTCCACTGTGTTTGCCTTGTTGCCTATAGAGAAGGATTTCTTAATTGCGTTTCCAATAACAGATTCTTGGACTTCAAGAGACTTGTTAATGATATTGCTTTGGAAGATTTCAATCAAGCATTTCTTAATGGTTTCAGCAAGGTCTTCATAGGAGAGTGTAATGTATCTCATTTCATTTATTTCATTCGTATCAGAGGTCTTATTCATGTTGATTAACCTTGGATGGAGGTCTTTGCTCTTATTATTTTTAATAAGGGCATCTCTATAGTTAGTCTCTTTCATGATGTTGTTGGGCACAAAATTGTTTTGATGATAACTGGATTCATTCAATATGTGATCATTTGTATTTCTTTTACCCATCACTTGATTCCGTGCAACGGTATAACTGATGTCTTTGCGGGCTTTCACTTTCTCAATTTCCCAGGCCATATTATAAATTTCACACTCTTTGGAATTAGCCACATGGCCACCACCACAGTTGGCACATTTGTGAAATTCAGGAGACTTTGTACATTGATCTTGTTTGTGGTTCTCACCACATAGTCTACACTTGGTTGAACTGCGGCAGCTCCCAGCCATATGACCGATCCGTTGGCAATTGTAGCACCGCCTTGGCTCATCAACATATGGCCGTACCCTGTAGAAACTGTGACCAATTGTAATAGCAGTAGGCAATTTATCTGTTTCAAAAATAAATTTGATACAATTTGAATCTTCCCAAAGATTATCTTTAGATCTTTTCTTGAGCCTTTCAATGTGAATAATTTTTCCATGACCCTCTCTAATGATGGCCAGTTCTTTAATGTCATCCAAGTCCTCTGTCGGACTTATTGGTGAAACTACTCCAATTTTACGAGAAATGGATCCGGCAACAAAGCAGGAAACATCCCACTCGCCAATCTTTTTAACCTTTATCAGTTCCTCAATTTCAAAGGGCTCCAATACCTCATAGTCTATGCTAAATAAATTCATTCTGATGTTTGTACGAACATTGTTCCTATGTTTATTAAAAGGACTTTGGTTGAAAGCTCTAATAAATTTTATAGGCTTGTTAACCATCTCTTTATTGTCAGTATCAAGTGGCTTCATAATTATAGTAATTTTGTTACCCAAGTTTTGCAACGTTTTGTTAAGAGGAGGTACAAATCTATTCGTTCTAACATGATTTTGACTTCTACTTCTAGGTTCATAAGTTGAATCTGACATAAAGGGAACTGACTTTCCAGGCTGGGATCCAGAAGCTAATAAAGGAGTTTCAGGTATAGTGAGTTCAGAGATAGGCCTCTGCTTTCCATCTATACTTCCCATCTGACTCTGAGTGCCATATGCCATAATGTCTGGAGAGAAGAATATGTCACCATTATCACATTCACTTCTAGTATAAGGAATACTAGACGGTCTAGACCTAGATACAGCTCCAATAACCTGATCCACATCTTCTCCACATCCAAGCACACCAAGGTTAGATGATGAAGGAAGAGGCTGAGTTTCTGGGAGAATGTCAGATTCACGTAATTTGGTCTGGATGTCAGAAAATAGTTCATAAGCATCTTTATTACCATTTTCTTGAGTTATGGAACCTCTAACAATTATATCATCATCTGACTGATTACAGTCTTGCACCCTAGAATAATCTCCCATATTTACTCAGTAGTGAATTATCTGCTCGAGGCAGATAATCACCTGAGATCACAAGAAAATAATACCTAGTTTAAACTAGATAGGTAACTACCTACCTGTGACAGGGAGATAGAAAAAAAAAAAATAAAAAAATAATAAACCAAGCACCAAACACTACTACCCTGATCTTATAATAGGATTAAGGAAGTGTGAATAATGCTAGGTAGCTAGTAGGTACTAGACTACTAGTGTACCTAGGGTACCAATATGCCTAGCCTCTTGGAAACAAATACACAAGTAGACTAGGCATATATTAGAACTACTTAATCGAGGTAGTTACGATGGGAATGACCGTATGCACCAAATTGAAATGATAGCTTATAATAGCAAGGATGTGGCTGGTGTTAAGGAAATGTTATTTGTTCAAAAGAGCAAAATAACAATGCCAGAACAACAAACTCTGCCGGTTCTTTCGTGACCAGAACGTTTCAAGAAACACGTCCTACCACCACCAAAGCTGAAGTAGGAATGGACAGCAAGTAGCTATAGTTAGCTGGAACCAATTTTCTAAACAACGTAAAACATTAAATGTACGCGCGCCGCGCGAGACCGTGAATTCTCTTATATCAGCTTCATAACGTAGAAGAATCTTTCGTTGATGATACATAATAGAGTTGTGATCTGATTTTAATGTTAAATAACAACTATAGTACTTCAAACAATTCTAAAACTTTAAATATTCATAAAAGTGGCTGTAACATAAGGTTACATAGCAATATTTTGGTTTACAAATGCATAACATAATAGATAGTGACAATCAGAAATTACTACAGATAAAGCTCGTACCGGAAAGTGTCCTCTATGCCGACCAATGCCAGGATCAAGGTATATTAACTTAACAAGGTATGCTACGCCTTGATACGAATTTTAGACTCCTCTGCGCATAAACAAATACGCACATACGAACACACGGCCGTGTGCCCCTGCAATAATAGATACAGCTACTTAATTAGTTATTTGTATATAAGAATTTTTGCCGTGGTTGTTTATGCTGTGTGCGGATGCAATGAAAAAAGTGTAATTGTTCTGATTAAATTATTTAGGTTTTCTAAAAATGTAGGAATTAGGAAGAAATAGACAGGATAAGAAGAGACAGGATCGACAGCTCTTACATAAACGTAATTTGAAGAAAAACAATACGTTTTTCCCTATTAAACCTCACTAAAAAATATATGAAAAGTTTTCACAATGCTGAATACAGCCAGTTTAGTCCAAAAAAACCAGTTGAAAGGCATTTTATTCTAAACAGAATGAATAACAGACCTTGTTTCTATGTAAAAATAATTATCATGGGGCACACGGCCGCACACCAGCCAGCGTCTTTCACAACAAAACTGTAATCATCTTGATATGAACCTGCGCAATACTCTACCTTGTAGTTAATATACCTTGGCCAGGATCATTGGGTGCTGTTGCTGACTCAGCTTTTACTTCAGTTTGGTATTTAAACTTTGCAAATTTTCTTTAACATCATTTCAAAGTAGCGTTAATGAAGGTAAACAATCTCGAATTAATAATTAATGGAATTCTTAATGAATATATTATAATATTTATATAACTTACTAAGTTACTTATATAAATGTACAAAATAATACGGTAGGTATAAGGTATAACTAACTATTTTAAATAATATAGAATAGTTACACCTCTTTTCATTTTCTATATGTAGAACTTTTTCAATCAACTAGATCAAAATACTTTATAATAATTGTTTGACTAGATACCTGGTAGACGGATAAAAAAATATGTTACACCATATCATTTAAAGAGGTCATTGTAGTTAATATCTTTAATGTCATCTAATTTGTTACTAAAAACATATAACAATAGGTACTTATTATAATTAAGTTGGTAAATTGTATAAGCTTAGAGTTTATACTGATAGTTTTATTCGTATACCTCTAATTTTAGTTGTAAGTAGGTATATGTCACACGCGTTTGACTGATCTGCAATATCTACCGATTTCGCTGCGCGGTCTATTGATCAATTGTTAGTGCAGCCATCGATCGATAGCGCAATCATCTATATCTATATATAAATCATTATATACCTATTTACAGGATAAATATTGTAGAAAAATAAAAAATAAAATAAAAATATATTAAATATAAAGATTGATACCTATAATAAAATATAGGATGGTGAGATCCAACATACAAGTGTTGGTCATAAAATTAAGTGTTCAATCAATGGTCATCCCTTCCCGTTCCTGACGATGAATAGGCATATTTCTTTTCGAAAGCTTGAAACCTAAACATATCTTCAACGTTGAGTTTTTTATAACCTCTTGATAATATGGAAAACCCGTTGAGTATAAATCTTTTCAATCAAACATAACAATTTTTATATATGTGTTAATCAAGAATTTTTTATTAATTTTAAATTTCGGGGATGAAATGAATTGTATCCTTTCACTTTGTGTTTATATACTTAGACCAAACTATAGTCTAAGTATATATATACCGTAAAATATACTTTATCACCTGGATTTTATTAGATATTACATATATAATCAGTTCGGATGTTAAGATTATATGTGTTTCGCGTAATTTGCAGATTTTGTACAATCTTAAAAACGTGCAGCGCATTTTCGCATGTAATTTTATGGACAATTGTTTTTAGTAATTGATTAAATTAAAAAGACGACATTTACATAAAAAACAAAGGGGGAAACTAAGGTTAATTCCAAACGTTTGGTAGAATGTTTGATATCTCAGTAAAATTAAAATACCTGTTTTGTTCAAGCTTTCTTATGTAGGTATCTACTAACTAACTCAAGCTTAATTACCAAGTTATTATGTATAGCTTTAACTATCATATTTAGATGAAATGTATTAATTAAATGCATGAATAATTGATTTCTACTCCATCACTACTGGTCTTGCTCTCGAGATTGTCGCGCATTTTCAATTATTCTCGAGATTTTGCAAATCGGCGAATGGCGCGGAACATATGCATCAATGACGTTTGGTGTTTTATCCTTTCCAATTAGCTACTAAAATTTCTACATTAAATACAGGAATATTTTCAAAAAGAAATGAATATATTCTTTATCAAATATCCAAAATAGTGATTATTCGAAAATATTATTACTTATTAAATTTGCTACCAAACTAAATACTTTCTTCATAATATCGATTTAGTATTTCTATTTGACATTTCTTCAAATGATAAAGAACACTGTCGCTGCAGCAGGTCACCGGTTTTGTACAAATATAAAAAGATGTACTAAGTTACGTGAACGAAAGAATCAAGAGTGGCAATTATATATACCTACATATATGGACAATGGTTCATTTTGAAATAAAATTTATATTAATATTATTTCAATAACTGTGTATTACAACTAAAAATAACATGATTCTTGTTGGTTGGTAAGATGAATCCTTTTTCGTTGCCATAGTTACTGGCACATATATACATATAACTACTGTTTGTTAAACACTGTTGATGTTGACATTTCTATCATACATTTTATGAAAATGTGGAAACGTAAAGGCTACGGTTACTATATGGATGCGTATTCGAGTGATTTTTCGAATTGACGACTTCGGATGAAAATCAAACTCATACTTTCCAATGGGAGTGGTTACAGTGGCAGCGATTTAGTCGTCAGAACAGCTTTAGGGTACGGTTACTATGGATGCGTATTCAAGCGATTTTTCGCACTGACGACTTCTGATGAAATCGGATGAAAATCAAATTCGTACTTTCCAATGGCAGTGGTTACAGTGGCTGCGATTTGGTCGTTAGAATACATACGATGTCGTCAGACTAACTTCAGCGATCAAATGAGTTTGATTTTTTCATGCGACTTGCGACAACTTTCGATAATTTTTGTGTATATTTCTCTTTCTTTTGATTGCTGTTACTGTTTACCCATGCATTTTGGAACTATATTATTAGATATTATTAAAAATAATATAGATGTTATTTAATTAATTATAATATATATTTCTTCACATGAAGGCTTGAATTGGTTGTTACTCTGTACAATTAATTTCAATAAAATTGAATATCCATATAGTTATATAAAAATTATTCTCCTTTTTTGTCTTTTTATGTATTTCAAAAAAAATTTGCAGTGAAAATAATAATCAAATTAGCGTTGCGTCTATTATTTCAGAGGCACACAGGTAGGTTTTTAATTCCTCCCGAACATTACCTCAAATAAACACAGTTTAGTCCCCAATATTAATGGGGTAGAAACATACTGACGATCAGAAATCGCGTACCGTGTAACCACCTCGCACTGATGATCAGTTCTGACGATATCGTCAGTGCAAAAAATCGCTCGAATACGCATCCATAGTAACCATAGTCATGCGACTAGCGACAACTTTCGATAATTTTTGTGTTTAATTCTCATACTTTCAATTGCTATTACTGTTTCCCCGTGCGTTTTGGAAATATATTATTTGATACTACCATGCAGGAATAATACAGATATTATTTAATTATATAAAGTAAATATTTGTTTATATAAAGGCTTGAATTGGTTGTTACTGTGTAGGTACAATTTTTATTTTCAATAAATAAAAATTTCTCATTATTTCTCTATTTAGGTGTATTTTGAAAATTTTGTGCTGTGAAAATGATAACCAAAAAAAAACGCCGCGTCTATTATTTCAGATGCAAACAGGTAGGTGTTTAATTCCTCCCGAACATTATCCCGAAAAACCTAGTTTAGACCCCAATATTAATTGGACAGAAACATACTGACGATCAGAAAATGTGTACAGTTTAACCACCTCGCACTGACGATATCGTCAGTGCGAAAAATCGCCCGAATACGCATCCAAATAGTAACCGTAGCCTAAATAGGAGGAATATAATATTCCAAAATAAAACTTTTAACCAATCACTATTTAATTTATTTTCAGTACCTCGATGATTCTATATTTTTCTGATAAATATTAATCGAGTACATATTGAATAACTTTTGCATAATCGTATATAAAACAAAAAAAAACGTTCTAAAATTTGGCTAAGTTGAATTTTCACAGAATTGAATCGAGCAGTCTGCATAAACAGGTTGAATCTTTTCTAAAATATGAATCCCAATAGTTTGCATGATGAGCTGCGGGCCTTCAGACGGAAGTACTACTCTGAGTGTTCGAAGGCGCCAGCGATTCGACTGTTCATTGAGTTACAGCATCATAAGACTGCGGTGAGTGAAGTCTATGTACAGATTGGGGATGACTTCTCTTTAAAGTATAAGCCTCATACTTTCTAATTATGAACTGCTTCTTCATTGCATGAGTATTTTAAGTATGGTGCTTTTGTTCATAGTAATTTTTAAGATAATTACCTCATATTATATCCCACTTATATGAGCATGGTAAAATATTTAAGATGATAAAATTTGTAGGTAAATGAATTTTTCCTTACATTAAAAAATATATACTTTGAACTTAAAAATGTATGCATAAATTATTGCTAGATAATTAGTATACTTTTTAGGAAGAACACTATAATATATATAGTAATGAATCTTTGACACTAAAACAACATCATACAATATTTTCACAGGAAAAGTCGATAATGGAACTAATCAGTCCTATCACAACGAATCATCTGAATTTAACGGATATCCCTATGCTTCCACAAGTACTCACCGATCTCATCGAATACAATAAACCAGAGGATAATTTAACGAACATTATGGTGAGTCATGGAAACACTTCTCAGTTCTATGAAGTATATTATAGAAATATGGTTCTAGGAAAATTCGGTCTCTGAAAACTCGGTCTCGGAAAATTTGGTCTCATTTTATAATGATACTATAAGAGAAAAAGTTGAAATTATGAATACTTAAATGTGCAGTGTATTTAATAAAAGCGGATTACACTCTCCATTTAAAATGCTTGAAATATAAGCGGAAAAATCGGTCTCTGAACTTTCGGTCTAAGGTATAAATATAGCTTATACGTTAGTTGTATCGGGGGGTGTATCGATCCCCGAACCCCCCCCCCCCTGCCATTTATAATTCCGCAACTTCCGAGAGGCCATTTATAAGACCGAATTTTCCGAGACTGAAATTTCCGGTCACCAGAAATATATATGCTACAATAATGTAATCATTCTTCAATCCCAGTAAATTATATTCTTTAATACCAGACATAATTTCCACATAAACGTCTCAATCATCGTTTATCACCGTAAATATTCTATCGACGCAAACCAATAGTCTACTGGCACATCCAATATTTTTCTATATATCTTTTAATAGTACAAATCACCTGCCACATATTACTTACGAATTTGAAATGATTTGTCTCAGAAGGTGAAATCCATGGAGCGATCACTCTCCATCCAGAGAGGTAACTCTTTGGAGTGTGCTGCTGTGCTCTGTTCAGCTCTCCTGGGGAGTAACTTTGACGCCTATGTTGTTCAAGGTACTGCTGTCAGTACTTTAGTTCATCAGAAAACTGAACTTATGCAGAGTTGCTTGCTCTCGAACACAGAAAAAGTAAGGAAGATGCATGTTTGTTGTTAATTACTGTTTGTACGGTAGTTTCTTGTAATCAACTGAGACAATAATTGCCAATTATCAACTTGAACTAAAAACATTATTCGGTTATTGTTCTACAAACTTGAAAAAATCCGTTTTATTTGGTAAACCTTTTACTTTTGTTTTGAAATATCGGAACTTACCTCTTCAGGTGTTTTAAAATATAGTTTTAATTTTGTGACATTCTATTGAGAAACATATAAGGCATGTATGGTTTGTGTTGCAGGTTTCATCTTCGAGTGACAGACCAAAAACATCGAAATATTCTCTGGCGAAACCCCCTGATCTAGTTAGCCACTTCGAAAAAATGGTTGAAACAACCTCATCTGTTGATAATGTCCATCAGAGTTCCATAAAAAAGGTGAATTTTTCTAACACGTTTGTGTAGAACTGTAAAAAATTACGTTTGAGAATAATGTTGTGGGGATAAATTAATATGTTTGTTATAGTCTTATTGATAGGAAACAGGAATCAACAGTTTAGTTAAATATGTCTTTATCGAGTAGTTTGTGAATCATAACTTTTAATTGATTTGTATTTAATAGTTAATTTGAAAACTCATTAGAGAAAAGGCTTCAATTGATGAAAAAACTGTTGGAATAAAAACAGTACAGTTGCTAATTTCATGAAATCTGAATTTAACGATGCATTTCGTATTTAACTATAGATGAGCGGCACTCGTATAGAGCATAGCCTCGACGCTGCTATAATTGACACAAAATCTAATCAAATGGTTACTGAATAATTTCTAATCGGCCCACACAATTTCAGGCAATTTGATTGAATGCTTTTTGAGTTAGGCGAATTACAAGATTACAAATAAATAAATAAATTATAAATAAATTCCTTCCGCAATTATGCGAGGATAATAATAGATCGTACTTCCTAAATTAGATGAAATTCAAACATTTTAAATTAGTATAAAATGTAATCTCTCCGAGCTACTATAAAAATAGAAGATGAAAAAATGTTGATTTCGGTGAAGTATTATCAGGGAAACAATAAACGAGATCACTTTGAATTTTAGATGCAAAAACCGTGGAGTTTTCAGTCAAAATTTTGAGATATGACAACGTTGAATAGGATAAGCTCCGCCTTCTTGTAGTATTGAGAAAAAATACCAACTAATTACTGTTAAGATACCAATTAGTGAATTATCTTTGAATATAGAAGGTTCGTGGCATTAAATCCCACTGTTTTAAAATTAGCTTTACATTTCTATTAAAATAAATTATAATTATTGATTTGCTGTCTCCAGTAATAATTAGAGTATTTTGACTATTTTTTTTGGTCACTTAATATCAAATAAGTATAAGAATGTTAAAATCAAATAAATGATTCTTAATAATTATTTACCTGAACTATAGCAATAGGAAAGTTTGGGACATTTTGGTTGGTAATATTGAAACATCAATATGTGGGTGTTCGATTGAAATCACACTAATATATCATAATTATTCTCGAAACTTTAAATCATCCTCGTTTATAATTCAAGATAGGACATGCCATGACATTTCCATATCCTTTCATTATATACTTATTTCTATTTTGATCGAAGAATTGGAACCGTCCGATAATTTGTAACTTCTCCAATGTCCATGCAAGTAGGTTACATCCACCATCTATTAACGAGGAAGTTACAGAAATGATTAGCTAATATATAGCAGATATTATCCAAGTATTCCTAACTCAGTAATTAAATTAGATTTTTCAACTGTAATTAGTTTAAAGTTAAATGTTAAATTAAAGTTTGCTATTAAAAAGTGAATGGTAATCATATTGAGCCTCTATAACGGCCGGATCTTATAAGGTTCACCTAGAACTATGTAGTTGCTAACTATTTCAATTTATATTAATTTCAGTAACTAAAAACTTATCAGAAATTGGGGGTATATAACCTCTGCTTGGAATAAAAGGCCATATCGCTGACGTCAATGGAAAGAAACTCGAAGAAGCAGTCAGAAAAGAAAATGGCTCAGTGAACATTGAACAATGTCACCTACCACCTGTCGGTACAAATGCTCAGAGATGCAGAAAAGCTACTCCGTGAATATGCAGTCATTTACCAAGAAATGTGTAGGAAGAAGACACAAGCACCAGTATTTGCGTTCACAGATGGAAGAAGAAATAGAAAAAGTTATGGAAAATTAATCCTACATACCAGATAAAAAACTAAAACTTCTTAGTTGAAGAGCATGACTCTAGCGCTATTCTCTAAAACTGCAACTAGTGTTAAAAAAATGATAAGCATGGTAAATATAAAAAAAGATAATCCATATTACAACAGTTCAGAGCCCAAAGACGCCACTTCTTTCTCTAACATTCACCACAGACAATTCAGGATTGAGCCCCTGAGGGAAAATATTCATTTATCACCATCAAAAATTTAATAATCGATGAACAGTAAAAACTTATTTTTTAATGAGTAATATATAAACTTAGAAACTGAAATTACTTGACTGATTCAAAAGTATTGTAAATCTAAACTAATACAAACAATATAAAACAAAATAAATATTTACTATTGATATTGTGCATAGCCTCCTTCTGCCTTAAGTCTAGGTCACACCACCCGAACTTTGTTGGGGCGTTCCTTGAGCGGTGAAAAAAATTATCACCGCTCGTTAGTCGTTACCTGCTACCGCTCCGAAAGGTTTGAGTTTTCAAAATGTTGCAAGCGTTAAGGAGCGGTAGTCTTCCTTTCTACAAAGTTCACTACCTCTTTAACACCGCCCAACCAAAGTTTGGCACCGCTAGACGCAAGTTCGTGGACGCTTTATTCCGCTAGGCCAATGCAGAAGTCCTGAACGTTGCACAAACTTTGGCAGAGCGCTGTTATTTTCTTTACGAGTTTGTGTGTCGAAATCATGTATCAAAATATAAAATATGGGTGGTGCCATAGCGGTGCACCGCTTAAGCCGTCGTTGCTATAGAGTTGGCTTAACGGTAGAAAGAGGCAGCGAGCGTTGGTTTGGCAGTATGGAGCTATGCGACCTCCATACCAACTTCAGGCCAAAGTTCATCACAACAATGAATCACTGCTTCATTTTCTGAGGCCGTTTCAGCAAACTCTTGTCCGTGATTCAAACACTTTGAACTGCCATATCAAAGTTTATGCAACATTTAATGCTGGCAAAGCAGCGGTGATACAGATTCAAGATTTACGTATTTAATTACGTAATGGTGCTAAAATTTGTCTGGGTTTTGTTGCGGTGGAGAACTTTTATGGAGCAGAAAGCTACTGTTTCTCAACGCTCGTAATATTTTGTGCAGTTCAAAACTTTCGGATCGGTAGATGTGAACATAAGAGGTGGTCGAGCGTATACGACGTTGACTGAACTGGGGCCAACTTCTGGTTAGCGTTAATAATTTTTTGTTCTCGCTTCAGGAACGCTCTAGCAAAGTTCCTCCGGTGTGTCAGGCCTTCAAATCATGAGCCTCAACTATCGATTTAAATCAGAAATCTATCAGAATTTCTGATAGATTTCATCCACTCTGCTCCGTAATCAAAAGCATTGAACCGATATACCAACTTTAGACCTCCGCCGAGCCAACGCCCACGCTCATAGAACACCGCTCTATCAACGCTCGGGTTACCATGATCGGTTTTCCCTTGTGTATGCGGTAACGAGCGTTGTCGAAATTCGGTTTATTTTCCCTCCCTTCAAAAAACGCTCCAACAAAGTTCTGGTGGTGTTATCTAGGCTTTAGATATCCTTCTCTATACATCGAAGCAAGCCTTACGTTAAATAAATCAGAAAATTAGCAATTCCTCATGCTATACCACATACTGAAAAGATTTTGTTCCATAGCTTCAAATATTTTCTATTTGATTAAGATCAGCAATTAGTGTTGTTAATCAGACCCATCGAAAGTTCCATGAAGGTTTCGACAGCTGCTGCATGTTCTCCAATGAGGAG
This sequence comes from Caprella mutica, assembly GCA_947561585.1. Classification (NCBI taxonomy): domain Eukaryota; kingdom Metazoa; phylum Arthropoda; class Malacostraca; order Amphipoda; family Caprellidae; genus Caprella; species Caprella mutica. The sequence continues at coordinate 362,298 of CANNZV010000574.1, read as the reverse complement.
TGCATTATTATGAACACTAGTAATAAAATAAAATATTAACAGAAAAATAACGGGAAAGAAACAACTGCCGAGGCCCATGGCTCATCCATAATTAGTTTGGGTGACTAAATATCATTACATGACCAACAAGATGACGTGCACCCGTGCAGCGAATACCTTCGCCGCCGCATACAACCTTGACCATCCAATAATTTGCCTTGAGTTAGAAATTAACTTTACCTTTTCCCGTTCACTCTCAAAATCTGATCAAATGGTTCCTGGTTATTGTTTCAGGGAATTGATTAAATACTATTTCAGTTATAAATGACCTTGACCTTTGACCCGATCTCTCCCAAAATCTAATCAAATGGTTCCTGGTTATTGACCAATCGTGTCACCGATTATCGGACAATTTTGTTGAATACTTATTGAGATATAAATGACCTTGACATTTGACCTGATTGCTCTCAATATCTAATAAACTGATTCCTTGATAAGAACCAATTGTCCCTCCAAATATCAGACAATTTTGTTTAATTCTTTTTGAGTTATAATTGATCTTGATCTGACCGTTCCAAGAAAATTATCGACTCTTTCCTGGGTATTGACCAATCGTCCAACTAAATTTCAGGCAATTTGATTGAATTTTTTTTTAGTTATTCAGTTATAAATAGTGAGAGTGATTATAATAGTGAACTTAATTCATGGTACAGAAGAGACCGAAGCTATAGGGTCTACAATTTGATCAAATTCAACAGAAATCTAGTTCATGGAAAAAATGGTTTATCAATGTAAATTAATAAATGATAAAAAAAAAACGGTAAAAATAAGACAAAATGAAGGAAGCGGCAAATTATACTTGTTAAGTTTTCAGAGAAAAATTATCTATAACTTTTCAAAATAGTTTCATTTTAATTTCTTTTACTATGCAAAATTGAAGACTCCATAAAAGCTATCTTAAAAAGAGAGGTGGGAGACTGAGATCGAACTGTAGATACGTTCTCTAGGTTCTAAACTCCAGCAATCAAATTAAACTATATATCAATAGCATCTTCTCCTTTCTACCACGTTAAAATAATAATATTGCCAACACTACTTCCCGTTTAGGAAGATGGTCTTATAGGGATATGCTGTTCAGTGCAAGGTTTTAGATCTAGTTTGCAAATTTAACTATTACACAGTTCATGCAAATGAATGTGTTATTAAGCAATGAATATGTAAACTAATTTTAGGAGTTTGTATAAATCTCTTTGGCAATGCATCGCTAGCCTAGGTGTGGCTTTACCTATACTCATAGGCCATAGTATATATTCTTCTATTTATCTTTTTTTTTCGTTATAGCAATTATTAAAATATCTGAACAAAAGCCAAATTTACCAAATCAGCCCTTATATTAATCGGGGATATTATAGACATTGCATAATGAACTAACTATAGACATTAAGAATTGAACTAAGGTAAATACGCAACAGCTGATGTGACACAGCAGCCGATAGCTAATTACAAAAAGATGTTCTATCATAGATATGAAGTTTGAACTTCTAAAGTCGAACATTGAGCATCTTTTCCTACTAGCAATCAGCTACTGTGTCATATTGGCTATTGTGTATTTACCTTAGTTCTTGCCCATCAAAAAAAAAAATCAAATTATTCATACTCTCTTAGATACGACTGTTGCAAATAATAATTCAATTACGGTCTTACTAACTGATAGTATGGAACGGCTAGTTATTCTGTCAATAACTTAGTACATGAAAAAATTCGATTGATATTATATCAAATAATGCCTAACAGTTGTTCGTGTTGTGCTTCGCAATGTAGTTATTATTTCATTAGAATTTGATATGCGATGAAATATGTGGGTAAACCACTTTTACAAAATTGTTAAATAACTGTTCCTGTAGTTACTCACACAGTCACACGTGAAAAAAATTACGAGAAATACACGACTAGCGTTATAGTTTAGCGCAACATTTTTATAAATATAGTTATATCGTCGAAGGCCTGATAGTTCAAATAATCTTTAATCGAAATGTAATTTATTTTTAATACGATATAATTTGATTCGTGCTATCTTTCAATATTCAAAGATAATTCACTAATTGGCCTCTAAGTTGTCAAAAACTTTTTACTATTTGGCATCTGTTCCCAATAGTACAAGAAGGCGGAGCTTAACCTATGCAACGTTGTCAAATCTCAAAATTTTGACTGAAAACTTCACGGTTTTTGCATCTAAAATTCAAAGTGACCTCGTTTATTGTTTCCCTGATAATACTTCAAAGATTCTTGCCATGCAGATGATGATTCTTATGTAAATACAGTATATTTTTTGATGTCACTTAGGTACTGTCTTATAGTTTAATCTATGTTGTTCGCAGGATTTGACAATCTGTGAGACTGATGCTGCAGAGGACCATTACTGGGTAGCCATCTTGCCTCCAAAAAGAGAAATAACGTCCTGTCTCTTCGTTGAACCGAGCAATGGGGATATATTTCCAGTCACCTCAGGAGAACAACAGACCAAAGATTTTAAATGTGTTTCAGATGAGATATTTTCAAGTCTCAAGAATGAATTAGTCAAAAGTGATATATTAGAATCACTGGGAAGCTCCAGTCACCATTCAGTATCTTCTAGAATGGAGATGAAAAGCTGTTTCGACGGATCTTTTCCGTACGTCACAGTCGACGCCCTGTTCAATGATAAAAATGTTTGGGCTACACTTCAGCCAGGTGCTCATCCCTCTCAAATACAGGTGAGGATTTTATCGAAGACGCTATTTATGGCATCGTTCTAAAAATATTCTTTAATCAGAAGAAATTTATATCTTGAGCACATTGGCATATTCTAAAAATAATTTAAATTTATTTCTTGGGGCAATTTCTGTCGAATTACAAGTTCGCTTTTAATCTCAATTTACCTACAGTGGAACCTTACAGACGATGAACTTTGGTCCAGTTTTACGAAGTTCAGAAATTCAGCTTATAAGAAGGGCCGCCCATTGTCGCGTGATGATCTCTGTGAAGGCTTCGAAATAAGTTATGAAAGTGAGTACCAAATAATGAACTTAGGAATTTGATTCTCATTACCTTCACAAAATTGTGGAAAGCTATGTTTTGGTCGGCATTTATTTGTTTATTTGTGATCTCGTTATTCGCATAACTCAATAAGTATTCAACCAAATTGCATGAAATTTAATGGAACGATTGGCCAATATTCACGATCCATTTGATTAGATTTGGAGAGCGATCGGGTCAAAGGTCAAGGTCATTTATAACTCAAAAACTAATAAGTATTCAACCAAATTGCCTTAAATTTTGGATGGAGTTTTGGATTTTGTAATATTTCATATACAAAATTAAAATTATTTAGTCATATGTATAGTTAGGGGAGGATGGTCATCAATGGGACACTGGGAACAATGGGACATGCTGAATAACTTTTTTATTTGAGCGTAATTTTCAACAAAATTTTAGTGGTAAATTAGGCATACTTCAGTGCATTTACTTGCATTGCATTCAGCGGTTTGGGTGCAGTCAGCTCTGTGTAAAAGCGAAAACGTGTTTTAAAAGTAGGAAAACTAAATTTTTCGTACTTTGTTTCAATTGTTATAAATCTGTTAATTTAACATATAATGATTACGGCATTTTTTACATAATATTAAGTAATATGTAAAATATGATCATATGAAAGGATTGCCTTTATACCTTTCTAGTTGAGCCGCTATACCCCTATTGTCAACCAAACTGTGTAGTTACTCTATATGATTCAATAAATATCTATTTTTGATACAATAACGTGAACTGTAGCTTCAGGGCTTCTTGTAGAAACAGAGCTTCCAACTGAAGCGGTACTTTCGACCATGTGTAAGGGCTTTAGCAATCTGAGGTGATCACAAAGCACTGCATAGAAAACAAATTTCACTAATAAAAGAAAAAGACGCAGCATGATTGCAACGGATACACCAGAGAAAGAAGAGCTTTTTGTTTGTGCCATTAAGGATAAGGACTTCGAAATCACTTCATAAAGTATCTGCCGTAGATGGCCTGTGAACTATTGTTCTTGGTCTGGTATAGAACTCTTAATTTAACTGATCCATTCGTCGGAAGAACTTAAATCTATATCGAAAAGGTTGGAAATGAAGAATTATGCACTTGTAGAATTTGGTGCGACTTCTAAAACGTATTCTGTCGGCCAAAAGCATGAAAAAGATAAATACGAAATATTGATATTAGGCGAAGATTCAAGTGCAATGAGCATAATTTTCCAAATGTTCCTGACATGGCTTCGGTGAAGCTAGCGGACATTAAATTGATACTATATGAACCAACTAAGTGTGGGACAACATAAAGAGATAATTCGAATTTGGTTATCCATAACCTTGTAGTGATGCATGATCACTATCAAAATAGGTTTCTCATTCATTCTCATATTTAATCTTAGACTTCTGAATAATTCTCATTTTTCATTTCTTAATATTAGGTAGCTAAATTTGTCTTTTTTGTTATAGAATAAATTATTATAGAATAAACTATTCCTAAATAGTTTAAACATACCCAATTAATTCAACTTTATCATTTCACTATAATTTATCATTTTGTTACAAATATTATTGAGTCAATAATGTTCAGGAATTTGCTCTAGAATGTTCTAGTAAGTTCCTTCTGGAGCAAACCTTAAATATATTGCATCTCCTAAACTAACTTATGTTCAAACTTTATATTTTGTAATTAGGTTCTTTTCTTTTTATTTATCATGATTTATATAATTTTAGTTCCTAATTCCTTGTATTAACTAGTGCCATTTTTATAAATAGGTAGTTATAAACTTGTGTTATTGCGCATGCGCTAAGTTGTTTGTCAAGCATTCATACAAAAGGCTGTGATGCAATTGAGCCAAATCATTTCTAATCACTCATTACATAGAGCTACAGCCGGAAATCTCTCGGTAAGTTTTTGTCTTCTTTTAGTTCATTATGTTTAAATTAAGTATATAAATGTTGTTTAATTCCTTTTTGTATTTAATGTAATTAGGTTGCATTATCTTTTATTTATATATTATTTATTAATAATATGTAGTCCCTAATTAATCTGTAATTCCTGTTCATATTACAGGCTGTGACTCTACCACTCACACATTTAATCTAATCTCATTTCATTTATATCTATATCTATTTTAAATATAGTATTCGTTCTATATAAATTTATTTAACCTACCTACCACCAAACTAAAACTAAACTATTATAGAACGGTGGCTTAACCACCCCTATAACCTCAACAATATACAATTAAGTTTGATAAACTGTCCCATCGTTCACCAGGGTATGTCCCATTGTTCACCAGTGCTGGTATACAATGGGACAATTTTTGTTTGTTTTTTTATTTAATTTTTTTCTAGTCATCAGAATATGTGATAGCATTCGAGTTAGTTTCATTTTATAAAGGAATATCTATATTACACATTGATTTTTTATTTTTCATACTTTGCCCATAGTAAATGAAATATAAATCTTTCAAAGTTTTTTGTCCCATTGATGACTATCCTCCCCTATGTATCAGAAGAAATATCTCCATCTATTAAACATTTCACCATTTATAGTAACGTCTGTTTGCAAAATATAAAAAAAATGAAATTTAATTCTACTTAATATAATTTGATATATGAAATTATTGAATCCTTCAATGCAGTTGATACTTCATATGCATTCGTGAAGAAAACTTTTTTCACGTTGTCTTCTTTTACAGAACTAGCTTTGCAATTTCCAGAAGGGAGGAGACGGAGATTTTTTTCTGACGTCACTATACACCAATATGCTCCTCTAGTCCATCCATCAGGAGCTGTGTTGAGAATATGGGCCACCGACACTCTTGGTGATTACATTTTGAACCTCTAAGGGCTAATCCACACCATCGCTCCGGTCACGCTCCAGTCACAGTCTGGTCCAATATTCTTTAATGCATTTCACGTAGAGCATCCACACTGGCAGTGCCGGTCAGGTCACGCTCCAGTCACGCTCCGGTCACGATCAAATCCAAAGATATTTTGACTGGAGCGTGATCGAACCGTGAGCGGAGCGGCACTGCCAGTGTGTATTAGCAACGCTCCAGTCGCAGTCCAATTTTATTATTTGCGTGCTTTTTCTTGAATATTACTATACATATATATGTCACGCGCATTTGACTGATCTGAAATATCGATCGATTTCGCTGCGCAATCTATTAATCAATCGTTATTGCAGCCATCGACCGATGGCGCAACCATCTATCGATTGTTGCATGTTCGAATGATAAGATTATTTTAGCTTATGCATCTAATTGGCAAATTTTATCGCATAGCTATATCGATTAATAGCGCACCTATCGATCGATTTCTGCGCGTTCGAATGATAGGGAATTTTTTAATTTATGCATTTAATTGTCTTGATTTTAATGGAAAGATATTGTCTTTTTAAACAAAAAAATTGTTATATTTCATAGAGTAACCACCAATCGATTGATGATTGCGCTATGAAATGTAATAATTCGATATAGAAATTATAGAAATCTATATCAATCGAACGCGCAACAATCGGTTGATGGTTTCCCTATTAAATATACCATTTATATGCCTAAACTAAATACATTCTTTATCATTCGAACGTGCAGCAATCGATCGTAGGTTGCGCTATCGGTCGATGGCTGCGCTAACGATAGATCAACAGATTGTGGAGCGAAATCGATCGATATTGCTGCAGATCAGTCAAACGCGAGTGACATATATAATACTTCTTATACCTTAGACTCTAGAAGTCTAGATTCTTAGATATACAAACAGTTAGGAGTGATTGTGTTTTCAGTTTGGCATGTTTTCTTTTCTAAAATCATTTTCCATTTTATACAGATTTTTTCAAAAGTTCCAATAGTCATTCGAAAATAATAGAAAATTTTAGTTTTGTAATCTATTAGATGAGGATACAACGAGGAGATATCTTTCACACTTCCTGTCTTTTAGCATAGGATGAACTCAAAATCTCTACTTTTTTGTTTTCTCTTGTCCTGTTCATCAATTAAGCGTAATGATAATCACTGCAAAATCAGATGATACGGAAGGGACGGGAGCGAGAGCGGACCGTGACCGGACCGAACATGTGTATGCACAAGGATGAGACTGGACCGTGACTGGAGCGAGAGCGGAGCGTGACCGGAGCGATGGTGTGGATCAGCCCTAAAGGGCCGTACACACGCAGGGTTTTTTAAGTCTTTCCACCAGACTTTTTGCTAAGCTCCTCCTACATTTTCCACAAGCATATAAGAAAAAATGATATAAATCATGTAATTAATATTTGGTATCTATGATACCTGCAGGTATCATGGATACCAAATAATAATTATACGATTTATATCGTTTTTTCTTATATTTTTGTGGAAAATGTAGGAGGAGCTTAGCAAAAAGTCTGGTGGAAAGACGGCCCTCTAGCGACAGGAATGGGGAATAGAGTATTTGCTTGGCCGTCTATAGTATACTACTATAGACGGCCATGGTAGTTGGTGGATAAACTATACCAATATATATAGAGAAATATATTTGATGCGCAGAAAATATAGCAATTGCCTCCCAGAAAAAATGTTACCCTAATTTAATTGTTATCTGGCTTCCTAACTTAAAAATGGTGATAAAATAAATATTTTTTTTTATTATTATACATACAATTAATTATTTATTATTTTCAAATGACTTATAAGATACTTTACTGAATTAGGGTGGCAATTGTCCGTTTATATATTTTATGACCTAATTTAGATATACCTAATAGTATAAAAATATAGATATAATATTAAATTAGGTATGCATATATATAAAAGAAATCTCAAGCCTTAACTATCATTAAAATTTGTACAGTAACCTGGATTATTTTGAGTGTTTTTAACACCTCACTAGCTAGTGCTTCCAAAGACAATGTCTAAGACAATCACTCTGGCATTTTTTTCCATTCTAGCAAAATGGCGGACATTTGAGAAATTTTCTAATCGCAAGGATGGCCTAATTCAGAGAATTGGTTATGGAAATGGTTTGGTAGAGGAAACTTTCGACCGTAGCAGAGGAGATAACTTATCAGGTAAGATCGGTATTTTGTAATCTAAATTTTTTGATAAATAAAACATCAAAATATGTTTTACTTCTCATAAATAGAATATATGGGAATTATTGTATATAGATAAAAATAATTAGTTGGATCTGTACTCAATGAAATCTTAATGTCCTTAATTGAGCTACCTACATATCAATTCTATTTGACTCGTGATTAGACATTCTAATCAATATCAAATCCAATTAATTTTTTATCCAACTTATTTAACATCAGGCTACAGCTTCTTCAGTGACATTTGCCTTAGACTGAACGAGGAAACTGAATGGGAGCAGGTACAGGAAAATGTGTGCTCAGAAAATGAAATACCCGCAGCAAATGGAAACGAGTGCTTCACTTTCTTTGGTCAGTTTCGCGTGGATGGCTTGAAGGCGAGAACCATTGAAAACATGGGGTCAATGTCTCCTTCACAGAGTTTGGAAGGGAAAAGCAAAGTCAATTTGAAAGAGGCCATCAGGCGACACACTAAGGGACGTAACAATAATTTTAAGAAGTTGTCAAATCGCTCAAAATCTGAGGAGAAGGTAACTTGGCGTGAAGAATACGCAGAACGGGACGATTGTTTGGTGCAGAGACTGGTTTACTTCAGGAAAGATCAGGTAATGGAAATGGCTTCAATGGAAACAAATATACAATTCATATTTACCTTTAACTTTTTCTACTTTACTGAACACACATGCAAACTCAATGTGAGGTCCCAAACACATTTTGTTGTTAAGTACTAGAAAAAAAATTCAATAGATAGTTATAACTCATAATGAATAATTAATGGAACTAATAGATTTATATGGATAACTATTCAAAATGTTCTAAATAGATATTCGATACCAAACATTTATGGTATAACACGAACTGGATAAAGGTGTGTGGTGTCGACCTTTTATCGATTTTTCCAAACTAAAGATCTTACAATACTTCTAAAAAATTGGTCGGATGCTCAGACGCCACTAGTCGGAATCAACTGCCACTATTCAGTAATCATTCAGTAACCAATTCTTCCCTTAAAGGTCCTCTCCAGGCTCCGAGAAAAAAATGAGTTTATAACATAATATTATAGAACTAAGGTCTACGATCATTATTCTGCAAACCGCATATAATTCGGTTCAGTAAATATTATATAATTTGTTTTTAAAGTTTTTTAATACTCTGTGAGCAACAATTGAGCGATTCACTGATCTGATGCTCAAGAAGAAGATTGTACACTCTTTGTTTTGATTACAAATTTGAATTTTATAAACAAACCATGCGTTTTCGGCCTTTATTTAAATTATTTTAGATATTAATTGTTTCCTAAAGTATATAAACGTTTCTATTATATAAGTTCATTCAATTTTATACCTTTTCACGAATATTAAATGGATTTATTAAACCTAATACCTAGTTGACAATCAAAACAAATGGTGTACATTCTTTTTCTTCAGGCTAAAAATTTCTTAAATTAGTAAGTCGGAAGTAAAATAGGTTTTGTAGAGTTTTGATTATAAAAATCTTTAAAAGCATATAAAATTAAAAATATGCTGCCAAATTCGATGCGGTTTGCAGCAAAATGATAAGAAACATTAGCCTCGTTGAATAAAGCCATAAAAATATTTGCTTGGAGGGGACCTTTAACGCCTTTGTCATTCTAGCTTTTTCCACTGCATTTCGTCACTAACAAAAATGTTAATACCTCTCTGAACTCACGAACTTGCTCTGATCAAACCCTCTTCTCACCATATCCCCATAGTTGGTGCCCCAAAGGTGCACTGTATCACTCCACTGAATTTCTCACATTTCAATTATAGAGCTCATATTGGTTCAATTAAGATTAAAATATGTTTGAATAGTGATACTTTAATTCGAATGTTATTAAATTATCTATCTATTTATCATCTCTACATAGGGTGGAAGAGAGCCTATCCGAGTAATAAGTGAATACAGTAAAGTATCTGGACAAAATAGTGGCGCAAGTCTTCAAAAGAAAACTGTGAGCATTCATTATCAATTTGTAAATAGCTACCGCACAAAAAATACTGCAAAAAGCTGTTTATTTTGGTCGCTAAGTAGATTATTCCTGATAATTTGAAATATCAATAAACTGTTTCTCACTTCTAGGTTAACCTACTGACAAATGAAATTTTGTTGACTTATCATTACGGAGCCGGTGAACTAGAACAGTCTTGGATGAAGATCACGCATGCTACTGATGAGTCTCCTAAAACCATCTCCAGTGCAACCATTCAGCTTTCGCAGGTTTGATAATGTCCTCGTTTCATATATAATATAGATGAACACAAATAGACACATTTAAAAAAATACTTTCTTTTATTTAGCAGATCCATGTTGATCATTTGGAGACGTTTCGTCCAATTATTTCAAAGGAGCTTTCAGAAAGGGCCGAAGTTAAAATAGGAATAAAACGATATGAGAGAGAGCTAGACAACTTGAGGCTCTGTCGAAAGCAAGAGAGACTTGGTGTTAAGCTGAAGTCGAAGATCATGCAAGTTGGGCATAATATTACAGCTATGAATATATATCAAAAGGTGATTTCATTCAAATAATTAACTGCTCAGTCCTATTTTATCTTAATTTCAAATAATGCTGTATAGTTTCAAGGTTGGCACATTTACTGTTTGGATCTTCAATGTTGTTTCGTCGAATAGGAGCAAGTGGAGGCAGCAAGAGAGTCGGAGAGGATTCAGAAGCAGTATCTTGAGTCTCAAGGCATTGTAGACACTGTGGAACCATATATACCTCTAATCAACATCGAGGTACTAAATTTTAATGCTGTGGTGCAGTCCATAAGCATTTACTTTAATTAAGAAAAATAAAATATTAATTAATATTATTAGACGCATATCCAAGTTACATTCGATATTATACGTTTTTTGGGGGTAGCACGTCACGATATTTTTCAGAGTACACCGTACAGGAATGATTAAAATAAACACGATTTCCTACACTACCTAATAACATCAGTATAGAGTGCTATAATTATTCCTTGCTAGGCGCTTGAGGATGTAAAACGGCAAAATTCACGCTTTCAGTCATTGAGAAACTTCTATTAATACTTGATCTATAATTTGCGGTTTTTTCTATTGGGTTTTAGATTGTAGAGGATCATAAATTGATAGTTTTAATGAAGATTTAGTTGCATATTTGAATTCGAATATTATCAAATTACTTCCCTATTTCTGTGTGTCTTGATCTGACCTCACTGTGTTTTATATCTAAATTTTTGGTTATTCTTCTTCTTTGAACATAGGCAGCCAAGGTTTTCTGTGAATTGATTTGCATGTTTCATTTTCTTGTAGGATCGAGAGAAAGTCAAGGAGATTTATTTGAGTGATGTGTGGAGCAAGTTTGTGCTCAGGGCGAATTTTATGCAGGATAGACTAGACGAGGTAAGTGGATTGAAAAAAAATTAATTGACTTATTTTTATACCTGAACTGTAATGGTTGATTGCATAATGAAGCCATTTTACTTTAAATAAATTAATTAAAAGGATTTTTTTGGCAGTAGTAGTATAACTGTAGCTCATCCATAGGTACACCGTCTTATATACAGTTCATTATTCTCTTTATTATTAACTAATTAGGTATTAAAATCTAGGAAAAAAGTGAAGGATTGATATATTAGACAATATATTAAGGATTTTACCTACCTATTGTACTGGGTTGAAATTTAGATAAAGTAATTACATATACCTATTATACATGTTTTTTCACGCGATCTAGCTTTTCCTTTGGTTAACTATGGATATTATTCATACAAGCAAAAACTTACTACCTAGACCATTTCCTTTATCCTTTTCCGAATTATTAAAGATTGTGATATATAATAAACTCATTTACCATCATTTTTACGATAGGTAATTCAGCGGCTGAAATTGTTTTTCACTCTTGTGACGGACCAATAAGCATAACAGTAGAACTCCTCTATAGTGAATGTAGTGTCATGAGTAAGGAATACCCCAAATAGTAGATAAATACATTTTCTTCAGTCTGCCATAAAATTGCCATTTGTTTTCTAAAACTGATTGTCATGGCAGACAAAAAGAAATTTGTTCACTAGTAGGAGTAGTTCCTTAGTCGGGACACTACATTTACTATAAAGGAATTCTACTGCAATAGCTTTACCCTGTACATTTTTATTAATGTATTTATAATTGCGGAGATATTAATGTCATCTTGTAGTTTCCCCCACATATTTAACTTTTGTAATTTTTGGTTACATTTAGAGCTTCTCTGTTATTTCTGTTTATCTAAATTTGCTTTCTTCAAACTATCTATATGGTAAAGAAATTGTTCAGCCATTAATACACTATTATTGATTATTAATAATCAACATATAATTAATTAAAATTAGAAGCTCTCATGTAGTTTCATTATATTGAATTGTATTTTTGATTTTTTAGTTATGTCAAACATCTAAATTTATGATTTCGTATGACTAAAATGACTATGTTCCATTTTCCTTGACTGAAGGCTAGAACCCTCGCTGTTGGTTTGCGCCAACAAGCTAACAACCGCGAAGTTCGTCTTTCTGCGGCTGACAGAGCGAAATGCGCTGCTGAATGTACTGACGCAGAAGCCACTTACAAAAGACTCCGTCAGGCTCTCAATTCATGGCGTGAAGAGGCGCACACGAGGTTCACTTTTCTAAAAGATAACCTTGATGTAGATGGTAGACTGTGAGTACTCTTTACTTTAAATGTAGATATTAGTAGGACAGATTGTTTTAGAGAGCACAGATAGACAAGATAGACTAACTGAGTCAATTCCGTCTGTTGCTTATTCAGAAGTAAACAAATAATGTGATGTTTGTTGATTTGAAAGACTGTTTTGGAGAAGTATCTCCAATTATTGCGTCACAAGGAGAGGTAAATGTTAGTCTGTGAATTCGTAGGAAAGTAAAAAATCATTTTAATAGTTTGTAAAATAATACTTCGACAGTTATTTACTCTTTAGGGAGATATTAATTGACAAATGTTATTATAGTGATTTTCCTACCCTGGTTAAAAGAGAGGACTTTTTGGTTTAGTATGTGTAAGGATAGGAGAACAAAATCCAGTTATTTCTTGGTTAGGAGTGAGGCTTGAAATTATTTTAGATCGAAATAGTGATGATTTTTATGGGGATTATGGTTTTTACAAAGTTAATTTCTCCAAAAAGTAGCTTAGGTTCTTTATATTGTTTCAAGTGGAGATATGCAGGAGAGGATTATAGGTTCTCCGACTGGTAGGTACCATTGCTATTTTTCCTATTCTATTTTTTATGGACTGAATATGCCTCATATGACTTTAAAAATCGTTACTAACTTTTTTGTGTATAGATCTACAAAATATTTTTCAAATAACTGATGTTGATTTCTATTTTTATTTGATGAATAATTATCCAATCGAAATTCCATTATAACTTTTACACTGAATGAGAAGTGATTTTTTTAGCATTAATAATAGCAGCAGATCTTAATGAAAAATAATTTTTCTAGAAAAATTTGATAAATGCAATTTAATGAGAAAAAGAAGTCTTCAAATTAATTTGATTAATTAATTTATAAATTTTTCTGTCTAGAACTCTGAAACTAATTATTCAGTTAATTAAATTTCATTTCTTAAGCATTAATATTAATATATACTATTTACTAAATACGCATTATCATTTTGGTATTAGTTAAGATAATTCTGCAATATTTGTATTCAATTCTGCCTTCCTTTGCAAAGCTTCATTTATCTTTGTATTATATTATTATTCAGTTATAATTAATAACTCCTGTTCAATAAATAGCTCTTGAAAACTATCCTACATATATCGTACAGAATTACTAAGGCATAACATAAAGATCAAATAAAACGCTACTCTTAGTTTATGAGGGTTTAATGAATAATAGTAATAATATCCTTAACTGTACGACACATAACAACATTTGAGAATAATTTACATTTCTGAGTCTGAATTTAGTGTGGGAGGAGTAGCTCTTCCAACAGCAGACATTAGACTGGAGGAGTACCTACTCTGTCTCCAGTGGGGGTACTCCTCCCCCGTCAGGTGGCGCTGACGAAGCACAGGCTTGCGCCCCCCACTCTGCCTCGCTAGGAACTCCTCCTCCTCCTCATGACTAGAGTCCAGATCACTTGATCCAAAGTCATCCCCTTCGTCTATATTATTTACATCTTCACTCTCACTCTCCGAGCTGCTGTCATCCTAGAGAAGGGGAGAAGGATTAGCATTTTGATTGATTATTTCAATGGCGGCCATAGGCCCCTTTCACTCGGCCGTTTTTCTCATGCCGCTGCAAAGAAATTGGTAAATGAAAAACGCTACGACTGAATAAACGTATGTGTTTTGTATGTTCACTTAGATTAGGCGTTTTTTGATACTGCATTTTCGTTGAAAAGACACACCCATGTGAAATAGGCATAGGTTGTATCGTCTGAGAGTTCAGCAACAGAAATGGTAAAATGGATCGAACCACACTATATCTTGTTTTTCTACAATATCCTTCATTACCCTTTTAAATAATAAACAATGACTGTGTACCTAAAATATCAATCGTGGAAATTGTTGTGAATGAATATATCAACTAATTTAAACTAAATCGCAATCCTATATTTGGCTTTTAATATCCTGTAGGCTATCAGATCAGAGAGAAATTATACCTGATGGTTGTGTTGGAAGTCTTTCATATCTTGAGGACTGAGCTCCTCCTCAGTCTCCTCTGAGTTCTGAGGCGTCAGACGTCTCCTAACTTGTAAGGCCTGATTCACGAAGAAACTTTGGTGGCACTCGCTTTGACGGTCGAAGTTTTCGTTTATTCCTGAATCTAGATTTTCTGCTCCATGATTCTGGAATCGAATAAAGAAAGATTAGACGAAATATTTTGACTTTAAATTCCGCATTTTAGTAGAGGGCATTGACATTTTCAACGCAGAAATAATATTTTAGGAAGCACAATTATTATTATTACACAGTAAATGGTCTAAATATCATTCATTCATTCGTTCATTCGTTCAAAGACTTAAATATTTTTTAGTCGTGTTACCAAAGCTCTTCATATTGCGGAAGATTGTTTTAACATAACATATTTACAATGGCAAAACAATTATTGGTTAAAAATCAACTCTCTCTCACTTTATCTTTAATGAAGAGTTGGTCATCACACAGAACTCTCTCGATAGCATCCCATTTGTCATTGAGTTCCTGCAGAGGTTCATCGTTGTTATTCAAGGGTTTTTCTGGATCTGGTAAGGCGAACTTCTCTTCGTTTGCTGATTCTGATGAGGCAAGTCTAGCAATAGTCTTAGCCACAGGACACAGTTGACAATGCTCGCAGTGACACGATGTGAATGAACTCTGCATGGAGGTGAAGGAAGTGGAGTTCACTACTCTGTTTCCATTGGGGCTTGTCTCGACTTGAGTTTGCTTTTGTTCTTCATTTATGGCTGCGATGAGCTCGCTTTCAAGCATTCCCTTGTCTATCAAAAGAGGCTTGTCACTGTTAGTCACATCTGATAACTCTAAGCTGCAGCTCAGGTCTGTTTGAGTGCTGGATTCTGTCATTTGTAGAGACTTATCCCACTGAAAATGAGGGACTAACATTAGAAACACAGTTAGTTTATGAGAATTAAAGGATATTTCAATTGTTTTGATTTAATACCTCTTTAGGTGGTTGTCTTGATGACGCAGAGGGACTGAATTCAGCGGAGTCTTCTATTGCACTGATACTCTTAGACATATCCTGACGCGAACATCTCTTCTGAAGTGCGTCGTTACTATCGTAAGACTTAAATTCGTTACAGAGAGAAGAAGGTCTCACAGTGGTTGATTGAGGGGCGTTAGACCCACCTGTTGGTATAATCTCTATCAGTATCGGATATGTTGTAAAGGATATATTTAATCTTAAAGAATGTGAACTAGTCAACACGTACCTCCCATCTGTATGTAAAGCTGTTTCTTCTCAGGACTGTTAGGACTTTGAACTTTGTGACTCTCGCCAAGTAAACTGCTGCGCGAAGAAGTAAGTTTCTGCTGAGCCTTCAGTAGACTACCCTTCACCAAGTTACCCTTCTTTGTTTTTTTACATCTGGGACTAGTGTGAGACTGCTGTTTCACGTATTCTTCTCGCCTAAGTGAAATATAATCAATACAATTAGCTCCTAGATTATTTAAATCACGATTAACTTGATACCATGATTCCTAAATTGCTGCTAACTTACTTGATTATTTTTTAAGACAATATTTTTTCATTAAAAACAAGAGATATAAAATTCACTTACTTGTTGACTTCTTTTTCTCTCTGTTCGAGCTGTAACATTGCTGCAGACAGTTCCAAGTAAAGGTCATTGGCAATCACCAACTTACGCTCGTAATGCTCTCTAACGTCCTGAAAGGTAAAAATTACTATTAGTTATTTAAAGTCTACATTTCTCTCTAAAATTTGTGGTAAGATCTTTAAGGATATTTATAAATGATGAGATTGCACACAGGTTACTAATTTGACTTCAGAAAGAGCACTAGATGCTAACTGTGTAGGTAGCTAATCATGACATCTAAAGTGATTATAATGCTACTATCTTAAGGATTCTCAGATAATATTTATCAATAATTTCTTCTCGCAAAAGAGTTACCAACTTACCTGTGCATGTTGTAGCTCTTGTCTTCTCCTGCAAATGAGATCTTCTTCCATAGTGGGTAGAGTGTTAGGTTTATTGTTCAATACTCCACTCCTGGAAGACGCTTTCATGTGTGACAACTCTTCTCGTATTTCTTGTTGCCATGATGCCTGTGAGAAGTCATTAAATTACTGTCTAAGAACTTAAATTTAACTCACCAGTCTTGAGTTCAAAAGTTAGGTTTGTTCGAAAACGTACCTGCGTTTCAAAGTAATCTTCAGGTGTTTTGCAAAGAATTTCAACAGCGGCGATGTCCAAGTGCATCAGTATGTGTTTATAGGAAGGTCTGTGTCGAGGCTCAGGATTCCAACACATCTGAACTATAAGTCTAATTGGGTATGAGGTTCATTAGTAAAGTTTTATAATAGATAATTAAAATCCATAACTTACTGAATAGTCGATAGAAGAAATTAGTTTTTTCTAAAAGGTTCAAAACAAAAGCTACATTTCGGAAGAAAACTTGATAATTTATTTGATAAAATTATTTATGTATTTCCTAATTTTACTTTTTGGTGAATTAAATTGCGATATTAAATGAATGGCTTAAGTAAACTCACTTGAAACCGTCAGGACAAGAAGCAGGTATTGGTAGGTGGAGTCTGTTGCTGCCCACGCCAAAGATGATGGCTGAGTTGTCAACTTCTCTGTAGGGTATTTCACCCGTCAGAAGCTCCCACAGCACCACCCCAAATGACCTGCACAAAAAGAAAATGAATGAATCAATGCTAAAATGAATCTTAAATAACTTTCCTTCTATATCCATAATTTTCTGTATAACTGTCATAAAGAATAAACTGTAAAATTCTGATTGACCTTAAGAACAAATATAATTTATCATCCTCCCTCTTTTTCGCTCCTAAGTTCGTTTTCAAACTCTAAAAATATAGAATGGTCTAACTCACCATATGTCTACTTTTTCACTGCAAGGCTCGTTTCTTATCACTTCAGGTGCCATCCAGGCCAAAGTGCCAGCGAAACTCATTATAGCACTAACGTCATTCCACTCACGACTTGTGCCAAAGTCACTGATTTTCACTTGCTGTTCTGAACCTATCAACACGCTGCAACGAAGAAAAGAAATTAGATTACCTTACTATAGCTAACAATGACTAGGCATTTTTTCATTATTGTAATGCTACTTACTTTGGACTTTTCAAGTCTCTGTGGATAATTTTGTTGCTATGTAAATAATTCATACCCTGGGCTATTTGTTTCGCCCAACTAGCTACGTCGTGAGGAGGAATTTTATGACCATTCTTGATGAGGTTGAAAAGAGGACCATATGGGCAGTATTCCATTATTATGCAGAACACTGGTGGAGTTGTACAGACCCCTCTACAAAGAATAAAAATTTTGAGTTAAGAACAATAATTTAACTCTCATCACAATATTACAGAAAAAATCGAAATCTTACTTGAATCTGACTATATTAGCATGATTGAGTTTCCTGAGGTGGTCTATATCTGTTTCTTTTTGATCTCGTACTTTCTTCACTGCAACAAGGGAGCCTCTTAGTCTGCCACTGAAGACAGCGCCCTGGGCACCTGAACCTAACCAGGTCAGTTCGCTGATTTCCTCGAAGGGAATGTTCCATTCCTCTTCTAGAAGAATAGAAGTAAATTTATCTATAAAGTTATAATGGCTTCGACTTATCTTTCCTTAAATAATAAAATGTAAATAATGAATAATTAAGAAAATGCCTTTTTCTATATAATAGAACCAAATGAAACTCTCTTTCCAATGAGTATATTTTCTATTTATCCTTTTATGCAGTTTGTAACAGGAGTATAATGACGAAAAGATAGGAACTAACCGTTAAAATTGTGTCCTTCGTTACTAATCGCTGCTGAGTTTTTGCCAATAATGCCCCACACAGGCTTGAGGCAGCCCATGATGCCTTCCAGCCAATGAACCTTGTTGTTATTGGCAGCAGAGAAGGCAGGCGGTGTGTCGGGAGAACTGATGGGGTCTAGGAGGGTACTCTCAGAGAGCTGGGTGAGACGGGAATTTTGGTGTCCTAGTTCTTCTTCCATCCGCAACATGCTGGGAAAAATTAAAAGATATTCATGAGACTTAAATAAATTAAACATTGAGTACACATTGTCAAAGAGGGAAAGAACAAAATACTATTCATCATTAACTAAGTTTACCTTCTTTTGAAGTCTATCGAATCCGTGCTGCTTGCAATAAGACAAATTCTTGGTTATATTTATAAAAGCTGGAGAGTTATTTTATCAGATTCATTACAAATAGTAACCTTTTATTCGATATTTCTTAGTATATAATGTTATTGAGCTGAAATTACCTAGATGAGAAAACATCTTCGGTGTCTGCTTTGGATTCGATTTTCAGAGGCTGCAGTGAAGACACCTGCAGCATAATCCTGAGGGAGAACAAACACAAAACATGAAATATATATCAAATATCGATAAGAGAATAGCTTAATAAAGAATGAAATGATCAACACACAATAGTTAATTGGAGTAAAGATATATTGATCAATTATATTTATATATGATTATGGTACGTCAAAATTATAGAAGAAATGTCTGTGTATTCGTGTATTAACATCTGTGCCGTGAAGATAATTAGGTACCTATGTAAAAGAATCGATACAGGAAGTAAACAAACCTACCAATTTAGATTGCATTTGAACGAGATTTGCTTTTCGACTTAATACTGGAGGTAAATAAGTATAAATAGTAATTAAAATAGAAAATAATACTAACGATAAGAGCAAACCAGCATAATAAAAAATCTTTTTCAAATTGTATTCTATAATATCTTTTCGAGTAGAGTTAATAAGTCTTCAATGCGCCTCTTGTCAGTCTTTTTCTTGACACCTTAGTGCTGCTTGTTTTTTTACGGTAATGGACTAATGGAGTTATTATACTACTTATTTTAGTATTTCAATTTGCCTAATTTACTCTGGAAATATAATTTCAGCTCATAATTCAACAAGTTCAATACCATAATCCGTACTGATCTCAGACATCGAAATGAAATGTTATTTTTAATGTCCAGTACCTATATATGTGGTAAGTAAGATGTTCAAAATGTAACAATATTTTCAAATCGGTTAAAAAAATCATAATTCTATTTGATTTGAAGTTCTGGACATTTACATTTAGTATGATTAGATGTGGTGAATGCAGTCGTTGAGTAACAGTAATCGAAATGATCTGCTGTAGGTTCTTTTGCTCTTTGCCTGTAGACTCTTTTCGATTGTTATAAAGTTTGCCACTATTTAGATCCTGAAGATATACCCCCCCCCCATTCCCCTACCCTCAAATGCTGACGTCGTTGCATGGAATTCCCCGCCATTCTTGGAAAGACGTGACCTCTGGCACTCACCCCCCCCCCCCCCTCCCCCTCCTCTTCTTCATAGGCGCCATATTGCTTTCCTCTCTTTCTCTCTTTAAGAAGAGAGCTTTCGAAGAGCAGCTCGGCAGTTGGTTTTCGTCTGAAGAAATTCAGCTCACAGCTGATGGTTCTTTTTCGTATTACATTGGTAGTTTAAAAGCTCTTTATTCAAATCAGTTTGGGTTTAACTTTTACCCAATGGTTCTAATAACCGCAGAAACCATATTCGCGCGATCGCTTTATTTACTTTCTGTTTATTAAAGTGGAAATAGAAACATAAAAACTTTAATAAAGAACTCTGTATTATTATTAATTACTATATGTTTTACATAGGATATAAATTTTCGCTACTATTTATTATTTTCAATTTATATTTTAGTTCATAATTCGGCAAGTGCAATAATGGCTACATTCTCCTCATGATATGAATTCCAAGTGTAAGAATTGTTTAAAGAGATGTATGTGCTATAATGAATGTCTCTTGAATTCAGTTGATTAAATTTGCAAACAGTTATTCAAATTAATGTTATTCTATTTCAGAATTCTCTTTTTAAATATTTGACTGAATTATATTTTCAACGTATATTAAACTAGAAATCATTTTTAATTTCATCTGATATATTTACGCTAACAGAACCATTTGAATTGATTATAAATTACTTCCATAATTATCATATTTATTATTGTAAATTGATTAATAAGATATAATTAATAATATGAATTAATAACATTAATTCATATCATTAATAAGAAGACATTGCAATCGATCAGCTTTTAAATAATAATAAAAATATATGCTAACATTTTTATGAGATTTAAGGGAGTGTAAATTTTATAATCGTTTACTATCATAAATAAATTTAACCTTATTTCGGAGTTAAAACTAATTAGATATTTCAAAGCAATGTGTCCTGCATATACAATACATACGGTATATACTGTCTAAAATCTCATAAAAATTGATTGAGTTATTATTTATACAAACAATATAGTAGATTTAATTGTCAAAAAAAACTATCTATTCTATGGAAAAGTGTATCTTTATTAATTTTTTCAGTTTGCTAATTTGCCAATTTGGAAACGAAACTTTACTAATACTAATGTTAGTAGATATTTTAAAATTGGTCTGGCTTCTCTACTACAAATTTGGAACATTTAAAGATACTAGAAAATTAGAAAAGTGTGACTTGTGTCAAGCTGTGGCACAAATCAACAGGTTAGAGATTGCCCTATTGCTATATCTATTATTGCCCTATTGCTATATCTATTATTCAAAAGAAGCTCTGTGAATAACTGTGTGCTATTTTTACCTACTCTGGTACATTCTTTCTGTTGATAACGCTAATACATTCCTCGTTATCTCAAACCTAAAGAGGTTTAGCAACACAATCAGTATGTGCTCAGTGCTGTAAATTCCATTGCTGGTATTTACAAAATATTAATGTTTCCTGTCACTGAATACTTATATAGATAAACCCTTGTAGGGTAAGTTATGAATTATTGGTCAGTTCCACATCTTCGGTTATATAGTAAAAACGATATAATAATAATTATATATATTTCTATTGGATACCAATTGAAATTAAAATTATTATTATATCGTGTTTTCTTAGATGACCGAAGATGTGGAACTGATCAATAATTCGTAACTTACCCTAAGTGTTCATGACCAAAGGTTAAATATATCAACCGATAACGCAAAACTATGTATATGTAATATGAATCTACAACTCTAAGGAGTCCAATTAGTCATAATAGTGCTCTAATAACACTGAAATGTCGATATTAGATACCAGGAAATATACCAATTATAATATATACCTTATCGTTAATAGTTATAATTGTCTGCACCTGTGTATCTTTACATTGTATCTAATTAAATAATCTATAGAGGTCTTAGAATCAATATTAATAATGATAGGATGTTTCCCCAGACAACATCAGCAAAATAGGACGGTTTGACCTTAGGTAGGATCGCGTGGCAACTCAATTGTCTATTGATTAAAAGGCTCTTACGGCGAAGAGGAACATGGAGAGGCTCCAGATGGCAATGGTCCAGACTTTTCTATGCAACATTCGGTGAAATGGTCCTTGGTCTGTGAGCAGCGTCTGCACAACCTCAGTTAGCCTTTTCATTATAACTAATAACAGTCAGACTAAGATATTTTGCTCTTCCTTCCATTCAAGTAAGTTACAGTGTTTACCTAATTAAGCTTATCTATAATTTTATCTATATTTCAACAAAAATTATCAGTTCAAAGTGACAAGAAGCATTATTGTTTTTGATTTCTTCAAGCACGATCTGAGAAAATCTTAAGAGTAGCTGAGCATACGTTACATACTTTACTGTTTCTTTTCATTCCACATATCTTTGTTCAATCTTATCCTACTATGGAATTTCCGAATAGATGTCCAGTAGTAAGTACAGTACCAGACTATATAACCAAACACACATGTCATAAAGTAAAAAATTAATTGGAGTCATTGTGAACGTGTCTGGAAATAAATGTGGTTTCTTAAGCCGCGTTTACTGTAATGGAGTCTCTATTGTTCCTCCTTTAAAAGTTTCAAACATGATACCAATGAGTGCAAATTAAAATAATCAATAGTTTTTATTACAAGATCATAAATATCACCGAAATCAGTTTTAACAATCTAATTGATATTATCTTAAGTCTTTGAATAAATTAATAAGTAATTGGAAGATGGTTCATTCTGTTTAATTATAAGTAAGCATAGATTGTTATCAATAATAACATCTGATATTAATTAGGGTTCATATTTATTATTATAATGAATATAGTTTAAAGGACTACAAAACATAAGAGATAATGTAAATATCCCCTGTCTCTACTGTCTGTAACATCCCATGTCTTTACTGTCTGTAACATCCCCTGTCTCTACTGTCTGTAACATCCCCTGTCTCTACTGTCTGTAACATCCCCTGTCTCTACTGTCTGCAACATTCCCTGTCTCTACTGTCTGTAACATCCCCTGTCTCTACTGTCTGTAACATCCCCTGTCTCTACTGTCTGCAACATTCCCTGTCTCTACTGTCTGCAACATTCCCTGTCTCTACTGTCTGTAACATCCCCTGTCTCTACTGTCTGTAACATCCCCTGTCTGTAACATCCCCTGTCTCTACTGTCTGTAACATCCCCTGTCTCTACTGTCTGTAACATCCACTGTCTCTACTGTCTGTAACATCCCCTGTCTCTACTGTCTGTAACATCCCCTGTCTCTACTGTCTGTAACATCCCCTGTCTCTACTGTCTGTAACATCCCCTGTCTCTACTATCTGTAACATCCACTGTCTGTAACATCCCCTGTCTCTACTGTCTGTAACATCCCCTGTCTCTACTGTCTGTAACATCCACTGTCTCTACTGTCTGTAACATCCCCTGTCTCTACTGTCTGTAACATACACTGTCTCTACTGTCTGTAACATCCCCTGTCTCTACTGTCTGTAACATCCACTGTCTGTAACATCCCCTGTCTCTACTGTCTGTAACATCCCCTGTATCTACTGTCTGTAACATCCACTGTCTGTAACATCCCCTGTCTCTACTGTCTGTAACATCCCCTGTCTCTACTGTCTGTAACATCCCCTGTCTCTACTGTCTGTAACATCCACTGTCTCTACTGTCTGTAACATCCCCTGTCTCTACTGTCTGCAACATTCCCTGTCTCTACTGTCTGTAACATCCCCTGTCTCTACTGTCTGTAACATCCCCTGTCTGTAACATCCCCTGTCTCTACTGTCTGTAACATCCCCTGTCTCTACTGTCTGTAACATCCCCTGTCTCTACTGTCTTTAACATCCCCTGTCTCTACTGTCTGTAACATCCACTGTCTCTACTGTCTGTAACATCCCCTGTCTCTACTGTCTGTAACATCCCCTGTCTCTACTGTCTGTAACATCCCCTGTCTCTACTGTCTGTAACATCCCCTGTCTCTACTGTCTGTAACATCCCCTGTCTCTACTGTCTGTAACATCCCCTGTCTCTACTGTCTGTAACATCCCCTGTCTCTACTGTCTGTAACATCCACTGTCTGTAACATCCCCTGTCTCTACTGTCTGTAACATCCCCTGTCTCTACTGTCTGTAACATCCACTGTCTCTACTGTCTGTAACATACACTGTCTCTACTGTCTGTAACATCCCCTGTCTCTACTGTCTGTAACATCCACTGTCTGTAACATCCCCTGTCTCTACTGTCTGTAACATCCCCTGTATCTACTGTCTGTAACATCCACTGTCTGTAACATCCCCTGTATCTACTGTCTGTAACATCCCCTGTCTCTACTGTCTGTAACATCCCCTGTCTCTACTGTCTGTAACATCCCCTGTCTCTACTGTCTGTAACATCCCCTGTCTCTACTGTCTGTAACATCCCCTGTCTCTACTGTCTGCAACATTCCCTGTCTCTACTGTCTGTAACATCCCCTGTCTCTACTGTCTGTAACATCCCCTGTCTCTACTGTCTGTAACATCCCCTGTCTCTACTGTCTGTAACATCCCCTGTCTCTACTGTCTGTAATATCCCCTGTCTCTACTGTCTGTAATATCCCCTGTCTCTACTGTCTATATGACAACTGTCTATTATTAATATTAAGAAACTGCCATAATTTTCTTTGTATCTTTTTGAATTGAAGATTGATTATCATTAATAGATATTAATTGCTTACTAATTTATGATCCATAAGTGATGGAAATCACATTTACAATATCTTTCTAAGTACTATTATAATCATTCTGTTTGTTATTGTTATGTAGTCCATTCTGCTAATTTAATTCATAATATGAATGTTATTCTAACCATATTATTGATTGACACTATGTAATCCAGCTTATCAGGAGGTACGAACTCTCCATGTACATATATAGATAGAGAAGTCTCACGCTATGTGTACTTTACACAGGTACACACACACACCTGTATTATTGTCTACTATACAGCAAGTGCATTAACTCATAAATGGGCTTTCTTCAACTAAATAGCTAAGGTATTTGCTACAACTTACGGTTTTCAGTTAGGACCTGTAGATCGATTTTATCACATCACTTAACAGGAAGTTGTTCATTGGTGCTGGATATTCTCAACTATAAGGGAGCAAATACAGCACGCACCTCCACTCACTAAAGCTATTTGCTTACTAAATAAGTGACCTTCCCGTAGCGCAATCAATACTCGCTGGATACGACGCAAAAGGCGACGCTAGCGCTCTCTTCCTCGGCCGAGGGAGAGATCAGTAAGGATGAAACTAAACCTCTAAGGTTGTTTGGATGAAAGTACAACCACACTCATGTACAGATAGATGTTATCAAGTATAGACAAAGTATATTGATACCGTGCGTCTCTTAAAGCTGTGTATGTTTTACATACAGTAACTTGGCCAAATATTGATTGCACTCTTAGCAATAGCAGGAGACGTGGAAGTGTGCTGATTTCACTATGTACAAGGTCCTGGATAGGGGTTGGTTTTTCCCCATTCAATTGGACCTGGATAAGTGGATATGGGTTGGTTTCCAACTTTCCCCCTATATATTATACAAGGTCCTGGGTATGGGTTGATTTCTGACAATGCACATTTCACTACAGACTTGGTTGAAGTTGGTTTTCCCCAAACAAGCACCCGGATATGGGTTGATTTCTCCCTACAAGATCCCAGATATGGGTTGATTTTTCCCTATACAAGATCCCGGATATGGGTTTTTTTCCCGTATCTTATTGGACCTGGATATGGGTTGATTTTACCAAGGCATTTTACCATATTGGGACTTGGATAAGGGTTATTTTTACTCTAAAGGGAATTGGATATTTTGAAGCTGGTTTGACTCTAAAGTTCTTGGATAATTTTTGATTTTACTAATGACAATGAATTATGTCTAATGATATATAAGACAGACATTAGATTTTATGTTCATATTACATTTAGAATGATGAATAGATTGTAGTGTCAGAGCAGTTGGTCTAGACATTAACTGTAAATCAATGTATTTACTTACACAAGAGCAAAATTGAGAGACATTCAACTCTGTCCGTTTTAAATAAAAATTTGAAGACAAATTATCTCAAACTTTTATAGATGCTTGATGCCTCTAAAAGTAATGATATACATTATTAATAGACTATTCAATAAAAAACTTAGCTCCAAGTACTTCTACTTAGGTACTTTCGAACAACATTTCGAAAGCGTCCAGTGAGTGACACACCACATTATTCAATCAAAATTATCGTCACCACCATAGGAAAACACTTTTCATAATTATTGGATTCCTCCTACGGGAAATAAAGATATTATCCAAAATTAACTTTAGTACTTATAAAGGTTAGAAATATCAAATCAGAGTTAATTTTTCCAAATTTAAAAACACTTTTTTCCAAGGAACGGAAACTTGTTTTAGTTTCTATATTTATTTTATTTAAAACAATTCTCGAATAAAATTTGCACAATGAAATGAAGGTAACGACGTTTCGTCTTTCTACCATAGACATTTTCAAGTTAATCTTTAAATATAATGATGAAAAATTAAAATATTAATAATAAATTGAAAAACACGGAAAGTAATATGTATGCAAACAGTAGATTATATTCATTATATTTACAGATTAACTTGAAAATGTCTATATTAGAAAGACGAAACGTCGTTATCTTCATTTCATTGTGCAAATTTTATTCGAGAATTGTTTTAAATAAAATAAATATAGAAACTGAAACAAGTTTCCGTTCCTTGGAAAAAAGTGTTTTTAAACTTATAAAGGTTGTAGATATTTTATAGTTGGCTTAGGTGCACTCTTACAATTTTGAAATATTTGAAAATTCAGGTAAAGTTCCTACAACAGCCGATCTTGTAACGGCCACCTTCTACATGAGGCAAAATTGACAACTTAAAATTATAAGCTTTAACATATAATTTATTCTTCGGCCAAGCATCCATTTATACATTGATCATAAAGAGCTGTTTGAAGTTGATAATCAATTCTTAATTTATCTTTTATCAGATATTCAGTAATATTTATTGATTTAGTTATCCAGCTTCTATACTTTTTCTTTGATTGAAATAGTTCTGTATTAAGGGGAAACTCTTTAAAATAATAGAAAACCGTAATTATCAGATATTTCATGTCTATTTAGTTGCTGGTAGAGTCTGATACCTTAGTTTTATTTTAATGCTAACTATAAATATAATACATTTTATTACCTTCGCAGATTGCGGATGTGTATATATTTTAAGCGACATTTATTTATTCATATTTAGTTACCGGCATAAGTTCATAACTCATAGTCTTCGACCAAATTGTTTGGAATTTTGCCAATTTGGTTGGACGATTGTTCAATGTCTAGGAACCATCTGGCAAATTTTGGGAGCGATCCCCTATATATATGGTCAAGGTCATCATTCTATAACTCAATTCAAAAAAATTACAGCCAAATTGCTTGAAATTTGGTTGGACAATTGGTAAATAACTGAACAATTGGGCAAGTTTTGGGACCAATCAGGTCAAGGTCATTTATAACTCAAAAAGTGTTTAACCAATTTGCCTACAATTTGGTGGAACAATTGATCAATATGCAGGAACCATTTGGTTATATTTCGGTAGCGATTGTGTAAAAGATCAAAGTTATTTATAACTCGAAAATAATTCAACCAAATTACCTGAAATTTAGTGGGACGATGGTCATTATCCAGGACCAGTTAAAGGTCAAGGTTTACTGATAGTATGATCAAGAAATTTAATTTTGAGGTTGTTGTACCTCCATTAGAATTTCTTTGAAACGGTTCCTGCTGCCTATATAGAGGATCTTTTCCAGGTACTTATATAGTGGCCGTTATACGAGCAATTACCTGTAGTAGAGATTGAAAATGTGTGGTTTGAGAAATTAAAATCATGCAGATAGAACATGGTTGGTTTCCTTGTTTTTAAGGAAAATATTTTCTTCTTAAAGGTCCCCTGCACTTTATTTTTATATTTCTCTATTCATTAGAACTAAAAATATTGGATATAAAACTGCAAACCATTTCAAATTTGGTTAATTTAAGATTTTTCTTCCATTCTTCTTCTACCTTCTGAATTTCAAGCAAAGAAAAAGCTCAATTATCCAATGGGCTAACTAGATCCGACAAATTCAAAACAGTAACAAAGCTGATTTCAAGACAATGGATTCATATTAAGAATCCTAGTACCTAATTACCTTCGCAAATTTGCGTAAGGTTATATTTTACCCTGCATTTATTTATCATCTTGTTATTCACATAACTCAAAAAGTATTGAATCAAATTGCCAAAATTTGGTGAAACGATTGGTCAATGTCAAGGAACCTGCTAGTAGATTTTTAGGAGTGATCCGGTCAAAGGTCAAGGTCATTTAAAACCTAAAAAGTATTGAACCATATTGCATGAAACTTGGTGGGACGATTGGTCAATAACCAGGAACCATTTTGTTAAATTTTGGGAGTGATTGGGTAAAGGTCAAGGTCAAGGCCATTTATAACTTTATAACTCAAAATTATTGAACCAATTTTCCTGATATTTGATGGATTGATTGGTCCATATCCATGAACCATTTGGTTAAATTTTGTGAGCGATCGGGTCAAAGGTCAACGATCAAGGCCATGTATAACTTAATAACTCAAAAGTATTTAACCAAATTGCCTGAAATTTGATGGGACGATTGGTCAATGTCCGGGAACCATCTGGTAGAAATTTGGGAGTTATCCGATCAAAGGTCAAGCTCATTTATAACTCAAATAACTAAAACAGTATTCAACCAAATTGCATGAAACTTGGTGAGATGATTGGTCGTTATCCACTTGCCAGTTTATCAGAATTTGGGAGAAGACAGATCAAAGTGGCGGCGAATGTATGCACTCTACCGAGTGCACGTAATCTAGTTAAGTATTTCTTTCTAATAGTTTTCATATATCAAAACATTTTTTACGATCCAGAGAACTGTTAATTTTAAAACACTTTGTATTTGAATAGGTATATACGAATAATACGAGTATGGTGATACCTACTAAGTATTCGTACTTTTTCTTCTAATCTATCTACTAAGTATTCGTACTTTTTCTTCTCTATCCAGAAGCTAACTGTTTTAATTTGGATTTTGAATTGTCTTTATTCATTTGTACTATATTTATCATTTTTTAACGCTACTTGCAGTTTTAAAGGATAGCGCCTATGGTTATGCTCGTGAACTACGAGGTCTTAGATTATGGGTTAGGTAGACTTAGACTCATAGTTTTCATTTACTATCACCTCTTCATTTTCCTCTTCCATCCGTGAGTGCAGCCACCGGTGTTTGTGTCCCTTTTCGTCACATTTCTTGGTAAGTGACTGCATTAACAGAGTAGCTTTGCTGCATCCATGAGCATTGTCACCATCGGTGGTAATTGACTCTATTCATAGAGCAACTATCCTTTCTGACTGCATCTTCCAGTCCCTTGTATTTAATTTTCTTTTTGACGTCAGCGATATGGCCTTTGGTTCCGAAGCAGACGTTAAACACCTATTAAATTAATTAATCTAATGAATATTAGAAAGAGTGAAAGTTGAATGTGAATATTTTTTATATAATTAATTATGAACAGATTACTTACTTGATCGATTTCTTTTCTGCTAACTGTGATATGTTATATAACCTTAGCATTAAAAATTTTAAGCAATTACAGATCTTTTTAAATTTTGAGTGGAGAGGACCTTTAAAGTTACCGTCCAAGCAAATTTTTTTATTACTTTAATCAATGAAGCTAATGTTTCTTATCATATTTCTGCATACCAAATGAAATGAAATTTTATGTTTTCAGCCAGAAGAAAAAGAATGTACACAATTTGTTTTGATTGGCAGCTATAGGTATTAGGTATAATAAATCCATTTAATATTCGCGTAAAGATATAAAATTGGATAAACTTATTATAGAAACGTTTATATACTTCAGGAAACAATTGATATCATAAACAAAGACCAAAAACGCATTGTTTGTTTATAAAATTCAAATTTGAGATCAAAACAAAGATGTTTCAGCGTCAGATTAGTGATTCGCACAATTGTTGCACACAGAGTATTAATAACTTTAAAAGCAAATAAAAAAAATACACACCGAACCGAATTGTATGCGGTTTGCAGAATAATGATCGTAGAACTTAGTTCTTTAATATTTTGAAATAAACTCCTTTTTCATCGGAGCCTGGAGAGGACCTTTAAACAATAAATGTTACATGGTCTAAGTGTGGGCTCCAAATATATTCCACATCACACCGACCTATTGATATGTCTAATGTTGAGGCCTGAAGGGTTTTCGCACAGTCTTTCAAAATTCTCCTCACTGTCTTTTCTGAATCTGATTAATTTACTCACTCTGTTTAATTTTACCATTTATTGATTAGAAAAATTAAGATAGAATAATACAATTTATTTTATTTTAAGAACTGGTATTGAACATTATTTTATTTTAAAATGGAACACAAAGTTTAGTTCTTTCTGCATCTTACTTGTTGTGCGGTGTATTGGTTTTGGGGGGTTTAACTCTGCCTCGTAATCAACCTAAGAAAAAAAATATTATTTGACTAAACTTTTTCTAACTTTCAATCATATGCTTCCTTTTTCAATATTTCATAAAATACTCGATAGAATAATATTTGTGACAATTAAATAAAAGAATCAATCAATTTTTCTCTTATTTATTGCTACTCAGCTTGCGTCACGTCATCGCAAGTAGTTCCTCCGTGCTAGTTCGAGTGGGGCACTTGAGTATCGGTTCAGAGGTTTGGATATAAAATCATTACTCTTTTCTTGCAATAGTGGCATTGCTTTGTAGTCAATAGACTCTAAAGTCTATACTCCATAGAATATACCATTGCTAACGTAGTCAAGAAATGTCACTGCTGTCTAAACTGGTGCTTACTGCGTCTGTAAGTTGACTGTGTCAGTAGACTTGGATTGGGAGTCAACTTGAACTATTTTGTAACAGTTTAGTTGTTTGTGTTTATGTATGAAAATAAAAGGTAGGGGAGGGTGGTCATCAATGGGACACTGGGAACAATGGGACATGCTGAATAACTTTTTATTTGAGGGTAATTTTCAACAAAATCTTAGTGGTAAATTAGGCATACTTCAATGCATTTACTCGCATTGCATTCAGCGGTCGGGGTGCAGCCAGCTCTGTGTAAAAGCCGAAACGTGTTTTAGAGGTGGAAAAACTAAATTTTTCGTACTATGTTTCAATTGTTATAAATCTGTTAATTTAACATATAATGCTTACGGCATTTTTACATAATATTAAGTAAGATGTAAAATATGATCATATGAAAAGATTGCCTTTTTATTTTTGTAGTTGAGCTGCTATACCAATTTGTTTTCAAAATGGCGTCAGAGTGATCATTGGGACAGAAAATTTGGTTAACAATGGGACAGTGCCCTATTGTCAACCAAGCTGTCTAGTTACTCCATATGAATCAATAAATATCTATTTTTGATACAATAACGTGAACTGTAGCTTCAGGGCTTCTGGTAGAAACAGAGCTTCCAGCTGAAGCGGGACTTTCGACCATGTTCAAGGGCTTTAGCAACCTGAGGTGATCACAAAGCACTGCATAGAAAACAAATTTCATTAATAAAAGAAAAAGACGCAGCATGATTGCAACGGATACACCTGAGAAAGAAGAGCTTTCTGCTGGTGCCACTAAGAATAAGGCCTCCGAAATCACTTCGATCATGAAGTGTCCGCCGTAGATGGCCTGTGAACTATTGTTCTTGGTCTGGTATAGAACTCTCAATTTAACTGATCCATTCGTCTGAAGAACTTAAATCTCTACCGAAAACGTTGGAAATGAAGGTTTATGAACTAGTAGAATTTGATTCGTTTTGTAAAACGTATTCTGTTGGCCATAAGCATGAAAAAGATAAATACGAAATATATATTAGGGGAAGATTCGAGTGCAATAAGCTTATTATTACAAATGTTCCTGACATGGCATCGATGAGGCTTGAGGACATTAAACTGATATTATATGATCCAACTAAGTGTGGGACAACATAAAGAGATAATTCGAACTTGAAATTTGACCATAACCTAAATAATATACAAGTTTGATAAACTGTCCCATCGTTCACCAGGGTATGTCCCATTGTTCACCAGTGCTGTTAAATTAATGAAAAACAATACATTAGACGTGTTGATTGTAATTTGTAATACCTCTGATTAGTGATTATAATCAATATATGACTAGATACTTGGTAGACGAATAAAATATTTTTATATACCGTATAGTTTAAAGAGGTCGATGTAGGAGCAGCTTGGCCCGTACAACTGATAACTTTTGTCCTTTGTAGGGGATGTCTGTTTAAAGATCATCCGTTGTACGAGCTTCACGTAATAGTTACAGGTAAAGCTCTTAGAACGGCCAGTAAATGTACCGGAAAAGCGTTCGTTGTGACGATCGATACATCATTTAGTTTAGCTGAGGATTTAAACTTTGTAAGTTTTCTTTAACAGCATTTCAAAGAAAGAGTAACGAAGGTAAATATAATCTCAGATTATTATTAAAGGAAAACTTTAATGAGAATCTTATATAATATTATACATTATAATATTATACCCGTACATTTATATAAGTAAGTTATGTAAATATATATTTATATAACTAATTACTTGTATATATAACTTATATAAATATACAAAATTATTACTAAAAAATGATGTTGTTTTCCAACTTCACTTACATAGATATCTATATGTAGCTACATTACATGCAAACTAATATACATTGCATAATTAAAAATAGTTTATGTAGAATAGTCTCACCTTTTTCAAATTTCTACTGAAATTTTCTAATCAAAGAAAATGTGTCGGAAAAATGTAACAAAATCCAAATAAAGAAAATCTTAAAAACAATATATTAAGTGCAATTGATTGTCATTTGTAATAGGTTACTTCTGATTATAATTAATGTTTGACATAGGTACTTGGCAGAAGGATGAAATATTTGTTAAACCGTGTAATTGAAAGAGATCGTTATAGCGATCTGCAGTCTACTAAAGCGGACAATTTTTGTCCTTTGTTGGGGTATCCGTTCAAAGATATCGTCCGCTGTAAGAGCTTGCCTGTATTTGATTCATGGGTGCGACATATCAATGTGACTGGAATTTTCTTTTGAAATTTATATTAGTTCATATATCTTTCTTTCATTACATTTTATTGGTAGTATGTTACAGTTAATAGTCTCTTTGATGTACTTTATGAACAAATTATAATAGCTGATGGAACTTACTTACTACAATAAGAATTTCCAAACATATTCTTATATGCTTAAAGATAATCAAGAGTGGAGTGTAAGCGGTGCTGATAATAATATTCTGATGAATATTTTATCCTTCTTTTTACTGTCGTATACTGTAAAAGCCGGCGTAACTAGATACATTACTGTTTATAAAAATATTTTGTATCCTATTTAAACATATTAATCCCTAAAAAAATTCGCTACTAGCCTACTTCTATCTAGATACACATACCTACAGACTACAGTCAGTCAGGTTTCCTTCGAATAGTGCCATTTTCATCGGCTTCCTCTCCATTTGCGACATTCATCCTCTTCATTTGTGTCATTCATCCTCCTCTTCATCCGCTTCAATCATTCTCCTCCTTTTCCACATCTTCATCAAATGATCAAAACAGTATCTAATATAGTGCCTACCTAAAGGCTAGTTCAATGTCCGGCTCTGGCATTCTTTCCTCCGCTCTGCGGACCCAACCGCAACTGTATGGGTCCTATAATTTTAGGTAATTTTTTTTTCCCTAGAAGTTATTTCAAAATTTTAAACAAGCCATATATAAATTAATAATTGAGCTAACAACTAACTTTGGCACTTGTCTTCCAAGTAACCAACAGAATCTAAAAGCTGAGCGGCTCACCACATTACGGCCAGTCTGCAGAATGTGTCTCTTCTCCCGCAGAGATTTTAATTTGAGAGACAGTTCTCTCTCTGACTCTCAGTTGCAGATTCAGAATCTCCCGCAGCTAAATTAATGGTAACATAGGAATTAATTCAAAATCTCCCGCAGCTAAATTAATGGTAACATAGGAATTAATTCAAGATCTCCCTCAGACTCAGACTCTCAGAGATCTCCAATTTCTAAAAATTCAATCAAAAACTCCCGTAGAGAGTCTTGGAAAAATGTTCCATATTCTGCAGACTGGCATTACGGCGCACTACAATATGGCGCACCACTGTATTTTCTATTAATGACCTCAATTCTCAAAGTGAAAAACTGTTATGTAGTTTGTTGTATCCGCTAGTTTGTTGTTCTGCAAACTTCGCGATTGTTTAATGACCTGGCAGGGGGGGGAGGGCCCCCCGATACAAATATACCTACATCTACCTAACGGCTAACTGATAAGTTTTTATTTACACCTCAGACTGAAAGATTACAATAGTTACCCCTTAAAAATACAATTACAGTTTTCTATGATGAATTTTATTTACTATTCCTAATTAAACATCTCAATCAAATAATTTAACTGTGTAGTATAAACATTGGATTCAGGTACCGTCAGGCATCAGACATAAATTTGATACGACAATTACCTATCAAATTCACTCCATTATCATTGATCTGTATTCAAATTACCTATCTAATAGAATGTACAGTGGTGCGCCAGGTGCGCCGTAATCTGGTGCGCCGTACTGGTGTGCGCCGCTCAGCTTTTAGATTTGTATCCAAGTAACTGAGTTTTGGTTTTCCTGCCAGGGCCCAGTGCCACTGTCAGTCTGTCCCATCATCCATGTTACAGAGTAGGGTCACGCAGGTAAATTGCACCTGCGACCCTTTAATTTTTAATTGCGGCCCTCTCAAGAGAGTCTCTAAAACATTTTGAATCGAAATTACATCAAAATGTTGTATAGCTATCAAAAGAAGCACAGTGAATGCTGTAACTTATTGATTTAAGTTTTGACGTGTGTTTTGAAGCTATGATGTTTCAGTTGTTAGAGGTCGCAGTTAGTGAGTCATGAGTGGGCCGCAATTTACCTGCGTGACCCTATGTCTGTGTCACGCGCGTTTGAGTGATCAGCAAGACCGATTTCGATGCGCAATCTATTGATCAATAGTTTGCGCAGCCATCGATCGATAGCTGCGCGATTTCAAATGATATGATTTTTTTTAGTTTCTACATCGAATTGGCACATTTTATTGCGGATATCAATTGATAGCGCAACTATCGATTGATATCTGCATGTTCGAATGATATGGATTTTCTTTGTATATGCATTTAATTAATTGTTTAGTTTTTAATAGAGAAATACTTTTTTTATATTTATTAATGAGGCAACCATCAGTCGATTGTTGTGCGTTTGAATAATATGGATTATGTAGGTTATGCATCTCATTGTTACATTTAATAGAAAAACCATCAGTCAATTTTTACATGTTTGAAATTTGATTGATCTGGACTTTGTTAGTTTATGCATCTAATTTTTACATTTAATAGAGCAACCATCAATCGATTGTTGCGTATTTGAATGATATTGATTTTGTTATTTTATGCACCTAATTGTTACATTTAATAGGGAAACCATCAGTCGATTGTTACATGTTTGAATGATATGGACTTTGTTAGTTTATGCATCTAATTTTTACATTTAATAGAGCAACCATCAATCGATTGTTGCGCGTTTGAATGATTTAGATTTTGTTAGTTTATGCAACTAACTGTTACATTAAATAGAGAAACCATCAATCGATTGCTATGCCTTTGAATGATATAGATTTTGTTAGTTTATGCATCTAATTGTTACATTTAATAGAGAAACCATCAGTCGATTGTTGCGCATTTGAATGATATGGATTTTGTTAGTTTATGCATCTAATTGTAATAGTCTATAATATTTTAATAGTCTATAAGCCTAATTGTAATAGTCTATAAGCCTAATTGTAATAGTCTATAAGCCTTGGTTGAAGTGCTCCAGTCTGTTTAAGACTGTAGGTATTTGGTGCACTGAACTCCTGAATTTTCCAATTCCTCTCCAAAAATTAATGATGACAGCCTTTGATAAATTTGATAGGTAATAAAGTTCTCCCACTCTGACAGCCAAGTAGCAAGTAAAATAGTATGACTCATATTGTATAATATGTACTCTCCATTTGCCTCTCCAGAAATCTAAATTTCTCCCAAAGTGATAATATATCATTAATTCTCTCCAAAATAACATTTTAAGACTTATTTCATTAGAGAAAATTAGGTATTTCTCCCCATTTGCAATTGAAAAGCTCAAAATAAGTGTCATTAACTTTCCAATAAAATGGCAAGAAAGAACATACTTTATAACCTGGGTCTACTGTTCATTCCTCCATCATTCCATGTACGGGTCAATACGGTGTACCATGTCGGAATGTCTTTCATCCTCTCTCTTGCTCTCCTTTCTTAATTTATTTTTCACATTTTGTTCTTCTAACAAAAAATGTCACATTGCCTTCTCTCTATGATCCTATGATTCCTATCCATCACCAGCCATTAGTCTTTGCAGCTCTACTGCCCCCTCTTAAAATCGTCCAGCCCATCACAGTCAATTACAAAGTGCTGCTGATTCTCCAGCTCAAAACCACACAGCCTACACTCCTTACTGACCGTCACTAAGTCTAAGGCAATTGGTTCTTGATGCTATCCATATTCAAGCTTCCTTCCACCATAGTCTTCCTCTCTCATCTCCAACTTAAATTTTCTATATATCTTGACCTTTTAGTGGGCACTTTGTCTTATACTGATAATTCATGCATATAATTGTTACCATGTAATATTTGCCCTATTAGAAGACATTTTTTATTTGTGGGTGTTTTTGTTCAAAACTATCATTTTTAGGTTCTTATCATGTTTTATAAAGTCTAAAAATAAAATAGTTGTGATTGGAATGATTAAGATGACACACCTTCACTATTTTCACTACCTAAACAAAAAATAGTACAAATTTTTTGTTGTATAATATAGGAATCAGCTCTAATTCCTTCATAAGTATTTCTTCATCTATTGAATGGTGAGGAGTCTGTCAAATATTTTAGAACTGCCAGGTAATGGATGTGGAATGAGATCAAATCAGGAAGATTCCATCCTATAAATGTATAACACCATGCTATGGTCCTTGTTGATGAGATGAATGAAATACTTTATCAATCTGAATCTTTTTGCAGGCAGAGTATCTGCTACCTGTGGACATCTAGTGAGGAGAGAATAGTAGTCATAAATGCTAGATGTACTGAGAGTTTTCATTAAAAGTCGGAGCCAATAAAGTCATTAATTTCTTCGATGTCAGTAATAAATGATGCATAGATAATTTCCTACCTGACAAAAAGATAATTTCAGTATATAAAATCATGAAAAAAAAATGAAAAATTTGAAAGAACAACTTCAAAGATTTGGAGCATTTCACACCTTATGTCAAAATCTCAGTTCAATCAGATGAGTATTATTGGTAGCTAACAAAACCTTGAGACGATCCCCTTAATTTCACTCACTTTTCGTGAATGAAATGAAGATGCACCAAATTTTATAAAATTGGTAATTGAAATATGTGGCCAAGTAGTGTTGTATGGTCAAATTATTGTTAAAGTGTTGATTATCATATTGAAAATTTTATGTTAAATATCTACAATATTTTTCATATGAATTGAGTGTATTCACTGTAATGTATCGCATATGGGCAGTAGCTATGTGTTCTTAGGTGAAACGGGCAATGTACCCCATATGCGATTTGTGTAGCTACTGATGGAACAGGCATAAAGCCCATTCGGGGTACACCAATTACGATTTCAGTTTTTTCATGTTTTGGGATTTATTACTTGAATGTCAGGTATTACATTTGTAATACTGGAATTTACCTATACTTTCATAGAATATGAAATACTGACCACAATTGAGTAAGTCACACAAGCCACTTTGATTTTTTGGAAAAATTAATTAATGTCTGAAATAACCACAAAAATTTCTTACCTCACACTATTAGATAAACTTAAAGACTATGTTCTTCTTTGTTGATTTAAACTTCCACCATACTGTATATCTCGTGCATACATGCTCAAGACAATTTTTAAAAATCAAAAATAATGTATCCCTTACGGGCTCTGAGTTTAGACCATTTGAAATGTAAGCCAATTAATTGACTTTAACTGACATTCTCTATAACATGGTCACTTCCATCATTCTTCTTGTTGATGCATCCCTCTTAATTAGCAAATAGAAGTTTTTCAACCTGAAATCATGAATCATCCAGGTCCCATTATATAATATTGCTCAGGCTAGCAGATTTGTTATTTGCACTAATTTCAATAAGTTTTGAGATACAAAAATATCATTCCTGTATTTAATATAAAGTCTACCCAACTCTTAACAGAGTAATATATTCATTGAAAAAGTTCAGCGGAGCTCCTCGGTGTTGATGATTCTCATAATCCTTGTGATGACTTAGGGAATTCTAGTGATGTGGGTTTCTAACAAGTGAAAATCTTAAAATATGTTGATGAGGTCCTGCTTGGACAGTCGGACTGAATCTGTATTTTGTGCATTATACTCTACATGTTCCCATAACAACATTGCTAATTAATCAATTTTTCTCCAATACTTATTAACTTCTCAATTATATGATTTTTAACAGCCTTTTAGATCACATCATTACAATAGACATTTCTATTTTTGAGATCCCTTATTAGTGATGGGACGATTAATCGGAATCGTATCGGAATAATCGGGGTTTTTCAAGGTATCTGAATCGGATTACCAAAATTTTAGGGCGATTCCGATACCTAAAATGATTATTTGTGTATTATATGTTACATGGTAATATGTATATATGTTGCTGTAAAACTTAAAATGTAGTGTATGTATTTCTAGATGAGGTTAAACACAATACTCCAAAATAAGTTAGTAAGTAGTTAAATAATATCTTGTACTGTAATTTCAATTAAATTAAATATATTCCAGACTTCCAATAGTCTAACTGTCAATTTAATTTTTAATTTTTATCATTTAAATCAATGAGGCTAATGTTTCTTATAATTTTGCTGCAAACCACATGAAATTTGAAGGCATATTTATAGCTAATTTTATATGGTTTTAAAGATTTTTATAATCAAAATATTACTAAACCAAAATTCCTTCTGACTTGCTAATTTTCAGTCAGGAGAAAAAGAAGTAGCTATACCATTTGTTTTGAATGCCAACTGGGTACCTAGGTATCATCAATTTACTTCTAAATATTACAGTGAAGGTACAAAATTGGAGAAACTAATTATAGAAATGTTTTTATACTTCAGGAAACCAATTTAAATTTTAAATAAAGACCGAACATGCATTTTTTGTTCATAAAATTCAAATTGGAAATTGAAACAAAGAGTGTACAATCACTTTCTTCAGCGTCAGATTAGTGTTTCATACAATTGTTGCACTAAGAAAATATTAAAAACTTCAAGAGCATTTAGAATAATAGAAAAATATATACTGAACTAAATTGTAAGCGCTTTGCAGATTAATGATCCTAGACCTTAGTTCTACAATATTATTTAATAAACTCCTTTTTTTCTGGAGCCTGGAGAGGACCTTTAATGATTACTCAATAAAATGAAAACTAATGTGTTAAAACAGTTTCAATAAAACCTATATGGCTTAATATTAAATTATTAATATATTGAAGATTTAATATGGTACTTGGTAAGGTACCATTAGGTAGCTAAATATCTAGCCCAATCAAAATATAATCAGGTATCGGGAATCGTATCGAGAGTCGTATCGGGAATCGGTACATTTGGATAGAATCGGAATCGTTAAAAATCTTGGTATCGTCCCATCACTATCCCTTATATATCCATGAGCAATTTTAAAAACCTGTATTGATTGTGAAAATAACTTTATGAAGGACAATGATAGTTGAAAAGCTATGCCATAAGATTATTGATTAAAATAAATGTAGGTTTGTTTAGCTACTTGTAGCTAATCATTCACTGATTAGCTATGGATTATTGACAATTTGACTTATACAAGTCAGAATATACAGAAAAACATATTGCCTACTAATTATTATTTTAAAAGATTTATTATATTTAAAAATCTAAAATGAAGCAACCATTGTCTGCTTTTGAAGTCTATAAAAGCATGCAGCAGCAACAGAAGGTATGATATTTTGAAAAATTAGAGCAATTTGTAATAGCTGTGTTGTTGATAGCTAGAGAATTTTTTTTAAACTTGGATTGTCCTGGATAACAAACTAATTCTATATCATTGTTTCAGGTTAGTAAGAAGAGTGGTGGAATCAAGAAAAAGAAGGCTGTGAATGGTATAACTAAATCATCCAAGACTTCTTCAATCTTGCCAAATGGTAATGGAAAGAAGAAAGTTAATAGTAAGGCTCTGAAGAAAAGCATCCAAATAATAACGAAAGCAAGTAATGGTATTGATTCTTCCAAAGCTATAAAAGAGGCTTTTATTAACCAGTCTGTAGAAGCAACCACCATAAAGAAAGAGACCAATGTAAAATTACCCAAGGCTATTGTAAAACCAAACAGCGACTCATCATTCATGCAATTATTGTGCTCCTCAGAAGAACTGCAAGACAGTCGTGATTCTGGGAAAAAAGTTCTTTCCCATATCCTGCATCCTTATTCTGTTGATGATTTCTTTGCTAAATTTTGGGAAGAGAAGCATTTACTCATAAAGGGCCATTCTAAAAATCACTTCAATGGTTTATTCTCCACAAAGACTTTTGATGATATCTTAAGGAACCAAACAGTTGAGTTCACAAAGAACTTGGACATCACTTCATATTCTGAGGGACAGCGCCTTACTCACAATCCACTGGGAAAAGCCTATCCCTCGGTTGTTTGGGATTATTTCAAGAATGGCTGCTCTGTTCGCTTTCTCAATCCTCAAACATTTTGTGAACCTGTTTGGCAAATGCTCAGTGCTTTGCAAGACTACTTTGGCTCATTTTGTGGTGCAAATATATATTTAACTCCTTCTGACAGTCAAGGTTTTGCCCCACATTGGGATGACATTGAAGCATTCGTCATTCAATTGGAAGGAAAGAAAAGGTGGAGAGTTTACAAGCCTCGAACTGAGAATGAAACTCTACCAAGATATTCTTCCCCAAATTTGGCGCAGAGTGAAATTGGAGAACCATTGCTCGACGAGATAATAGAGCCTGGTGATGTGCTGTATTTCCCTAGAGGTTTTATCCACCAAGCAGAAGCAGTTGCTGGCTCACACTCTCTTCACATCACTGTCTCAACTTATCAGAAAAACACTTGGACTGATTTGATAGAGAAAATGTTATCACCTTCATGTTTGGCCCTAGCTGCTGAAAAGAGTAAACCAATGCGCAAGGGATTACCCTTAGAGTTGATGAACAGCATGGGTAAATTGATGCACAAAGGGAAGAATATGGACACTAGAGACAATATCAAGCAGCAGCTGAAAACTCTTCTGATTGACCATCTGTTGACTGATGAAGTTCTAGATGGGGCAGTGGATGAAATGGCTCGCTCTTTCATTAGGATTTCCTTGCCTCCTCACATTTCTGGTTCAGAGAAGCAATGCTGTGTACTG
The DNA here is from genome assembly GCA_947561585.1 of Caprella mutica. NCBI lineage: Eukaryota > Metazoa > Arthropoda > Malacostraca > Amphipoda > Caprellidae > Caprella > Caprella mutica. The sequence goes on along the minus strand of CANNZV010000574.1, from coordinate 320,589 downwards.
GGAGCAGGAGAACGATGGACTGCTCAGGGAGTCAAAGGCAGTGCTAACTTGGAGCCTACCACTAAAATAAAGCTCATCAGAGCCAATTCTTGCAGGTGATTTGATATTCTTTTAGTTAGTAACTCTTTTGTTCTAGTGGTCCTGTTTAGTCACTAAAACTGAGTATGGAAACATATTTTCTGAATGATAAAGGGTTAAATTATGTTATAAGTTGCATATGATGGTGAAATTGATTTCTTTATCAGCTAATTATTTGATTCCTTTCAAAAAAATTGAAGTTATTAATTTATTATGAGTAGCTACATCACACTATCAAGCACTCCGTCAAACTTAACCAGTATTATCAAACAAATTTTAGTTTTTAGTCTACACACTCCCAGGGGCCATGATAATTGCCCAACTGCTTAAAAATCTTTTGTTTGATATCTAGGTAAAGCAAATTAAATGAGGATTGACAAGAAATTTCACTTAAATTTTAATCAGTTTGACAGCGTTTGGTGTGTAGGGGCATAATTGTAACTTTTGAATGTAACTTTTGGATTACAACATAGCTAATTGATTTAGTTTTTATTATTGTGCGAGTACAGTCTGTTTATGAATTCTTCTTAATTTATCTATTTTCAGAGTGGTGAAAGATAGCAGTGATGCCCCATCAGAGTACCGTTTGTACCACAATCTTTTCAACAGTCGTGAGTACGAAGGTAGGGATGAGCAATACCTTCTGCTGGATAAGAAGCACATCCCAGCCATGAAGTTACTCGTCTCTAAGTACCCTAACTACATTTCTCTCAGTGATTTACCTATCAAGAAACTGGATGATAAGGTGGGTAGTAGTTTACGTTTGGGTGTAACAGATTGCAATGCGTCTCTTGGCTCAATGTAACAACTTTTTTGGTTTATTCAAGATACTAGTCATGTTTAATGTGGCTACTAACTGATTGTCCGATGTAGTTACTTACATTTGTTCAATTTTTATTTCTATCTGTGTGGATTATGATTTGTAAATTAAAAGGTTTGATTGCCAAATACGTCACTTTATAACAACAGTATAATTCCTCTTTAATGAAGTCCTGTATGGTGAACAATCCTGATCAGTAGAATCCTGATTAGTGAAGTGCCCTGTATAATGAACATATTTTGTTTCGTCTGCCATAAAATGAGCACCAATTTCCTATGCATCTTTTGACTCCTGCATAATGAAGTTAACTATATAGTGACTTAGTTTTAGTTCATTATAGAGAAGCTCTACTACAGGGTGACAATTAAATACGGCAGAAGAGAAAACCTCTGTAACTTCAACATTTTTATTGTCACAATAAAAACAAATAAATCATTATAAAGCTTAGAAGTTGATGTTTTTTTGAGTACTCTTCAGTTTTGAAAATAGATCTTAAAATCCTCTGCCTTCGAACATTTTCTTAAGCTCTGCGCTGCTTACATTTCAACGGGAAGAGTGGCCTCATTAATCTCTTTAATTTCTACCGATGTTTTGTTCTTCAGATTATGTAGTTTTTTTGTGACAATAAAACTGTTGAAGTTACAGAGGTTTACTTTTCTACAGTATTTAATTGTCAGCCCGTAGTACAAATCCTCTGTACTAAAGACCTGAATACTGAACCATCCTGATTAGTAGAGTCTTAAAAAATGAAGTAAACTACCCTGGATAACGAATTTTGTTTTAAGAGAACATTTTGTGTAGTTTTCTAGTCATTCTTGATTCCTATATTGTGAAGTTAGCTGTGTATTGTGAGCTAGTTATAGTTAATTATAGAGAAGTATCAGGAGTTCCACTGCAATTATTTTAACTTAGTGTTCACTCCATGATAAAATGGGACAGATTTTCCTTAATTAATTGAGGGTACGAGTAAATCAAATATTTGCTAATATAGTTTGTAATGGAACATTTTGTAAAATTTAATGAATACTCGCTTCAAGATCACCTATCTGGCAATAATAATAAAAATCGCAGCTTCCTGTAAGATGTTTGATCAATTTCATGTCATTTAAAAGAAAAATATTTTGTTTGAAAATACTTTCATCTCGGGTGAAATATTTCCCAACTTTACTCAATTATTGTTTATTTAACATAGCTATGTCAAATATCTTATGAAAATTTGGACGCACCTCCTTTTAACTTCATCTATAAACATTTATCTAATTTGTAACATTTATTTCATCTATATAAGATGGAATTAGCATTCTGAAACTATTTCATTTCTTAGGAATTTTGTTAAATACAAATACTGAACTCAGGAACCATAGAATTATTTCATAATTAGCTTGCAAGTCTCATTTATTTTCTTAATCACCGCCATATTAATATTATATTTTGTTGACAGATTAATTTCGCGACTTCTCTTTGGGAATTCAACCTCCTCCGCCAACCCAAACCATCCCAATGAGATGCACAAGAGAAGAAATAATTTATTGATAGAGTGAGATTTTAGAGTGCCTGTCAGGTGCTACTCTTATTTGTTAATTTCACTTTCTATTAACTGCCAAGTAGGTTACAATTAAAATGTGGTTCAAAAGAATAGTCTTTAGCTACTTGGTACTATCCTGTTACAGCCCCATTGCAAGTTTATTCATGTAGCTAACTAATAATTAGGGGTTTAACAATTTGCTCTTAAAATCATACATCCCGAAATTATTATAGACTGAGTGAATTAAACTGTATTGAAGAGTTCTAAGCCAGCGGTATATAGTAATCTATACCATCTCATTTCATCTATGATATTTTTTACTATGATTTTAAAAGCATATTGTCAAAACCCTAGTGATACCTAGCTACTCAAGGTTGGATTTGATTGTGACGTAACACCAGATAACTAGTGTATCTGTGATATGTCTGAATGGTAACAATAGGAGGTTGCAAAACAGTACCAAGATATTACCTTAGTGCCTATAAACTGTTTACTCTTTGTGAATTATTTAATTTAATTTCTTTAGCTATTATATAGCTATGTTGAATGAAGATACCAATGCGCCAAATTAATGATAAACTCTTTTGAAATTGTTACTATTACTTTATTATATTTTCGTCGTGGACAGAGTCTGGTTGTCTCTACTGTGCGGATCATATCACAGTTAAGTAACTGCTATGAAATTGATAAAGATCCTAAAGTTATAAAAGTTCATTCATTACCCAACTGTTTATGTTGAAATCTTATGGTTACGCTCGTTGATGATTAGGTCTTATTGGTGTTTATAATTTCTACCGATTGGATTGTTCAATTTGCTGCTCAACATTTGCTACTCTTCAAAAGGAAGTTTGATAAAAAAAAATCTTAGGACAATCGAATTAAAGTTACAACGTATGTCCTCCACATTACCAAATAAAAGGCAATAAAAGAGTGTAGGTAGTACACGATAGGCTAATAAGAAGAGCACTTAGCATCAAGATGTTATTTAATGATTACAGAGATATTCTAAAATACAAAACTCAGTAAAGGTACCAGAGTATTTAGAAGTCATGTTTTCAAAGAGTCTGCCAGGCTGCAGACAGAAGCAAAGTAATTGATATTATTCATGGCACTGATATGGTGTCTTTCGTCTGCGAGGATATATTTGATATGGAAAGCTGATGTTAACATTCATAGGTATTACAGTGAAACAAACTGTGCAAATTAATGTGAACAAATTCTTAAAATCCTCGTTACCGTAGTAAAAATATTGGCAACTTAATACACGTGCGTATAGTAATGCAATAAGATTAATTAGTTTATCAATTCCGTGAGAGTAAAGCAGAAGGTTACAATGAAGAAATTAGGTTTTACACAGAAACTAAGTAATAATTATGAATGCATTGGCTGTGGAAGGAGCACTAAATATACAGCAAATATTAATGAGATGGTAGCTAAATTGAGAAGCTTTAAAGTTTACAATTTTCTTATTAGTGCAGTTAGCTACAGATTATTTTATATTAATTAAAAGTTCTTCGTACAAAATTTAGCAAAATCTACTACTATTCTTGTGATTATAGATACTTATCCTTCCATGCCTCATTAATTAGCTAGTGAGAAAATAGTGTACCTCGTAAAATAAAATACCAAGAAACTAATTAACATATTTCAAACATTTGAAAATGAGTATTAAAATCAAAGCTTTTGAAACGCCATACCATTCGCAAAATTGATGATAGTCTTTATTTAAAGTCTCATTTCCAGTCAATAACTTTCTAGATATTCTTAGTTTATATTCAATAAATAAGTTACAACAATGATAAAAGTTTAAATGCAAACAAACACAACCTAAAATAATAATTAAATCCAGCAGAAGTCATAAACCGAATCATTAACGGGGTTACAGCTGCCTCTAGTGGTCACAACGATTGGAAATAGAGTCAATTATTGATAGAAAACACTCAGATCTTAGTATCAAACACTAATGTCAGTTTTAACTTAATTTGACAACCCATAGAGTGCATAGTCATGAACAGCTGTTAAGATATTTGCCAATGAAATTTAAAATCCCATTTCAATTTATTGTTTTCTCTGATTACAATATAGCTACCTATGAACACAAAATTCCGGATTTTTAACGTAATTTGTGACGATACACATAAGAGGGAAGAGAATAATAGAGGGTACAGTCAACACTTGGATATCCATCAAATAAGCAGAAAAGTTTAGTGTGAATACAGTGCTAGGTTCTAAACCAGAAAGAGTTAGTAACGAAATATAAAGGACTTGAGTAAGTCATACATATCTAAACAATCATATCACTAACCCAAAAAGCCTAATTAAGAGTTATTGGGTAGAGAAATGATCCATCCATTTTAACCCTATTAGTGCACTATAAATATAAATAAAAATCTGGAATAAATTTAATTAAATTAAAATACGACGAATAAATAAAGAACCTATATAAAGTATCGCTTAAAAAGTTCGTTGAAACAATACCCAATGAACCTAATGTAATGCATTAGAATACTTAACACGACGCACTTCCGCATTGTCACGTTATTTGATTGCTTTAAATGATTTATCAAATAACTATCAATTTGCAGAACAATAAAAACGAATTCATTAAGAATAATCTGCACCGAATAGCAACTTAGGTATTATTTTTTACCATCAGTCTAATTACTTAGATTATGATCTATTAGCTACCATGAGTAATTATAGAGAGCTAAATAACATGAAACTGACAACACTCTCGACATCACTTTTCTGTACATCTAATTCCAATAGTCCATCTAATAAAGTAATCGCTAACGACATATATTAAATACAACTAAAACAGAGGAGATAGTTAAAGCTACCATTTACACGACTTCTATGAGATTCACCCATCCTATACCTCTACTGTTGATGGCTCAGCAATTTACTTTAGATGAAGTAATAATTTAAAAGGCAGTTGTGTAGCTATCTGCTGAGTCATCCAATCACTGAGAGTCCTACTGAACCACGCAACATTTGCGCTCCTTCTCTTTCTTGATGACGAAGTGTTCCACTTCAGTTGTTGGTTTGGGTGCGGGGGCAGTGGACCTCTTCACTTCCACCGTCTCGTGGGGGAGAGCTGGTGCACCTGCGGGGGAAGAGGGGGGACTGCTGCTCTGAACAGCTTTGCTCTCTGAAAATTAAATTAAAAACTATCATCATTTTACAGATTATTATGGATTTTATGTTTCTACTTCAACTCTAAAAGTTACCTATTTGTATTTTAAATATTTTTATTCTGGCCCATTAAGAGGACAGTGAATCGTCACACACCTTCTTTAGCGCATTCCTCTTGCACCGGCTCCTCCAAGACAGGACTCTTAGAAGGTTCAGGCACCTCTGTGTGCCCATCTGGAAGGGGCTGTCCACTTTTTATCATCTGGACGATGTGGTCCGCTTCTCTGGATATTTCCCCATCGGGTCTGAATGGGTTTTCCCCGTAACTGTCGGTGCTGGAGAGAGTCCGTAAAAATTAAGTAGCTACTCTAAATTACTAAAAAATTCATCAGAAGTTTTTTAAATGTAAACATTAATATTTTTATTATATAATAAAGACTTTATGCTTACGATAATGGCTCTCATAAATATGTGCTGTACAAATGGTACTCTACGAAAAATACACAATGGAAGAATATTAGACACCAACCTGAAGGTACGATCCAAGACTCGTCGTTCACCCATAGTAGACATAGTTTATATTTGAATTAAAAGAAGTTACTCGCTAGTTACATCATAGACTGCAAATCTCCGTTCACATCAGCATTAAGTCACTGGAAAAAATAATTAGGGTCACTTTTTTAGATATAAAGTTAAGCAGTTTGAAATTCACCTCATTTGATGATGACACCATTTACTAATAATAGCAAGTCTAAAGTAGCTTCCTTACTTTAAATTATGTTTATAAAGAATATATATTTGATTTAATAATATACCTAGAACAAACTTGGTAAGTACAGGTGAAATATTAACCAGGATTACAGTAATGATAATTATAGGAAGAGGTGATGAAAAAAATTAATTACAAAAAACAACATTACAACCTATTTGATTTACTAAAATAAAATGAGCCCAATATAGTTTTAATGATTTTTTTTTTGTGATTTTGATAATTCAAAAACTAGGATGGAGAGAAAGTTTGAAAAACAGTTAATGTTTGTTTACCAAAAACCAAGTGTTTGCAAAAAGCCGAAGATGCTTCCAAATGCCCACTTCCTAGTTCACGTCCCTAACTGATTTAGGGACGTGAACTAAGAAAGGTGTATACGTCCTATTTTATTGGTAATATTTTTTATTTGATTTATACATTAATAAATAATAAAATCTTTATAAAAAATATGCAGGTTTCTGTGTAAATATATAATAAAAATAGATAATGTGCACTCGGTAGAGCGCATACCTTCGCCGCCGTTTTGACCCGTTCTCTCCCAAAATTTGATAAACTGCTAACTGGATAATAACCAATCGTCTTACCAAGTTTCATGCAAAATGGTTACTACTTTTTGAGTGATTGAGTTATAAATGACCTTGACCGGACCGCTCCCAAAATTCTAACATATGGTTCCTGGACATTGACCAATTGTACCATCAAATTTCAGACAATTTGGTTGAATACTTTTTCAGTTAAGCAAATAACAAGATGATAAATAAATAAATGCCGTCAATAATATTACCTTCCCGCATTCCGCGAAGGTAATTATATTATAATGATAATCATTCTGAATTTAAATTCCAAATATTCCTTTTTTGTATTTTTACCTTCGCAGAATGCGGAAAGGTTATATTATAGACGGCATTTATTTATCATCTTGTTATTCGCTTAACTGAAACAGTGTTCAACCAAATTGCCTGAAATTTGGTGAAACGATTGGTCTATGTCCAGTGACCTGCTGCTAGTCTTTTGGGAGTAACACGGTCAAAGGTCAAGGTCATTTATAACTCAAAAAAGTATTGAACCATATTGCATGAAACTTGGTGGAACGATTGGTCAATATGCAGGAACCATTTTGATAGATTTTGGGAGTAATCGGGTCAAAGATCAAGGTCAAGGCCATTTGTAACTCAAAAAGAATTCAACCAAATTGTCTTAAATTTGATGGTACAATTGGTCAATGACCAGGAACGATTTGGTAGAATTTTAGAAGCGATCCAGTCAAAGGTCAAGGTCATTTATAAGTTATAAATCAAAAAGTATTGTACCATATTGCATGAAACTTGGTGGGACGATTGGTTATTATCCAGTTAGCAGTTTCCTTAATTTTGGGAGAGAACGGGTCAAAGCGGAGGCGAAGGTATGCGCTCTACCGAGTGCACATAATCTAGTTGTACTATTTGATTGAGATTTTTGTAAATAAATTTAAATAAATATTTATATTTGAGAATAAATGTGATCAGTTATTTACAATTCTACATGTTAGGTACTGTCTAGGGTAAGTTCCGAGTTATCGAACAGTTCCACATTTTCGAGCACGTATTGTAATTATTATACCTAGGTACCTAGCTATTTTAATTATTATTTAACTCTCATTTTAATCATTAGCTTTCTTTTTCTTACTTGTTTAAATGTGGAACCGTCCTATAACTTGGAACTTACCCCTATAAATAGGTATGAATTATTTGGTTGTTTTTCCTAATTTTACTAGGTACGTAGGTACATACCTAGTAAACATACAGTATTCAATTTAAGGCTTATAGGTAGTTATAGGAAACGGTATTTGGAAGAGAGCGTAAAACGTATTTCTACGTAGATAATGGAAATATACGAAATATAAATTTTGATAGACCTATCATGATCTACGATAACTCCCACTTTGCGAGTACTAGGAGTGTCTGATTACCAAGACGTTTCTCAAGATAGGTACTAGGTATTATATTATGTGTACCTCAGGCTAGATACCTAGGTAGCTAAGTAAAAATTTATATTAGGTACATTATTGTATATAATCGGCTAGGTACCTAGATAAATATTTAAATTATACCGAATTATACATTTATAATAAATAAATGACTAGGTACTAGTTACTTCCTAGTATCTTGGTAAGAATTTATATTTTGCATAGGCTAGGTACCTTGGTAATCACTTTTTTAATCCATGATTGTTTCGAAAATCGCTAAATAGTTGGGTATTAACTATCGACAACCACATATACACAATATTCCAATGAATTATAATGCAGAACACGGACATTTCCATTTCCTGATCATATTGCTCTCGTCTGGACACGAACACAGGCAGGAATGAGATTGCCCCTGTTCGCCCGAACAAAAGTATTTTCAAACTCAAGTGATTTGTCGGAGCGTCATTATAGGGACGTGAACTATAAAGGGAGTGTTAGGAATATACCCAAATGATATATGAATAATTAAATATCAAATTATCAATTAAACGTTTATATTAAAGTTTCAGTGAATGATAAAAGTTCCCACCAATATTTTTTAATTACTTTATTCAATGAGGCTAATTTTTCTTATCATTTTACTGCAAATGCCATGAAATTTGATAACATGTATTTGATTTTATAAACTTTTTAAGTATTTTTATAATCTAAACTGTACAACAGCAGTGTAACTTCAGACTTGCTCATTTTCAGTTATTAAGAAAAAGAAAGTATACATTTTATCGGCTCGTTAGGTATTCGTATCAGGTATAAAATAGGAGGAACGTTTATATACTTCCGATAAAATTTACAGCCTACACGAAAGTCGCACATGTATTGTTTGTTTACAGAATTCAAATTGGAAAGCAAAACAAAAAGTGAACGATCTTTTCTTTCTTATTCTTCAATGTCATATTAGTGTTTCGTACAGTTGCTGTAATGTATACAAAATATGAAAACTATAAATATACTGAACCGAATTTCATGTGGTTTGCAACCTAATGATCCTAGACCTTTGTTTAATAATTTTATGTAATCAAGACATGTTTTCCCCGGAGCCGGAGAGGACCTTTAATTAATTCAAATGAATGAATAAATTTGAAAAAGAGTCCACGAATTCATTCAAATTGTCCGTAAATGATCATCACTTTCGCTGCAGTGAATATTTCTACGAGAGAGGCAAGTTTCTTCACTCAGATAGTGTCATGCTAAAGAACACCTTATAAGTTAAAGGTATTTACCATTCATTTTTATCATTGAGATTATTGTAACGTGTCGCGTATACTGAATGAGCATGAGCTATTTTATAGAATGTTTTAAGCAAAAGGGATTTTGAGAAAACATCGATGAAGGAAAACAAAGCGAGTCCAGGCAACTACTATTCAGTAGTGAGTGGTAGAGTGATAATAAGTAAGCAGATCATTGACCGATGTACGGCTGAACAAAGTAGCGAAGAGAAAGCTTCTTCGTCAGACAGTAGGTACCACGATGCATGGGGTTAAGGGAGTTAAATTTATCTATAATATAAAAAGAGCATAACGTACTTGGCAGACATTGAATTGGCAGAATGCCTCGTAGAGCTATTGCTAGAGATGGAGCTCACGATGGGTCGCAGTGTGTTTGTGATTAGTACAAAAGAAACATCACTTTGTGAGTAAATTGATACTTAATTGAATTAATAAGGTATTGCGTGATAAATTATCGCACGTTAATTTTAGGTTTACTAGAAAGAAAACTGAAAGTTTAATCGCAACCACTCAAAATTCAAAATGAGTTACAATTTCTTTTGAATAGAAACTCCAAAATCAAAATACAGAAAATAATTCAGCTGTAATATGCATACTATTATTACAGAACAAAATAATATAGAAAGTTGGAAACCGAAACAAACATTTCATCAACAAAATTCTATTACATATTTGAGAGACATTAATCTAATCTAAATTGTAATTAAAGTTTTAGTGTGTACCATCTAATTGTATATTTTAATGCTTAACCATCACTTTACTAATTTAAAACACACCAACGTGGTATTGAACTTCTGAAATAACAAAACAAGATAAGCACCGAAATCTCTTTCTATGTAATTCTGATCAGTTTCTAAACTCTAAAGGATGTATTCACTGCAATTACAACTTTTTGCATTAAATAGAAATTCATACACTGTAAGAACTACAATAAATAAACATTGAGATTGATTTGATATACATTAACATAGAAATAAGTACAATCACCAAAAAAGACAAGTACCTTCAGCTATAAAGAAGTAAAGTACATAATAGTGAATACCATCGAAAAAAGATAACGAATGAAGTGAAATAAAGTACATACCACCATCAAAAGAGATTGGGAATGAAGTACCATCAGTGAAATGTAGGAATAAAGTACAATAAGCTAAATATAGATATCAAGTACATTCATTGTAAGAGATAATAAAGTGAGTACCATCATCGTAAGAGATAAGAGTACGTGGTGCACCACAGAGTGTAAAAGCTGAAAATAAAATCTTGTGCAATACTGCCAACTGGCTACATACGTGGAGATCAGATTGGTATTGGAAGCAAGGATAAGTCAATCACAATATTTGAGGCTTAGTCAGTCGGTATGCATTTCTAATTTATTGTATCAAAGCGACGGCTATAGCGTTAAATCTTTACTGTCCTGACATAAGAAACTTTATCGGTTGGCACTCTTAGGTTAGAAATTAAAAGGTTACAAACTCTAAGAATATAGTTTAGAAATATTGGTCTTTGCTGATGCAAATTTTAGGATAATGTTTTTAACTCATTGATTGACTATGGATTTTGACCAAAAGTAGAGGGCGGAACACTAACGGTTTAGTGCTCCACTCCCTGTTGGCTCCTCCTCCATGCCGACCAATCAGAGAAAAGTTATCCTTAAAAAACATTATGATTGCAGCAAACTTATGCAGTAGAGACAATATCTCAAAAACCTTATGCGCTGTTTACTATATTTTGAAAATTTAATAAGGAAGAAACAAAACTTTTAGGCACACAGACTTTATAAATCACAAAAACATTTACTCCGGTCAGATGATAAATTAATTATATTACAATGATCCTTAAACCAAAGAGAACTAAAGTGATATGTTATATGTGAGAAATTCGTATTTGAAGAGTGCTATTATGAATTAACTATTATGTATTAGAAAAAAAAAAAAAAAAAAAAAAAAAAAAAAAAAAAAAAAAAGATCAGCAGATAAAAATTAACAGATTTGAAATTTTTAGCTAGAATTTCTGAAATTATCCATTGCTGAATCAGAGAATCTTCAAATTTTATTTAAAGTTATGAAACTAGTAAAAAACTGAACTCTAGAATTATTGCATTTGAGCATGGAGTAAAATTCTCTTTTATTTCAGGTTAGAATGGCTCAGCTCGGCGTAGGATGGGTGTCCTTCGAAGAGGGACTAGAATCTTATATTCATGATCAGCAGAAAACTCAATGGTGGTTTGGCATGTCGGTAAGTCCAATGAAATAATAAGATACTTCCATTGAAACTATCATCTTTAGTGGCAATCATGAAGAGAGAAGCGTTATAGGATATATTTTCATTTCATACGTTTTAGTTGTTAATGAAATTTCAGTTTTAGACTTTTAGAACTAAATTTAAAATCTGTAACGGAATTAATAAGCATGTAATAATATCATCATTTCAAAATTAAATGTTACACTAGAATTTCAATCAACTGTAACATGTGTATATAATTTCATTTTATACGTTTTAGTAATGATAACAAATGAAATATTGAAAGATTTTTCTCGAAGTGACATTAAACCTTTTTTCAGACCAAAACCCGTACTGATCTTCACAAAAAAACGACTGCTGTTAGGAGTGCAAAAAAATTAGAAAGAATACAAGTGCATGAAGCATGGAAGAGACGTCAAGAAAAGAGAGAGAGAGTTGCTAAAGAAAAAGCTAAAATACAGGTGAATGTCAGTGGGAAAATGGTTAGAAAGGTGTTAATGGATGGAAAGAAAACCTCAAAAGTACCATCAACGCCAGCAAAAACTCCAGCACCTGCTAAAGTTGACAACCGGAAACCAATAGAATCTGGTAAACAAGAAACCACGCAGAAAACAGAACAGAAACCTGCTGTACCAACTCAACAAAAGCAAGAACAGAAACCTGCTGTACCAGCTCAACAAAAGCAAGAACAGAAACCTGCTGCCCCAGTTCAACAAAAGCAAGAACAGAAACCTGCTGCGCCAGTTCAACAAAAACAAGAACAGAAACCTGCTGCGCCAGTTCAACAAAAGCAAGAACAGAAACTTGCTGCTCCAGTTCAACAAAAACAAGAGCAGAAACCAGCTGCACCAGTTCAACAGAAGCAAGAACAGAAACCTGCTGCTCCAGTTCAACAAAAACAAGACCAGAAACCTGCTGAACCAGTTCAACAAAAGCAAGAACAGAAACCTGCTGCACCAGTTCAGCAAAAGCAGGAACAGAAACCTGCTGCACCAGTTCAGCAAAAGCAGGAACAGAAACCTGCTGCACCAGTTCAGCAAAAGCAGGAACAAAAACCAGTTGCACCAGTTCAACAAAAGCAAGAGAACCAGACACGAGATAGGAAACCTTCCGAGTCCAGCAAACAAGGACAGAAACCTGCTCCACAAAAACAAGAACAGGCTCGAGATAGGAAAGCTTCAGAATCTAGCAAGCAAGAACAGAAACCTGCTGCACCTGCACCACAAAAACAAGAACAGGCTCGAGATAGGAAAGCTTCAGAATCTAGCAAACAAGAACAGAAACTTGCTGCACCTGCACCACAAAAACAAGAGCAGGCTAGAGATAGGAAAGCTACAGAATCTAGCAAACAAGAACAGAAACCTGCTGCACCTGCACCACAAAAACAAGAACAAGCTAGAGATAGGAAACCTTCAGAATCTAATAAACAAGAACAGAAACCTTCTTCGCCAGTTCAACAAAAACAAGAACAGAAACCCGTTGTACCTGCACCACAAAAACAAGAACAGGCTAGAGAAAGAAAAGCTTCAGAATCTAGCAAACAAGAACAGAAAACTGCTGCACCTGCACCACAAAAACAAGAACAGGCTAGAGAAAGAAAAGCTTCAGAATCTAGCAAACAAGAACAGAAACCCGTTGCACCTGCACCGCAAAAACAAGAACAGGCTAGAGAAAGGAAACCTTCAGAATCTAATAAACAAGAACAGAAACCTTCTTCGCCAGTTCAACAAAAACAAGAACAGAAACCTGCTGCACCTGCACCACAAAAACAAGAACAGGCTAGAGAAAGAAAAGCTTCAGAATCTAGCAAACAAGAACAGAAAACTGCTGCACCTGCACCACAAAAACAAGAAGAGGCTAGAGAAAGGAAACCTTCAGAATCTAATAAACAAGAACAGAAACCTTCTTCGCCAGTTCAACAAAAACAAGAACAGAAACCTGCTGCACCTGCACCACAAAAACAAGAACAGGCTAGAGAAAGAAAAGCTTCAGAATCTAGCAAACAAGAACAGAAAACTGCTGCACCTGCACCACAAAAACAAGAACAGGCTAGAGAAAGAAAAGCTTCAGAATCTAGCAAACAAGAACAGAAACCCGTTGCACCTGCACCGCAAAAACAAGAACAGAAACCCGTTGCACCCGCACCACAAAAACAGGCTAGAGATAGGAAACCTTCAGAATCCAGCAAACAAGAACAGAAACCTGTTTCACCAGTTCAACAAAAACAGGAACAGGCTAGAGAAAGGAAGGCTTCAGAATCTAAACAAGAACAGAAACCTGCTTCACCAGTTCAACAAAAACAAGAACAGGCTAGAGATAGGAAAGCTTCAGAATCTAAACAAGAACAGAAACCTGCTTCACCAGTTCAACAAAAACAAGAACAGGCTAGAGATAGGAAAGCTTCAGAATCTAAACAAGAACAGAAACCTGCTTCACCAGTTCAACAGAAACAAGAACAGGCTAGAGATAGGAAAGTTTCAGAATCTAAACAAGAACAAAAACCTGCTACACCAGTTCAACAAAAACAAGAGCAGGCTAGAGATAGAAAAGCTTCAGAATCTAAGCAAGAACAGAAACCTGCTGCACCAGTTCAACAAAAACAAGAACAGGCTAGAGATAGGAAAGCTTCTGAGTCCAGCAAACAAGAACAGAAGCCTGCTGCACCTGCACCAAAAAAGCAACAACAGGCTCGAGATAGGAAAGTTTCTGAATCTAATAAACAAGAACAGAAACCTGCTGCACCTGCACCACTAAAACAAGAACAGGCTAGAGATAGGAAACCTTCAGAATCTAACAAACAAGAACAGAAACCTGCTGCACCGGTTCAACAAAAACAAGAACAGGCTAGAGATAGGAAGCCTTCAGAATCTAGCATGCAAGAACAGAAACCGAAACAGCAAAAACAAGAACAGGCTAGAGATAGGAAACCTTCCGAATCTAGCAAACAAGAACAGAAACCAGCTGTACCAGTTCAACAAAAGCAAGAACAGAAACCTTCTGCACCAGCTCAACAAAAGCAAGAACAGAAACCTGTTGCACCAGTTCAACCAAATCAAGAACAGAAACCTGCTGCACCAGTTCAACAAAAGCAAGAACAGAAACCTGCTGCACCAGTTCAACAAAAACAAGAACAGAAACCTGCTGCACCAGTTCAACAAAAGCAGGAACAGAAGCCTGCAGCTCAAGCGCCACAAAAAGAAGCAGCTGCTACTGGTCAAGATTCTGCTAACAAACAGGAGAATCAGCCAAAGCAGCAACGCAAACCAAATAAGCAGAAACAAAATGGCAATAAAAAACAAGCTCCTAAGTAAAATATATAATTTGGAAGCACTGTGTTATTTCATTTATTTTGATACTGTGAAACAATATGAAGTTGCTGAGAAAAGTGTATAAGTTGATACCATCAAACAACTAATAAACGATTGATTTGATGTAATTTAAAAACGAGATTTAGTTAACGAATAGAAGTAGATACTCAGAATGCAATTAAAGCAATCTTGTATGAATTTATATTATGATATTTACCAATGAAAGACATTCAAATTGAAGTGTATATTTATTACCTTTGTGATCCTAGTAAATCAGCTTAGCTATAATAATATAAAAATAGCGATGTAAATTGAAGATCAACTAAGCTGGTGATGGAAAGTAGATTGTGATGAATGTAAGAAAGGGAAGCTGCTTCTATTGGTCACTGAATTGTTGTAATTTGGATTAAGATAGTGTCTATTTTAATATTCAAAGTTTTCAACCCTAATCGCAAATTTAGAGGGTAAAACGAAAGATTGCTCTTGAACTAGGAGGTCTTAGATTTTTGTGTTAGATAGAGTGAAAGGTCAAAGGCTTCATTTCCAATCATCAACTTTTCATTTCCCTCTTCCATCCGTGATGGTTAGATGTTAAACCATCCTACAAAAAGAGATCAAAGGCAATATATTTTGATTCAAAAGGGAATTAATGAAACTTCGAATAAGCAGAAAGACAAAAAAATGGCCCTTCAACATTCCTACAGCTACAATCAGACCACAACAAATGAAAGCTGTTGACTGCATTAACGTTTTTTTACGTGATATCTATTACAACACTGACTATAGAGTGTGTTCAGGTTGCACTGGTTATTGCAACCATTAAAATGAGATAAGAAAAGTCCTTTGTATTAAGGGTTTTGCATACAGTATATCTCCTAATGCTGTTAGTCTAAATGTTGGCACTCGACAATTTCAGAGATAGTGTTCTTTCTAATTTCTATGACGATGTTCTTTCTAATTTCTATGACGCTGTTCTTTCTAAAATCTAAGACGCTGTTCTTTCTAAAATCTAGTAAGACGATGTTCTTTCTAAAATCTAGTAAGACGATGTTCTTTTTAATTTCTAAGACGATGTTCTTTTTAATTTCAAAGACGATGTTCTTTTTAATTTCTAAGACGATGTTCTTTTTAATTTCAAAGACGATGTTCTTTTTAATTTCTAAGACGATGTTCTTTCTAGTTTCTAAGACGATGTTCTTTCTAGTTTCTAAGACGATGTTCTTTCTAATTTCTAAGACGATGTTCTTTCTAATTTCAAAGACGATGTTCTTTTTAATTTCTAAGACGATGTTCTTTTTAATTTCAAAGACGATGTTCTTTTTAATTTCTAAGACGATGTTCTTTTTAATTTCAAAGACGATGTTCATTTTAATTTCTAAGACGATGTTCTTTCTAGTTTCTAAGACGATGTTCTTTCTAGTTTCTAAGACGATGTTCTTTCTAATTTCTAAGACGATGTTCTTTCTAATTTCTATGACGCTGTTCTTTCTAATTTCTATGACGATGTTCTTTCTAATTTCTATGACGATGTTCTTTCTAATTTCTATGAGAATTATTAAGTAAAATCTTCTGGAGTGTCAAAATCTACAGTGAATTCTCCGATGAAATAATTATTAAACTAGGACACAAAAATTCAATAATGATAGTAGAGGAAATTCTTTAAAATTAACACAAGCCCATTAAGTAGGAGGTTTGTAATTTAATTTATTGATTTTTAATTATATTAAAATAATCAATTATTTAATATAATGTACTTTTTTCCTCTGAATTGTGATTAGTAAAGAAAAAATATTCTTAATTATTATACTATAAATCGTTTATTAACCAGAATAGTACTTCTGTCTTCTATTACTTAAAATTGAGAGACGAGTAGAACAGTTCTGCTGTATAGACGGATCTTTACTTTAGAGACTTGAAAGTTATTATAACCAGTATATTCCAACCCAGTAAAATACTAAATACACTACTTAGTATTACACCCAAGGTTAGGTTAGCGGTCTGGTTGGAAGGATTTGGATGGGGAATGCATCAAAATCTCATTGATGCACAAAATCCATGCTCCGTGAATACAAACATTTCCTAAAATTTGTGGTGAAAAGGACACACATATATGAAAGAGAAGTGTTACAAGTAGAGTCTAAAATCTGAGATACATAAATTTGAAATCATATTAAAGTTCCTGTGGTTATTGTCCAATGTAGTTAATGCAAGAATTAACAAAGACAAACTGCTATCAAAAACAATAGTATACAACTTGAAAGTACGATTGAAACCGAAAGTTCTTCACATGATACTATCTAACTTTAACCAGGACTTGCAAGGGGTTTCTTGAGTCAAATTTCAATCGGAAATGACAAACATATTTACCGTTCACGAAGAGAAAAGGAGCATGTAGATATTGTATGTCTCACATCACTAAACCAGATGTCACGAGGCAAACTGTACAGATATATATTAGAATTGGTTAAAATGGTGATACAATCAAAAAGAAAGAGTATGTAGTATTTTCTCTACTAAAAAATGAATAAACATCACGATAACGGAATGACACTTGGTTGATAGGTGATAGGTGACAATTGGCATCTATCTTCAAACAGATATTAATTCAATGGCAACATTTGGTAGATACACTAATTAGTTAGTGTTAGTGGTAGATACACTAACTAATTTGCCTTTAACTAATAGAGACAGTGGTGAGTAGAAGTAACACACCTCTGACAGTAGTGAGTAGAAGTAACACACCTCTGACAGTGGTGAGTAAATATGACACACCTCTGACAGTGGTGAGTAGAAGTAACACACTTCCGACAGTGGTGAATAGAAGTAACACACTTCCGACAGTGGTGAATAGAAGTAACACACTTCCGACAGTGGTGAATAGAAGTAACACACCTCTGACAGTGGTGAGTAGAAGTAACACACCTCTGACAGTGGTGAGTAGAAGTAACACACCTCTGACAGTGGTGAGTAGAAGTAACACACCTCTGACAGTGGTGAGTAGAAGTAACACACCTCTGACAGTGGTGAGTAGAAGTAACACACCTCTGACAGTGGTGAGTAGAAGTAACACACCTCTGACAGTAGTGAGTAGAAGTAACACACCTCTGACAGTAGTGAGTAGAAGTAACACACCTCTGACAGTAGTGAGTAGAAGTAACACACTTCCGACAGTGGTGAATAGAAGTAACACACCTCTGACAGTGGTGAGTAGAAGTAACACACCTCTGACAGTGGTGAATAGAAATAATACACCTCTGACAGTGGTGAGTAGAAGTAACACACCTCTGACAGTGGTGAGTAGAAGTAACACACCTCTGACAGTGGTGAATAGAAATAATACACCTCTGACAGTGGTGAGTAGAAGTAACACACCTCTGACAGTGGTGAGTAAATATGACACACCTCTGACAGTGGTGAGTAAATATGACACACCTCTGACAGTGGTGAGTAGAAGTAACACACCTCTGACAGTGGTGAGTAGAAGTAACACACCTCTGACAGTGGTGAGTAGAAGTAACACACCTCTGACAGTAGTGGGTAGAAGTAACACACCTCTGACAGTGGTGAGTAGAAGTAACACACCTCTGACAGTGGTGAGTAGAAGTAACACACCTCTGACAGTGGTGAGTAGAAGTAACACACCTCTGACAGTGGTGAGTAGAAGTAACACACCTCTGACAGTGGTGAGTAAATATGACACACCTCTGACAGTAGTGAGTAAATATGACACCTCTGACAGTGGTGAGTAAATATGACACACCTCTGACAGTGGTGAGTAAATATGACACACCTCTGACAGTAGTGAGTAGAAGTAACACACCTCTGACAGTAGTGAGTAAATATGACACACCTCTGACAGTGGTGAGTAAATATGACACACCTCTGACAGTGGTGAGTAAATATGACACACCTCTGACAGTGGTGAGTAGAAGTAATACACCTCTGACAGGGGTGAGTAAATATGACACACCTCTGACAGTGGTGAGTAAATATGACACACCTCTGACAGTGGTGAGTAGAAGTAATACACCTCTGACAGTGGTGAGTAAATATGACACACCTCTGACAGTGGTGAGTAGAAGTAACACACCTCTGACAGTAGTGAGTAGAAGTAACACACCTCTGACAGTAGTGGGTAGAAGTAACACACCTCTGACAGTAGTGGGTAGAAGTAACACACCTCTGACAGTAGTGAGTAGAAGTAACACACCTCTGACAGTGGTGAGTAGAAGTAACACACCTCTGACAGTAGTGGGTAGAAGTAACACACCTCTGACAGTGGTGGGTAGAAGTAATACACCTCTGACAGTGGTGGGTAGAAGTAATACACCTCTGTTAGTGGTGAGTAGAAGAAACACACCTCTGACAGTGGTGAGTAGAAGTAATACACCTCTGACAGGGGTGAGTAAAAATGACACACCTCTGACAGCTCTGAGAGTAACAAGCAAAAGTGTAAATTACTACTAATAAACTCTCACTAGAGTCACTTACTTTAATCAGTAACAAAGTGGAGTGTTTGCTTTACTTTTAGAGACTAGATATTCATGTATGTAAACTTACAAAGATTGCATACTATTGCATTTGTAGGCATAAATATACACAGAATATAAAGTACAAACACATTTTGATAGTCAATGATATAAAATATATTTAGTAGCAACTGATAGCTTCAACTGATAAAAATATCATTTATAAATAATAATTATGAAAATTCAAATTTTGAGAGCCATAATTAAGTACTATTTTAGTGCAATGAGATTTAGTATCTAGCATATATATTTTTTTCATACATGAACATTAAAGTTCAAGCAAGACATACTCAATTAGTTTCCTTTCTAATTAGAGATAGCTACTTCTAATAAAGCAATAACAACATTTAAGTAGATAAATATTAACTAGAAACAAACTGTAATTTCCTCTTCTCTCTCATTTTACATTGAAAATCAAACTTAAACAAATAGAACAATCAATATTTTAATGCTAAATTTTGCGCCATGTATTATTGTTAAAGAGATACCAGTATTTATTTTTCAGGATGTTTGAAAACAGTGACACAAATAGCCTCTGCCTCAGATCACGATATAAAATTAGAATGATAAAATTACATTTTTGATTGCTAAAAATGCAAAAGAAGTTATTATTTATTTCACAAGTGATATTATAGTTTCCAATGATCGTAACATCGGGAAAATTTAATGGCCGCATTAATAAACTTAACAGTTAATACAAAGGACTTTGAAGAAAAAAAAAAAAAAAAGTTGGGAAATGAAGTTTACAAACCTACCTAATATGAAAAAACTTTAATTTTAACTAATTAGCATTCTTTAGAATGGATTGTTATCTTTAAAATAAATAGATTAATTTGTGAATAGGACATGTACTGTTGAAATCACAACAGAAATTATGAATTGTTATTGAAGAAAATGATTATCAAAAATAGAACAGTTGTTCATGAATAAAATAATAAATATTTTTTTATAAATGCCCCATCTGTTTTGTGAACTACGCCACCACAACCTGCGAAACCAAGAGGAGTTACTAAAGGACTGATGTTCCTCTCTCTTTGCTACTCACCATCATCTGATCTCCTGTGAGAGAGTTACCTTTGGCAGAGAGTTAGGCCACCACTTTCAGTACTGAAGATTGAACACTTTGCTAAAAACTCTAAAATGCTCAATGGCTAGTCAGTAGGGTAAATGCAATTAATGCGAGAAAATTGAATATTTGTATTCCTGTTAGAAAATTAGAGAATTAAGATTAGGTAAGAGTTATTATAAATTTATGATCAAATTATGAATATAACAATAAGAATAACTGAAGACTGTATAGCTACAATAATTGGAACAATTAGTAAATTAACCTCCAAGAGTAGGAGTCTTTGAAAAATGTTTCATATTCTTCAGAGGTAACTCTGAAGTCTGAAGCAAAACTAAGCAAGACTTCTAAATTCTAAATTTGGTAGAGATGAACACACCTTCTCCCCCTCCTCCATCTTTAATTACAGCAACTACAAGCCTCTCCAATTGTATTAGATGGTAAATTAATAAATTTGGGTGGCAATTCTGATTGTCAGTTGAATTTTCATATCTAAAATAAATATGCATATGCATGCAATGTCTAGAGAATTTTTTGCTATTTATCCCTATATTTGGTACCAATTTACCATTTGTTTTGAGAAGGGAAATTTGAAAAATGTTGGAGTACTAGCCAAATTGGGGGAAAATATTGGCAGATTTTTTTTTTTTTTGGCATTGTAACTCCAATCTTCATCACCAGTCCAAATCACAAGAGACAGGAGCCTCATTAATGATGAATGCAGAATGAGAAGTGCTGAGTGGCAAGTAATTAAAAACAAAAGGTAAAGAAAGAAAGAAATATGTACAAGACTACTACATGCGGATTCATAGCACAAATACAGTATGGCATTATTGTAGTATTTTACTTGGTCTGCAGAGGTAGGCACGCTAACCTTTTTTTGGTTCCGTATCCAAACCCAAATATTTGTCAGTTTTGGGTTCCAAACCTTCAAATAGCAAACTCATTTTCACAATTCTAGTGCAAACATTTATTCTGAACAAAGTGCCCACAACCTTCAAATCAGTAAAAAAAAACTCCCCATAGATAGTTTTTTATCTTTATTTGTCTGTCTGCCTGTCTGTGGTTTGTCACGCTTTGATTAACATTCAGAAATTAGGCTAAATATGTCAACAGGTGGTAGCATGATTACCAAATAAATGATTATCATTATAACTGAATTAGAAATTATTTATGATCTACAGTGTAAGTTTATAAAGAACCAACCTCTGTCATAAAATTTATATACTCTGTGACTCTATGTCTATGATATAATTATAATGTTATCATCATTATTCAATTAATAACTTCATTTAAATCTGAAGGCACAGACCAAAGTGTTGAAAGTTAAATTACACAAATATTGATAGTGATGTAATTGAGAACACATTATTCTTAACAGGTGAATGCACTAGTTAAATTATATTTTTCAAAGATATCTTCATAATTAATTTAAAAATATATTACTAGAAAAACAATTATTAATACATAACAGAAAGCATAAAAACAAATATTCATAGCAATACAGTAGAAACATTTAAAATAAAAATTGAAAACATTTCAGTCTTCACAGATTAACTTTAACTTGTCGGCTCTCTCTTCCTCTCTTAACTAACTTCAATTTTCCCTTCATGAAGGTCAGGTTCTCAAAGTAGGTGCAAATTGCTGCTGAGATTGGTGAATGAGCCAGAGCTGAAGAAGGCAGGGGAGTGTTTATACTTGACGAAACAGTTCAACCAGTGCTGCCTGTGCTCTATGAGGAAGTTTGCATTTTGAAACGCACACACCCAGACTGCAGAAACTGGTAAAGTGTTGTCCAAGAAATCCTCTAGTTTGCATTCTGTTATCAGTAAAATATATGTAAATACAATAGGAAATTAAAGATTGTTTGAACAGAAAATGTTAAAATAAAATATCCCATATTCTGCTGACTGGAGTATCCGAGTACTGAAATAGAAGTAGAGAGAAGCGATAAAGTAAAACACAATGCTAAAATCACAGCAACTAAATGGCAAATGCTAATGATGAAAGACATCTCAAGTAGACTAGTTGTAATAGAAACATAGACATCAGCCAGGATGTATTTCATGGTAAATTGACTAAAGTAAAGTCAAGTAGAGTCTGCAAAGTATGCACAATCAGTTTCCAGATATTTAATTTTTGAGGCAACTTCTCTCCAAAATGGCCAAAAATCTCAAATTACTCTCAAATAATTACATGTAAACATAGGAATTAATTGGAAAATTGTTGCCAGATAATTCAGGAGACTAATTTCAAGGCCTCAATAGTCAACTGATGAATTTCACAACTTCATGGCGTTCATGCATCTTTTGCAGACTGGCGCCGGGGCCCAAGTAATACTGCATGGGTAAACTTGCCATTTTAATAGCGAGTTTATGACAGTTATTTAAAGTCCTCCTTGTGCAAATGGCAGGCGAGAAATATCTAATTTTTTCCTATGCTCATTTTTTCCTATAATGTTATTTTGGAGAGAATTAATTATAAATTTATTATTTTGGAGAGAAATTTGGTGTCTTTTGGAGAGAGCTGGAGAGACAAATGGAGAAATAATTCCTATGTTACCATGATAATTTTGGCTTGAAAAGTGAAATTTCCAAAAATGAATCATTGTTGGCTAGGCTCAAAGTTTTTTGAAAAACATGGAGACCCCTCGGGCTTCTGTGGACGGCAGGGCCTCGGCTGCCTGGTCTGGCGCTTTTGCTCATAGCTCTTCAATAAAATTTAATTTCAGTGCGAACAAATGGAACAATCCCTATTTCCTTCCTCTTGACTTTTGTAAATTACCAATGAAATAAGACAAAATATCTCTAATTATGTAACAAGACCTAGTCCTAGTGGCCTACATAATGCAGTGGGGGTAGGTTGGTAGCCATAGCGCAATCCAATAGGCAGAGGTAGGCATTCCGTACAAATGTTTTTGAAACTTTTTTCGCGAACTGGTTCGGACTAGAAAATAGGTTCGGGTTTTTTTTAATACGGAACCTCTTCAAAAATGGTTAGGACTTCAATGTTTGGAACATCTTTTTCGTGAATCCGGACCTCCGTAACCCAGGAAAAATTGAACATGTTCATTTTACGTTATGAACATGTCTTTTTGTAATATTTTTGAATAACTTAAATTAAAACTTATCTGCTATAATTGCTTTAAATTTGTAGAACTAAGGTTATCATAATATTATTATATCAGTGTTAACACAAAGTATCAAGTATTTGACTACTCACATCAAAATGGAATTAATCACAGGCAGGCCACACTTTTATAAAAGCAATAATAGTTGAGAGACATGTCTCGATAATATTACCGTTNACATTTGTACCACTATGTATATTACTGATGGAATTAATGGTACAAATATATACCACTATCAATATTTTAAACCTGATACAATTGTATCACCATGTTCTTTAGTCAATGTTTAAATTGGTCAACAATTTTAAAAATTCTATAGCAATCCCTAAAGAGCAGAATGCCAAGCTAGTTTGAATAATGAATAAAATCGATATATAAATTTACGTATAGTTTGATGTGACCGCATCTAATGCCCAACCAGGTAATAAGGCATGTCTAAACTCGCCACTTTAATGGCGAGCTTGTGACAGTTATTTTGAGCCATTAGAAATATCTAATTTTCTCCTATGCTACAATGTTATTTTGGAGAGAATTTTATAATTTGATCATTTTGGAGAAATTTGGTGATTTTTGGAGAGAAAAATGGAGTTTATTAGCCATATTATTTTGCTTGGATGCCCAATGCTCTAGAGTATGAAAAAAAAGTTTAAATTTACGTATAGTTTGATGTGATCGCAATTTTTCTCCATTGCAAATAATATTCTGGCAAATTCAGTGGATTTTTTGCTATTTACTCCAATGTTACCATTAATTTTCAGTTGAAAAATGGGTAAAAACTAAAATGTTTGTGGATCAGCCAAATTGCTGGAAATAAATGGTGGATTTTTTCAGCTTTTTCAAAAAGTCAGTGGAATTTTGTGCACCAAATACAGACTGGAGAGAGTAACTGTCTCTCAAATTAAAATCTCTGCGGGAGAAGCGACACATTCTACAGACTGGTCTTATAGGTAACTTAAACTTTAAAATCTAAAACTACCTAACCTAGACCCAGTCTTAAAAGAATGTCTCCAGACTCCACAGACCCCAGTCTGCAGAATATGGAACATTTTTCCAAGACTCTCTGCGGGAGTTTTTGATTGAATTTTAGAAATTTGAGATCTCTGCGGGAGATCTAGAATTAATTCCTATGTTACCATTAATTTAGCTGCGGGAGATTTTGAATTAATTCCTATGTTACCATTAATTTAGCTGCGGGAGATTCAGAATCTGCTACTGAGAGTCAGAGAGCAACTGTCTCTCAAATTAAAATCTCTGCTGGACCCAGACCAGAGGGGAATAATAACTCATTTCAGATTGACTAGTAACTCTGTTAGGAATTTAGAATGAACAAACATTACTCATTTTAACACTAAAAAATGCAGAAATCAGTAAATTATTTTATAAATTTCAACTCCGCAGTGAAAACTAATGTAAAATAAGTCATTTAAGCTTCACAATTGGGCTTGTTGTGATGATAAACATCACTGATAGGAATGCATGAAGTTAGGAGTAACTCTGTTAGAATTTATGTTTTCCAGTCTGGGACCCAGAGTGGAGTAATAACTCATTTCAGATTGACTAGTAACTCTGTTAGGAATTTAGAATGAACAAAAATTACTCATTTTAACCCTAAAAAATGCAGAAATCAGTAAATTATTTTATAAATTTCAACTCCGTAGTGAAAACTAATGTAAAATAAGTCATTTATGCTTCTTAATTGAGCTTGTTGTGATAATAAACATCACTAATGGGAATGCATGAAGATGATGAAGTTAGGAGTAACTCTGTTAGAATTTATGTTTTCCAGTCTGGTGCTGGACCAAGTAATAAAGCATGTCCAAACTCGCCATTTTGAGGGCGAGTTTGTGACAGTTATTTTGAGCCCTTCAATTGCAAATGGCGAGTTTTATCTATTTTTCTCCTATGCTACAATGTTAATTTGGAGAGGATTATTGATAATTTCAATCATTTTGGAGAGAATTTGTTGAATTTTGGAGAGAGCTGGAGAGACAAATGGCGAGTTTATGAGACATACTATTTTACTTGGCTGCTGGAGAAGAGACGCATTCTGCAGACTGGCACAGACCGAGTATTTTTTACAGATATTAAGATTTTGGCACGCAAATAAGTGAAATAACATCATTAACATAGGAACATACCTAACTACTAACTAGTTATTAAATAGGGCTGTGGCGCAGTATAAATCCACAAATCCTGCTATACTTTTCAGTCTTTCAGACTGAACCTAGACTCTAATTAGCCCAAGTAAAATTGTATGTCTCATAAACTCACCATTTGTCTCTCCAGCTCTCTCCAAAATTCAACAAATTCTCTCCAAAATGATCAAATTATCATTAATTCTCTCCAAAATAACATTGTAGCATAGGAGAAAAATAGAAAAAACTCGCCATTTGCAATTGAAGGGCTCAAAATAACTGTCACAAACTCGCCATTAAAATGGCGAGTTTGGACATGCTTTATTACTTGGTAATTAGCTGACTTTGAGTCTTTGACTAAGCTGAGTAGTGATTAGCCTCACTCACTAGCTTTACTTTAAATAGACAAATTATCAAAAATATTACCAGTGAATCAATATGATCATTAATTTATCTAGGTACCACACCGTACCATAACCAAGGTAAGGTAGGTAGATCAGTTTGGTAGCTAATGGTATCTGATACTGATGCCTGATAGCTGATGGCCAAGCAATAAAGCATGTCCAAACTCGCCATTTTAATGGCGAGTTTGTGACAGTTATTTTGAGCCCTTCAAATGCAAATGGCGAGTTTTATCTATTTTTCTCCTATGCTACAATGTTAATTTGGAGAGAATTTATTATAATTTGATCATTTTGGAGAGAATTTGTTGAATTTTGGAGAGAGCTGGAGAGACAAATGGCGAGTTTATGAGACATACTATTTTACTTGGGCTGATGGTACCTAGGCTATTCAAATACTAAATAAAGATGAAACAGAAATCACTAAAATGATGTAACCATGTACGCTAGGCGCCAAAATGCCTACTAACCAAGCTGAATCAATCACTATTTTAGGCCTAATTCTACAATAACAAACAAACTAACGCAATTACATAGTTAAGACTGTTAAGTTAGGGTTAACTTAGTTTCTACCAACCTGCATTTATCACGCCAATAAGCAATATCCCAATAAAATTTCAATATATGAAATTTACATAAAAGTTAATTCTAGACTTATTGCAACGACAAACTGTATTAAATTAGATTAAACTGGTATTAATTATCAGGTTTATATTTGTATCACAGTGAAGAACAAAGTAACTTCCTACCTCCCTTCAAGTTTAGAATTCAAATATTGAAATCTAAAGCACGGATTATACGTCATTGATTCATTGTGCCATACTGGTATAGTGCCGTTAGAATGACCGTTTGTATTTACTTATGAATGATATGTATTCTAAGCATATATTGCAAATATATATATTTCACTCTAAGCTAAAGTACTTAAATATTTTTTATGAAAGGATATTCCTAACACAATAATGTGCTTCCAAATCATTCAAAACTTAGACCGATTAAAACCTTAGGTGGCACAGCATGGTGAAATTCAGTTCACATTGATTAACAAATTAGTCAATGAATGAAGATATGTACAGGAATATTAATATTTCCGAGGAAGAGCAAACAAAACCTTTGATATTATATAAAAGATCCCTCTATCAATCTTATTTATTCAATCAACACGACATTTAACTACCTAGGTGATACAGAATAATTAACATGATTTTCAAACTTTCTAGTAGATTCGTTTAAATTAATCATCGCTTAACATTCATTGAAGATGAATCACCTAGGTCACAGAGTGACTAGATGAACTACCATCTCTTAACAACTTTCATCAGACTACAAATTTTCTTGTGTAAATTCGAAACTGATTAACAATTTTGACATTCATTATCTTTTAGTAAAAATTATTTTACTAATTGATAGGTAGTACAATCTAATCCTAGATACTCTTAACCAAGGTTCCTTAAATGAAAAAATATTAATTATTTTAACTATTCAAACTATTTTATTTATCTAAATTCTAAATAGCAATTACATATTAAAATAAAATTTAATTTGAGAAAGTTGCCGATTTTATCCCCGTTTATAATCATTCACTAATGGCCCATCTGCAGTATCTATTGATCGCGTTGTGTTACCTATGGATCCATCTTTAGCGCAATCATCGTTAGATCGCTGCACGTTCGAGGGATATTTAAAGCAGTCTTGACATGTTAAATACATATTGGTACGCATTTGTACCGCTATGAATGTTACTGATAGAAGAAATAGTACATGTCTCAGAGGCTGGCAAACTGCAAGACAATTGAGTCAAATTTTCTCAGAAATTCTGAGCCAAGCTAAAATTAACATAAGTAAATCAAAATTTTAAACCAATTACATATATCCGAGTTTTGACCGTTTAAAATGTAAGCCAATTAATTGGCTTTAACAGACATACTCTATAGCAGGGGTGGGCAAATGCAGCACTCAATGTTATTTTGGCACTCAGAGTGGCACTCGTGCCCACCAGGGAAATGGTGCTTTATTTTCTTCCAAAGAAAATTTAGAAATTTTTGCCCTGACTGCTTTATAAATTAAAACAATAATATATAAGAGGATGGTGAGTATAATTGTCATGATCTTGATACTTTGATAGTAAATTTTATCCGTTAATAAGGTATTTTTTGTTTAATGTTATTGTACTGCCAGTGTTCAAAATTTTCACCTCCGGCTTTTTTTTATCTAGAACAGTTATTTATATATTTTTCTTACGTTTGTCTAGGGACACTTTATCACTAGTGTAAGAATTTGTGCAATCATTTTGAAGTCCCTCTTTTAATAAGATAGGTAGACATTTTAATTTATCCTGTGATTTTACGAGTTACCTATCATTGCTTATGAAAGATATTTACTTTTATTTTTATTATGAGTTATAGTTTCACATGAAAAAATTTCAATTATATATCATTTATTAATTACTTTTAAAGCAAATGATAATTTTACTCACAATATTATATGCAAAATATGAACCATTTTACGTCTTTATTAAAATCTACCACCTCATTATAATTACTTAGTATCCCCTTCAATTTAAAAACGAAAAGAAAATGGTAAAGGCACAGAGTTTCCATTTTTGGCACTGAAAAACACAATGTGTGCCCACCCCTGCTCTATAGCATGAAACATAACCTTCCGCAATTTTGCAAATGTTATAACAGAAACTTGCAATTTTAAAAAATCAGTAATAGGCTACACTGTTTTCAGCATACGTAGTCAACATGTTAAAAATAATTATAGAAGGTTAGGAAATGATCTCTATATAACTAATTTTGGAAAAATGATATCAATTAAAACTGAAGCAAGTTTCCATATACCTATAATAATGAGTATAATTATTAGTGATATTACCATTACTTACATATGAACGACCTCTTAAATTTATATGATTTAACAAATATTTAATTAGTCTACCATCTATCTAGTGATCTAGTTAAACACGGATTGTATTCAGAGGTACGTTAACATTTATAATCAACACTTAAATGTACTGTTTTTAAGATTCAGTATTTATATTATTGGGGGTAGGTCATAAGCCCCCCAGGTACTTATGCCAACTGATTCCAGGAGTAACACATGACATAGAAAATCATGCGCAAGATTAAACTTATTACTAAACCTACCAGTTAGCTGTACAGCGCTTTAAATACCTATACTTTTTCAGATATTACTTTTATATGCAGGCCTCGCTGTAAGTACAACTCACTTTAGTAAAAAGTGGTACTTATTTCGAGTCATGTTCGGAAATAAGAACCGTTCGTAGACATGGAAAACAGAGAAAATATTTTGTGATTATTTCACAGTAACTAAACAAACATCAAAATTAAAATCCAGATAAGGTTATTAGAAGCAATTGCTTCAGAAATTAAACACGTCCTATTTTAGGGTTATTTCCGTGTTATTGCACGGTTCAATATTTTCGAACACTTGAAAATCTTTACATAATAATCATTATCTAACTTTTATTTCAATTGGTATCCATGATACCAATTAGAATAGAAGTTAAATAATAATTATAATATTTTCTCTTCTGACGTGTCCGAAATTGTAGAACCAACCAATAACTTGGAACTTAGTACTCTGCTACCAAAAACATTTCATAGTGCATAAAATTCCGGTTTGTTAAATGTAGCACAATAATTATAGAAATTAAGTATCTATTAACTATCCACCTATACTGAGTGAGAGTTAAGCTATGGAAGGATTTTAAAACATTTAATAAATGCATGACTTTAAACTTTTTCATCACAGTCACAAACAATGAAAAACTGTAGCGTCAACGCGGGTAATTCTCCCGCACCTGGAACGTGCGGGCATTAACCCGCACCCCCCTTATATCCAAAACTATTTGGAAATTTAAATTTCTGTTTACGGCATTGGAAAGAGTATGTTTTCAACCCTCATGACAAATAATATTATCCATCTTAGGTTTCGGTAAGTATTTTAAAATATTTTTTAAATAGGACACCATAAAATTAAGCACCATACATTTGCATTAGTAAAATCAGATAATTTTGCAGGATTTGCTGCAGAATCCACAATTCTCAATCAAATTTGATCACGTTTGTGACATATTATAGTTTAATTAGCGTACTTTAATATACCACCTACTTTTTTGGTTTCAGGTCAGCCGAAAATTGACAGCATGGCAATTAAGTAGTGCGGGGTTTTGCCCTGCATGAAAAAAATAAGCAGGTCATTATCCCGCACTTTTACAAATAAAATGTTGAATTTTCAGCATGATAAGATACAATAACCATCGATAATTGTGTAGCGTGTATACATACAGTGTGTAGCGTGTATACATACAGTGTGTAGCGTGTATACATACAGTGTGTAGCGTGTATACATACAGTGTGTAGCGTGTATACATACAGTGTGTAGCGTGTATACATACAGTGTGTAGCGTGTATACATACAGTGTGTAGCGTGTATACATACAGTGTGTAGCGTGTATACATACAGTGTGTAGCGTGTATACATACAGTGTGTAGCGTGTATACATACAGTGTGTAGCGTGTATACATACAGTGTGTAGCGTGTATACATACAGTGTGTAGCGTGTATACATACAGTGTGTAGCGTGTATACATACAGTGTGTAGCGTGTATACATACAGTGTGTAGCGTGTATACATACAGTGTGTAGCGTGTATACATACAGTGTGTAGCGTGTATACATACAGTGTGTAGCGTGTATACATACAGTGTGTAGCGTGTATACATACAGTGTGTAGCGTGTATACATACAGTGTGTAGCGTGTATACATACAGTGTGTAGCGTGTATACATACAGTGTGTAGCGTGTATACATACAGTGTGTAGCGTGTATACATACAGTGTGTAGCGTGTATACATACAGTGTGTAGCGTGTATACATACAGTGTGTAGCGTGTATACATACAGTGTGTAGCGTGTATACATACAGTGTGTAGCGTGTATACATACAGTGTGTAGCGTGTATACATACAGTGTGTAGCGTGTATACATACAGTGTGTAGCGTGTATACATGCAGTGTGTAGCGTGTATACATACAGTGTGTAGTGTATGTGCGAAAAGATGCCCGCTTAAACTTTTATTATGCAGGACTATTTATGCACCAACAAAATACGAAACATAAAATAAACTCTCGTCTATAATGTGAATCTGATTTCACATAAATGAACTTAAACTACTTTCTGATGTTTCTGCAGCATTTAAAGTATATTTAAACTTATAACTTTTTCGTAATAGTAAATTATGCGCGATTTATATTTTCACTTGGCTCAATATTGAGGTGGCTCAACATCAATATTATATTATATTTTCAGGTAGCTCAATATTGAGCCTCTTATCTTTCATAGGTGTTACTTGTTCAAACACATGACGCTATTTCCAAGTGTTGTCCTAGCGTATTTTTGACATTGTTTCTAAGAGTTTAGAAGCTGCTCTTTACGATGGTGTAAACCAAATTTTGATTGATTTCTAAGTTTCCAAGTTATAGGGGTGCAGACCATTACCCTGCAATGCAGGATATTGCCTGGGGTGGTGCAGGATTAATGCCCTAATTGGTGCGGGATTAATGCCCTGAATTGTGTGGGATTAATGCCCTGAATTGTGTGGGATTAATGCCCTGAATTGTGCGGGATTAATGCCCTGAATTGTGCGGGATTAATGCCCTGAATTGTGCGGGATTAATGCCCTGTTTGCTAGGGTAGCAATTTTTTTTAGAAAAAGTGGAATAACTATTAACCCATTGGTCATAGGGCTAAGCCGTTTTGTAGGTAAAGAATAAATGACTACTTCTTCCTTTTGCATCTTACAGATCTTCTTTGTCTGTAATAGTTTTAGAGATAATTGGACTTGTTCACTAAGTGCGAGACAATGCTCGCGTTGACGCTATAATATTAATAATATGGTGATATACGTAATACTCTAATAACTCTAAGACAAATTTTCTTTCTATAACTCATAGAAAATTAGATATATAATCGAGGAGTGACAATAATAAAAAATTTACTTTTATTCGCTTTAGTTACAGTTTGGTAATTAAACTGAGTCGTGATTTGGTAACTAAAGCGGGGGATGCCTGTACAGTGTACATGGTGTCCCAAAAAAAAACGATACCTAAATTTCAAATCCTGTAACTCAAAAACAATTAAACTTACAAGAAATGGAAAATTACATATTGTTTCTCAGCATTTTTTCTATCTCTGTACAAAATATCAGATGAATCGATTCAACGGTTTTTTAGCTGTATTTTTAGTGACCGATACCAAAAACCTGCTTGCGCACTCTTTTGGTAAAACACTTATTTCACAGTTCAGATTGTTCAAGAAGCACTTACAGAAAATTTGCAAATTACTGCAATATAAAGTGGATTAGATGTTACTAAATCTACATTCAAAAGATTCGTAACCTTAAATTTGAAGTGACATACTTACAAGATGTACGAGCGAAACAAACACCTAAATACTGATCTTCCTCGGCGGCTGAAATTTGCTCATTGTTTTTAGCAAAGAAATGTCCGGTTTGTGGACGATAATGTGGTTGGTGATGAGACCACTTTTCATATGAATGGTAAAACAAATTATAATAATGTTCGTACCTATGCACCGAAGAACCAACCTCCTACTTTCAACTTTGACGTAAGAATTTCGTGAGAGAAAGTCTTTGTGTGGATTGGACTAGGTACCAATGGCCGACTTGGCAGTATCGTCTGCTCTTATTTTTACAAAAATAATTTTAATGGAGATAGATACCTTTATCTACTAAATGATAGAATCGTTCCAAAACTTTGAGATAGACATGGAAACGGAATCAATCGAACGTGGTTGGTTCAGGACGGGCTCAGAACTGTGGCTGCTATTCGGCAATACGCATTATCTCCCTCAATAATCGTATCGAATGGCCCACCAGATCGCCTGAAACGATCAATAGGAGGAACAGTTTGATTGTTTTTTTTTTCGGTTGCATATTAATTAACGCCTTTTATTGTTATAATAACGGTTTTTTAACAAACAATTTTAATAAACTGTTAAAAGTTACTGAAAACATGGTTTAATATACTAAAATTCAAAGTTAAACAAAAAGTGCGCAAACAGGTTTTTGGCATTGGTCACTAAAAATACTGCATAAAGAAAACTGTAGAATATATTCATCTTAAAATTTGTACAGAGATAGAACGAATGTTGATAAACAAAATGTGATTTTCAATTTTTTTGTAAATTTAATAGTTTTTGAATTACAGTCATTGAAATTTTGGTATAGTTTTTTTTTGGGACACCCTGTATAAGAAACAAGTGGTTCTTGCCAATAAATTTGACTGGTGATCATAGATTCTGAGTAATGATTCTCTTAGCTTTCCGACTAAATAAATTAGAAAAACTATATCAAATTAATAACAATAAAACTAAAAACGAACAATATAAAATCAAAGAACTTACCTATGGCGTGAACCGGTGAATACCTACTCAGTCAATTTTAAAATACAGTATACTCTTAGAAGAGCTCTAGGTATATGCAATATAACCAACGCACTTCTCTTATACCTACAGTAAATTTGTCGAGACGATTCAAATTAGTAGAAAGAGATAAAATTTCAGTACAAGTTTTTGAATTTAAAATAAGTGCATTTGAAAGCTCGGCTCAAGTCCAGACTATCAAAAAAAAAAATTCTAGGTTATATGGAAAATTGGAATTTTCAGTGAATTCGTTAGTTAAGTAAAGACAAAAGTTATACCCACAAAGACAATTTATATTAAATCTAAAGATTTTAAAATTATAGACAACCATATTACCTATAGTTATATTCGAACAATGTCTGACGAAAAAGAATAGGCCTAATGTCTTTTTATAAAAAAATGTACGAAATACCTAATGTTAGGTAGGTATATAAATTCCTTATACAAGAACAAATATATACCTACAATTAGTTTCAATAATACTTTTAACTTGGTATTCAGGGCCGTACACGCGTATTTTTTTTAAGTCCTTGCACCAGACTTTTTGCTAAGCTCCTCCTTTTTTCACGAAAATATAAAAAAAAGATATAATTATTTTTTATTTTAGTTGGTATCCATGATACCTGCAGGTATCATGTATACCAACAAAAAATAAATTCCCTTATATTCTCGTGGAAAAAGTAGGAGCTTAGCAAAAAGTCTGGTGGAAAGATTTAAAAACAACCCTACGTGTGTACGTCCCTTAATTCACAATAACAGTCTAGAGTAAATTTGCGCTTTAGGTCCACCTCCAATTTTCTATATTTTGACACTTATTATAGGTATAAGGAGCCATTTTAAGATGTTTTTCACGAATACCATTTGTCGAGGAATCGGTTAGTTTTCGAGATATATTGCAATTAAGTTTCAGATAGGTTAGGTTAAGTTTGGGGGTTTGGAAAGGTACATATGCAGTTTATTTCAGATATAACGTCACAAATACGTATATTGGGGGGCGTACCGCCCCCCGAACCCCCCTGCCAGGTCATTAACCAATCATGATGACGATGTGTGCAGCAAGACAAACTGGCGGATACATTGAACTACATAAACGGCTTCATGGCACCAGGATTCAATGTCATTAAAATCTTAAAGGCTGAAAAACCTTGTTTCTACAAGCTTAATGTTATTCCTACGGGAAACTTAATTGTTCTATATCTCGAAAACGAAGCACTTCCATATCAAATAATATTCATGGAAAAAGTCTTACAATGGCTCCTTTTACCTACAATAATTATTAAGTGTCAAAATATCGAAAATAGGAGGCGGACCTAAAGCACAAATTCAACCAGTCTACCAATACTGTATGAATAAACGAAAAGTATTGCCATTTTAAATTCGCTAATTCTTGGATTAAAAATTTAGTGTATCGTCACGACGGACCAAGTTTCATAGTAAATCTGATCATAAAAAAAGTATTTAGATATATTAAAATTATAAAAATTTACCGGTGTTAGTTTTGTCCAGTTTGACATAATTAATGAGGTAGCACCTATTAAGGATTGATGTAACTATTAAATTATTTTATAACTGCGAGTGTTGACTTTTTAATGAATAGGCTATAGATAATTGTTTATAACCTTCATTTTAAAATTTCAGTGTTTACATAGGTATTTAATACTATTAATGTAAATTCTAAAAAATAACATGTGCAACTAAATAGAAATATTTAAATAAGGTTTTAATAGAAGGGTAATTAAATATAATAGAACTGCAATATATATTATTATTAGTCAAGTTAAATAGATAATTTGTAGCTATAATTT
This sequence comes from Caprella mutica, assembly GCA_947561585.1. Lineage (NCBI taxonomy): Eukaryota > Metazoa > Arthropoda > Malacostraca > Amphipoda > Caprellidae > Caprella > Caprella mutica. The sequence continues at coordinate 284,944 of CANNZV010000574.1, read as the reverse complement.
TGAAAAATTATCCTTTTCATAAATTCACTACGTTTTATATTGTTCACAAAGTATGTTTAAATTTATTCAGACAGTTTGTATGTTGTTCTGAAGCATTTATTTCCAGAAATAACACCTCTCAATTTCTTAAGTCGTGTGATCAGCATAACTTGACGGTTGTTTTCGTTCTCAATCTGTTCACGAATGGTGGCAAAAATATTTCCTTGAGATACGCCAGGTCTGATATTCTGAAGAAAATTGTCCCAAGGATTTCCTTTAGACGTTCTCATAACTGTGACGAAACGTACTATTGGTTTGATGATTCGACCGAAATCAACTTTGCCATTAGAATTTGTTGCGAAGTTTACTTGATTACCATATAAAGATTTCAAAGTAGAAATGATACCACTAGTTCCTCCGATCTGTTTCAAATAATTTGTCAGGTAGACCTTCTTTGCCTCCTCGTCAGTTTCTTGTTTTTCTTCAGTCTGCTTTCCGAACAGTTGACGAATGGCTTCTTCTGTGTTTTTTTCTGAGCTGCCTGAGGTGTATCTATTAAAAGTTGTAGTTGTTTTTGCCGGCATTGTTTGAACACCTCCTGAAATTCCAATATTACCAATCCCACGGAGTTTTGAAAGCAGATTAATGAGATGTAAAACCTTAGCTTGGTCTGCTGATTGAGCTGATATTCTTATAGCCTTTCCAGTCACCGAAGAAGGTATCTTGGTGGAAGAAACACTTTGAACTGTTTGCTGAGATGGCTGATACGGTTGTTGTGGGGGTTTATATTGCATATTCAAATTATTCATAGAACCTTCTTTAGTAGTGGAGGAGATCATTGAACTCTGTACTGGTTTAAATCCCCTAAGACCTTGTAAAAATTTAACAATTTGATCTCTTGTCATTACGGTGGTGGAAGACACATCTCTCTTTTCACGAATATCCTCTTCCCCCTCTTCATCAGTTTCTTCCAACAAGTCACTATCTTCCTGTTCTAATTCAAGCGGTAATACATCATCAGTTACATCAGGATACCAAAGTTCATCTTCAATGGGTTCTTCATGGAAACCTAAATCATCTGTTAATAAAGTCCTAATATCATCTTCATCGTAATTTTCGTCAGGGATGGCTGGTTGGTCTTCAATTTCTGGTTCGTCAATTTCAACCGGAGAGTTTGGGTATGCCTGAATGATGGTCAGACCCAGGAGGAGGAAAATGCTGAGAGTAGTACGATACATCTGGAAGAAATAATTTGAGCAATTCAATAATACAAATTTTTAAATTTACAATACTGCTAGTTAATGGTTCATTGAAAAAATTTGTTAATTGCAAGACCAAAAAAATACATCACAATTTTTTGTATAGTTTTGCCATATGACACTAGAAAAGTTCAAAATTCTGCCAAGAACATATTAAAAAAAAGAATTAGTCATTTGCCACATTAAAGAAAAATATGACATCATTGTAAGACTTCTATAATAGTTTTAAATGAAAATATGAAGACTCATTTCATTTAACTTACAATCATGTTGCTGTTGTGATCATTGGTGTGGACTGATGACCAAACTAAAATCATCAGCACTTTTATACCCCGAATGTTGCTCCGAAAATTCAATCGGCATTGTTATCAAACAGTAATTAAGATTTGCATGAGTTAATAACTCAAATCACTATGAAGGAGGTTAATCACAAAAATTCAATCTGATCAGGTATTCTCAATCTTTAATATTCTGTTAGGTTGTTGAACCCTGTCCGCGTATAATAAGAATCACATTTCAATGGTGTAATATTTCCTATGTAATAAATTATATAGGAAAAATTATCTACATAATATTATCTAGGAAAAATTTATATAGTATTTGTATAATAAAAAATTATTTCACTCTAGATCTTTATAGCTAACTAAGCTATGTTCAAATATAATGAATACATTTTTTTACTCTCCAAATGTACCCAGGGTAAATTACGAATTATCGGTCAGTTTCACGTCTTCGGTTATATAGGAAGAAACGATATAATAATTGTAATTTTAATTTAATTGGTATCCGTGATACCTACAGGTATCATGGATACAAATTAAAATAAAATTACAATTATTATATCGTTTTTTCCTTATGACCGAAGACGTGAAACTGACCTATAATTCGTAATTTACCCTAGTTTAAAGGTAATTTGTTAAAAACTGTTTTTTCAATACCTAGGCACCAGGTTGGCAGCTTTGTACTTATAAGTTGGCTTTTTTGCAAACTTAAAGTTGAAAAATGTAAGTTGGCAGTTTGGGACTTAACCTATTGTTCGGTTGTACCATAGTAAACAGAATAGTATAGTACCCCAGTTACATGTATTATTCAAATTTATTCTGGGTAGGCTGTGAGGTCATGTATGTAAGCAAGAGGTCACGTCATAGTAAACAGAATTGCTGTGGGTCACGTGGAATAGAGAATTAAGATGGCGGCCAACGCGACCGATCTGACTAATGATCTAATTATCTTGAATAAATCGTCTTCTTCAAGACTAAAGATTTGTTACTATTTTGGGTGTAAAAACACCAGTAGCAATTTCATCAACAGTCATTTTTTAATTTTCGTCCGTATGACTATAAAGATTGGATAATAACATGCGGTAATGTAAAATTTAAAAAAATATCACCGAAAACGTTATTTAACAAAAGTTGGGTGTGTTGCAGCCATCTTTTGTGTTTGTAATGTACGTACTGTAACGTACAAATGTACGCACCATTGTTGACATGTGACTTCACAGCCTACCGGGACACGCGTAATATCCCCCTATACTCTGGGATACTATATATTCTCTGTACTGTGGTTGTACCTACAATGAAACACTCAAATGACCCTTATATAACATATAAAACTTATTGTCTATTGTAAAACGTTATTTTAAGCACATTTTGACGAATGAAATTTTCAATAAAAATTCTTATTAATCAGATAAATGCAAAATTGTCTCAAATCCTTCAGTCACCTTTAATTACTCTACTGAAGAATTTGAAGGCTATTAACTAGAATATTTCTAGTGATTAGAGTGTAAAACGTCATAATTTTTTTTATTTAAGTTAATTTGATAATTTCCATGAAAATGCACATTTAACTGAATAATAGCACAGATCTTATTTAAAAAAATGGAAACACCATGTGTGACGTCACTCGTTTAATCGCGGATGTTCCAATATTGTAGTACTTGGTATAGGTACTTTCTATTTATTTACTATGAGTTCAACCATGTAATTTATAGAATCGTGTCTCCAACCAATAGAGTATTTTCTTTCTTGTTTGTTCCTCCCCCTATTCGAATGTTGCAGATTATTATATTAAATTAAATTAAATTCATTACATTTTTAATATGTTAAACAAAAAAGGGCTTCATCAAAAAAAAAAAAACAATTGACTATTTATACTTTCACGATATTATAGAAATGATTTTTTCAGTACCTCTCTATATTTATTGGCATAAAATCTCTTCACCATTTTATATACATGTATTTACTTATACATATTATTGTAAAGATAAAATTTAATAAATTTTATGAACTATAGCTTAGAAAAATAACTTCATGACTTAGTTACTACAATTAAATATCTATATACACTACCATTTTCTTATTCACTGAACAGTTTTTTTTTTGTGACTCAACCAAAATTAAATAATTTTCAATTATTTAGAAATCGAAATATTGAAGGATTATATTGCTATTTACGATTGAAGAAAAATACCTACTTTACATCAGTCTTTATAACCTATATTTTATGAAGGTTATGATATTTATTGGGGTTAAAGTTTGCTTTAACCCCTGAAGGTCCTATTTCTGACGTCAAAGGAAATTGAATTTTAGGGACATCAAAGAAGCAGACAGAAAGGAAAGTGACTCAAGAACAGAACAAAGTCACCTACCACCAGTCGGTAGCAATGCACATGGATGCAGAAACGCTACTTCGTGAATGCTGTCACTTACCAAGGAATGTGATGAAACGAGAGTCACAAGTACCGGTGGCTGCACTCACAGATGGAGAGGAAAATGAAGAGATGATAACACTGCTATGGATGGTTTTTGAGGTTGGGACTTTTCTGTGTGTATTTTGCATGCTGATTACAGAAATGTTATCCCTTTTGCTGAATCAGGTCAGAATTTGGTGCTATACAGAGTGGACCACAAATAAGTATACCCAAATTTAAATGCCTATAACTTTGGAACAAATCAAGATATTCAAATTCTTTTTGTTGCATTATCTGCAGAAAAGTGTTTTTTATCACTCTAGCGAATGACGTTGTATTGGTAATATTTTTTTCTCCCATTGTTGTGTTGAAAAACAGGAGTAAAACGTAAGTTACACAAAACAACCCTGCAAACAATTCCACACTGCTTACACATGAATACCACATGGTTGGCTGGTTATAATGTGGCAATAGGTTTTTAAAATCATAGTAATATGTATCATCCACATTGAAACAACATAAACACTAAAATAAAAGATGGTTCACATTCATGTAGTCACGCAATATCATAACCACATGTTTAAAACCATTCTGAAACCATATGGTATAGATATGTAATTATACACATTAAAATCAATTGTCAATTACCATTTCAATAACATATGTTAACCATATGCAATTTACCACATTACAACCACATGTCAATTACCATATAAATAAAAGATGTTGTGGATGTATGTGGATATAATGAGGCAAATTGTATAGGGTTACCATCTGTTTTTAAATGGTAGTTGACATGTGGTTGTAATGTGGTAAATTACACATGATTAACATCCGTTATTTATATTGTAATTGACATGTGGTTGTAATGTGGTAAATTACACATGTTAAGATCTGTTATTCAAATGGTAATTGATATGTCAGTTGTAATGTGGTATATTACGTATAGTAAACTTCTGATAGTTTATAACTCTAACTACAATGAACTGAAAGAGGACGATAAATCCATCTATTGTATGATTACTGTAGAACTCCTCTATAATGAACTTCTGTATATAGTGAACCATCCTGTTTAGAAGAACTCTGTTTAACGAACTAACTTTCATATTGAACACATTTAATTTAGTTTGCCACAAATTGCCTTGAGTTTTCTATGAATAGAATATCTATATATAGTAAATTAGTTTTATTTCCTGATATAGAAGTTCTTCCGGTACAAATTTTCTATAATGAAGTCATGTGTAGTGAACCGTTCTGATATTTAAAGTTCTGAGAAATTAAATACCCTATAGAATGAATATATTTGAAAAAAAATGTAATCTAGTTTTCTATTCAACTCTTATATCCTTTACAGTGAAGTAAGGATAAAGATCATCCCAATCCTACTTCTACCATGTCCAGGATGGCTCAGTGGATTTGTCGCTGCCTTCAATTCTACATGAGACAACAGTCGCTAGTTCGATTCCAGGCCACACTACTTCATTTCTTTCTCCATTTCTTCCCATTTAATTTGTATATAACGATATGTAACAATAAACTAAATATTATACAGTCAAATTATATATACACTATAAACAGTAAAGTAAGAAATGGCAATAAAATTACCATGATATTTTTTACTTCTTAATACATGGTACTGATGTGTGATACATATGTTACTGATGTGCGTTACACATGGTACTGATATGTGTTACACATGGTACTGATATGTGTTACATATGGTACTGATATGTGTTACACATGGCACTGATATGTGTTACACATGGTATTGATATGTGTGACACATAGTAACGATATGTGTTACATATGGTACTGATATGTGGTGTTGGTTACATGGTTAACATGTGTATTCTATATGTTATACATGTGGCAAAACCACATGTATAACATATCGTCCAAGGTTCCAAAAAGTCTACATGGTAACCACATTGTTAGAATGTGGACTAACCACATGGTATACATGTGGAAATGTTTGCAGGGAAATGATTTAAAAAAAGTGTAATCAATTAACCTCTATTTAAATGACATCAAGAAAAAATATAAAGATCTATTCGATATGGCGGCCCTTATTTGCGACACATTTTTCGCATCTTGCTCATGTCGATCCCAGGGCTCTTTTAATCAACTCAGGATTATTCTTAACAGATTACAATTTCACACGTGATTTCATTCCTAAGGTCATTCAAATTATTTGATGAAGACAAATAGACTTCATTCTTTAAATATCCTCACAGAAATAAAATTACATGGTAAGATATCTGAGATTCTGGTAGGTCATTCAATGCTATGTACAATTTCAAGTATTCTGCTGACGAACTGTTCTAACAAATAATTTTCAACAAAGATGATCGTACGTGTTGCCACCTTGTAGATCCCATTAAGGCTTTATTATAATAAACAATCAAAGTTTCGAAATAATTTCTCCATTCAAAACTTGCAAATAACTCTCCATTATAAATATTTGCGCAATAAAATAAAAACAAAGATTTAAAACTTTTGTATAATTTTGTGCAACTTACCTTTTTACCCCTTTAAGAAAAATATTACCAATTTAACGCCATTTGCTTGAGTGATAAAAAAACACTTTTCTGAACATAATGCAACAAACAGAACTATGATACCATGTTTAATTATAATGTTAAAAGTATTCCTTAATGCAGCGGTTCCCTATAGGTGGTCCCGTGGACACCCTAGCTAGGGTCCCACGCTATAAGCAGCAACACTAAGTGTGGAATTGGATAGTTTAAACAGTTTTGTGTTTAATTACTTAAATGAATCATATATTTTTTATTTTATTTATCATTTATTAGTAATAATTACTTGATACCAAGTGTTATAAATAAATTTATTTTAATACATTTTTGTAGTTTTAATATTCCACCTACAAACTTTTTAAATTGAATATTAGTTTGATAAAATCTACCTAGTACACGCGCTAAATTATCATTTTAACTCAGGGGTCTACAGCTAAAATTGTTTTCTAAGCAGGGGTCCCTGAAGAAAACGCTATAGGGAACCGCTGCGGCTTAATATGTATCTTGTACAAATATTGACATTGTATATTATATTTTCTATATGTTCTTCAACTTCTGCATGTAGCGTAAAAATTTGACCTGATTGGGCAATATGAATGTCATTTTTGAAATCAGTATTCAAAATATATTTAAATTCTTGTTTCAAACCCTGCACCTCTTCAAATTTTTTTTCAGAGATGCAACCCAGTTTAATACATGAAGCCTACCAATTAGTAAATTCAAGGACCTCGTATTTGAAGAAGACGGATCTTTCCCATTTGATTTCCCAAATTTAATTTAAATTATTTTTAATATATGTATTTTTGTCCATAGAATCCGAAAATAATAACCGTTTTATAGTAGAAACTTATAATTTTGAGATGTGACGGTTTAAAGTTATTTATTTCCTATGTATTACTGAAGGATTGAGTAATTTGAAGAAACTCGTGTTTTCATTAAAATTACTCAAACATTATAGATTTTTTTACATGAAACTGTGATGTAGTTTGTTGTATTCGCTAGGCTGTTGTACTGCACACTTCATGATTGATTAATGACCTGGCAGGAGCAAGGTTCATAGACTATAACAGGTTAAACGAATGGGGAAAAAATTGCTATTGAGAAGACAACATTTTCTGTCTTCCTTCTTGAATATCTCTTAAACGGTAGATTAAACTTGCGCGTGAGTCAGAATAGAATTCTTTAGAATTTAATAATCTATCGAATGGTATAAAAAATATTTTAATGAAATGGTTATTATCACTGCAAAACCAACAAAAACTAACTGCTATTCACTACGACAATTAGCAAAGGAAGGAACAATTTCTGTCTTTCTTCTTGAATATCTCTTAAACGGTAGATTAAACTCGGGCGTGAGTCAAACTAGAATTCTTTAAAATTTAAAAATCTATCGAATGGTATAAAAAATATTTTAAAGAAATGGTTTTTACCACTGTTAAAAGAACAAAAAGCTAACTGCTATTCACGTCGTTGTCCGTTGATTAATGGGCACTGGTCAACATTTTCATCCGCTTTAATTACTGTAGCTAAACGCCTAAAATAAGAACAAACATAATATTGCAATAATAAAATAAGAAATAAACAATGTAAAATGTCAATTATTTGTAACATAGGTTTCATAGGTTTTAATCTAAAGAAAAAGTTTTCATATAAAGAATTTGTAGACTCGGTACGCCCCCCTAAATACATCAATACTATAATAAGAGCCGTGTCCGTCTGTCCGTCCGTCTGTGTGTCACACTTTTTATTAAGAAATACATATTAAAAGGAGAAACAAATCATTTGTGGCAGTATCATGACTACGGGCTACAATAGTATTGACACTATTAATATTAAAAAAATATATAATTTGCCTTATGATAGATTTTGTTTTTGTTTAGTCAGAATATGCGTAACCATAATACATACTTGCATTCGAATATAATTTAGATTAGATAACAGATACTGTACTACAGGGTGGGGCGTAAGTTTGGAAGCAAATGAAAGTGCATATTATAATCCAACGAAAAATATATTTAATAATTTACAGTTATGTATTATTACATAAGGGTTTTAAGAATTCAAAAATCATAAATTTATTCAAAATGTCCCCCCTTGTTTTTAATAACAGCCTCAAATCTCCTCCGAACTCCTCCTACTGCGGCACGCAACTGTTCTTGTGAAATTTCCTTTCAAGATCACTGGAGCGAACGCTTTAAATCATCCACACTGCGATGGAATTTACCACAGGCATTTGATTCAAGAATGGACCAAACCGAAAAGTCCATAGGATTAACATCTGGGTAGCAGGGAGGCCACATTTCTTTGGACCAAAACCGTGGAAGATGGTCATGGCACCAGTTTTGAGTGACATTTGCAGTATGTGAAGTCGCGCCGTCTAGCTGAGATGTCCATAGAGTGTCATTACCGAAGTGATCCTTAGCTGTCTCCAACATTGGCGTCAAAATATTCTCAATATAACATTTAGCATTGATTTTGGCGCCTTGTTCCACAAAAATTAAAGGAGATCTCCAAGTTTCTGAAACGGCGGCCCAGACCATTACTGAAGCAGGTTTCATGGTTCTGTGGACAGTTTTTTGGTTGTATGGGATGTCTTTTGCACTTTTACCAATTATTCTGTCATTCCTCCGGTTGTGAGCCATTTCCACTGTGAAAATTTTTTAGTCAGACCAAACAATTTCACCAGCCGTGCCAGACTTCAATTCTCTCAGAAGTGCTTCGCTTCTCTCATATCTCTTTTTCTTTACAGCTTCTGACAGAGTCTGTCTCTTTTGGAGGGTGAAAGAGGACATCTTTAGGTCTTCTTTGACAACTCTTCTCATTGTTCTGGGACTCACATTAGCTGTTTTGGCTAACAATCGTATTGACCTTTTCGGGTTCCTCCTGATCTTCTCTCGGGCACATTTTATCAGTTGTTTGGTGCGTTGTGAGCGTGGTCTACCACTTCTTGAACGATCAGTCAAGTCTCCTCTCTCATTAAAACGCTTCACACACTTCCAAACAGTCGATCTCGCTATTGAGAGAGTCTTTGAAATGACGGAATCTGACTTCCCGGCACGGTGTAGAGCAATAATGGCTTCTCTTTTGTCTGACATTTTTGAATTGACTAAATTTTAGTAAAAAATAACACTGCCACGTTATAATATAGTGTCTCTACTATAGTTCAAACCCTATCACCTATACTTAGGAACTTATTTTTAAGAATTATATTAATGTTTGAAAAATTGCTTCCAACCTTACGCCCCTCCCTGTAGTATATCTAATATTTCCAGTTTCCTTGATATTTTCCATTTGTTAGTTCAATACTGATATACGTGTAATAGAGGGCGTGCCACCCCATACCCCCTGCCAGGTCATTAATCAATCATGAATTGTGCAGTACAACAAACTAGCGGATACAACAAACTACATTACGTCTATCTTTGACCCAAATTGGACAAAAGCGTGAAAAACGATTTTTTTTAAAGTTCTCAATCCTTCAGTAATACATAGGAAATAAATAACTTCAAACCCTCATATCTCAAAAAGTATCAGTTTGTACAAAAAAATGGTTATGATTTTCGGATTCTATGGACTAAAGTACATTAAAAATTAATTTAAATCAAATTTGGTAGAGGTCGGCAAATGGGAAAGATCCAAAAAGACAATTAACCCTATAGCGCTAATCACTATTACTGCGAATAGCGTTGAATAGGATAGACAAAAATCGTAATTTTAATTTTAACGTTTCAACCCAAAGGACGCCAACCTCTTCTCTTCCATCTACCACAGACAGCTTCAGAATAGAGCAACTAGAAAGGGGTATCATGGATACTGACCTCATGGATACCATGGATAGTTGGTATCATGGTTACCAACTGAAATGAATAATGATAATAATTATATCAATATTTTTTTCTTACTTGATTCAAAAGTCTCGTGAAAAAAGTAGGAGGAGCATAGCAAAAAGTCTGGTGGAAAGACTTAAAAAAAACCTGCTTGTGTACGGCCCTAAGAATGAAAGTATTCGTCAGTACATGTGTTTTGATACTGTACTGTCGAAAATCGCACTGATACATCATAGAGCATCAGTAAAGAACGAACCAAAAATTAAAATGTGTTTTAAATAAAATACAATTTTATACCAACAAAGGTTAGATAACTGGCTAATTTCATAGGTATTAATATATAAAAATAATTAATCATATGAAATGTCATGAGGATTTTATAGGATAACAAATATGAAACACTTCATTATGAGGCAAAAATTAACTATAATAGAAATACCCATCATACAGTATGAATTAATTAATAATGGTGAATAATATACATAAAAAATAAAGAAATAAAAACAATCATATTCATTGATAAACTAAATAGTTCAGTTTTACGTGAATTATATATACAACAATAATCGTTTGGATATTGATAATACAGTAATATTCTACTTTTTGTTTTCTCTTCTAGATAATGTTTGAATTTTTTTACACATCATGCATATTATTGTCAGATCGAATAGGTCTCCAGTAGCAATATCAAATCACTGTAATCTTCATACAGGTCACTGTAAAATGTAGTTTTCCCTTCTATCGTTAGTTATTTCATAAGCCTGTAGCTACACAGACCCAGATATCAGGACAATCACCACCACTAAGATTGCAGCCACTAATTAATTATTAGGACTGCATTGTCACGCTTCGTTTGTCATCACAGTTCAGATGTTTGGTCAACAAAATACTGCACTCTGAATATAAACACTAAAATCTGTGGTTCGGTCTATTGCTGTGTTTGGAACATAGAGAGAAGGTAAGAAAAATACCCTTGCACTGAATGCCGCTTAGTGCGACCAAAGCTGTGGAGGTCAATCTAAACGGCCAGGCGTGTGTAATGTTGAAGTTAAAGATTTTCCAACCCGTCATATTATTTCTCGCTTTGATAATTAGTCGGTCACATAACGATAAATTAAATTATTCTGTAATCGAAATTATTTATTAAGTCAGTGTGCTGTTAATAAATAATTTCACTAAAATCAATGAGAATTGCTAATATAATTCACCCTAATTTATATGAGAAAACTACAGGATAATGAGAGTTGGTTTGAATGCTGATTGTCCGGAGTTCAAATCTATGTTTTTGCCGTGCGTGACAGGTCACTTCGTCCGTAATAATTTGATATTTATTTATTTCACGATTGAGACAACAAACAGTGGGGTATGTTGAAGTAAGGTATATATTCAGAATATTCTCCAAGGAATTTTAAGGGTGTGAAAGTAAATATTCTACATTTGATGAACAAGTATATAACTTCCTAAAAAAATCTTTTCTTTTACACAATATCTCCAAATTTGTATGACTTTTAATTACTGAAGATCCTAATCATATAGTAAAGTTTTTCGCTCATTTTGAAAATATATTAAATTTAATAATTGCTATAATTTTTATCGTGCGGACATCTCGTCCACGGACATTTCGTCCACGAATTGCTTTATTTTGTATTATATTTATTGTGTGCATTTATTTTATATATTATATTATTTATATATATTCTGCAATATAAAAGTATTTAACACCCTTATTTGATGGTAATTAGAAATGTATGGTCTTTGCTTTAATTCTTATTGCAATCTTTTTTATCCTGTTGGCCGGCATCAGTAAAATAATAAAATGAAAACGTTTTAATGATTTACAGGCAGGCCCCGCTTTTATCGCACCCGAGTCTTATAAAATCTGTACCTGGCATGTCTCAATGTTATTACAATACATAAACATTTAAAACGGAGACATTTTTGGTGGTGTTTATTTCACAGTAACTACAATAATCATCAATAGTAGTATTCAGATTAGGTAATTAGATGCACTATTGGTTCAGAAATTAGTATTTTATAACAGAATATTTTTAACAGTGATTACTTAAATTACATACATAATAATATGCAGGTATATAATATACTAATAAAAAATGATATAAGAAATTAGCTAGATATTGATACTTTTTAGTGTTACGTTAAATTATTTAAACGTAAAAACGTCCGTGTTATTGGACTGGTTCATATTTACGGACTTATACTTATTTAATAATAATTATTATTTACCTCAATTGTAATTACTTTAATTATTACGTATCCACACATTTATTCTTGTAGATACTCATAATTCATTAATTAATACAAAATATTAAACGAGGTAAATAACTTAAAAATACATGCAACCCGTTTAGCATATTAAATTTTATAACTGTAATCGATAGATAAACATTTTTATGTGTTAATTCATATACGGCTCAAATCACTATTATATTATTGTATATTTACACCTGCCTATTAATGTAATAGTGAAAAATAATATGAAATATATTCCATAAACACTTTAAAATACAAAATAGAGCCAATCGTGGACGAGATGTCCTAGGCCCAATTTTTATGTAACACCCGATCAGGTGTCACCATTTACTGTACTTACATCATTAACAAATTTTTTTAACTACTTCGATTTTAAATTAATTGACAATATTTTAACTATGTATTATCGGAATTGGTATAGTTCAAATTAAATAAAAAAAGATCTTAGAACGTGTCTATAACCAAATAATATTTAAAAAAAATAACCAAATAATATTCAAATTTAATGTGTACCGCAAAAAAAAAATATCCGACATTTTTATATTTAAATTCATTGTGCGGTATACAGTAAATATGCTAGAAAATTGCATCTGTTATCTACCAGACCATATTTTTTCTAATCGTGGACCAAATAATTGATGTATTTATTATATAATCAATTATGATTATATTAAAGCCATATACATGTTAGGAAGATGTTCAACTAACTTTTAATTTCTTCTCTACAGACATCATGACAACCTTCAAGATCATAACCGTGGTACTGGCAGTGGTATTCACTGTGGCCACAGCTCAGAACTTCCATGTACCTATCAACCCAGCAATTTCACCCTACCAAGCCTTACCATTCAACCAGCAAGCGGTACCCAACCAGTTCCCCCAGCAATGTTGCTGCCCGCTACCACACAGAGGGGTGCCTTATGGGGCACCTCCTACAGCAGATGTAACAACTACTACTGTAGTCACTCCATAGGAAAAATATACAAGAACTTAATTCAATGGATCTAGTATGTAGCGACAGTTACACAATATCTTAAAAAAATTGATATCTTTAGGTAATTAGTAGACCAGTGAAATTTATAATTAATATTTCATAAAGATAATTTAGCCAATACTATAGGGAGAAAATGGACAATGTTAAATTAATGTAATAGGTTTTATAGCTACCAGAAAAGAAGTTTTTTAAATATAGAGATCTGTATACAAACATATATACCTTTTTATTATAAATAATAAATTCCAGTTTTATTTTAACCAGTGACAAGTTATTTAAATCATTACAAATAAAATTGAATTTCTGAGAAGGAAATTCTGAAAACTAGAACATGGGTGGGCACACGTTGTGATTTTCAGTGCCGTTACCATTTTCTTTTCGTTGTTTTAAATTGTATGGGATACAGAGTTATTAAAAGGAGGTGTGAGATTTTATTGAGGTACGTACAATCGTACATATTTTGCACATAAATATTGGTAGTAGGTTTATCATTTGCATTAAAAAAAATGAATAATAAAAGTTATCTTTCTCAAGTAACAATAACTAACTCATAAAATCACAGGGTAAAAGACAATGGTTACCTTACTAATTAAAGAAGGAAATTAAAAATGATTGCACAAATTCTTACTAGTGTTAGTGCGTTCCTAGACAAACGTATTAAAGATATAAAAATAACTGATCTAGATAAAAAGAGCCAGAGGTAAAAAATTTAAACACCGGCACTACTGTAACAATAAACAAAAAGTACCTCATAATAACGGATGAAATTGACTATCAAAGTCATTACAAATACACTGTTTTCAATTAGTTGACATCCTCTTTTATATTATCCTTGGAATTTATAAAGCAGTCATAGCTAAAAACTGTAAATTTTCCTCATAAGAAAATAAAGCACCGTTTTTCTGGTGGGCACGAGTGGTACTCTCAGAGCCAAAAGAGCACCAAGTGCTGCCTTTGCCCACCTCTGATCTAGAATAGCAATTTTCAAGGAATGAAAAAACTATCTTCATTTTCAATAAATTTTAATGACGACAAAAAAATATATGTATCTTACCTCAAAAGAAATGATTAACAATAACAAAGGATAATAATAATTCATTGATACTGAAGTACATATAAAGGACTCATTACAAGGGTTGTCACAATATGCTTTTAAAATCATAGGTCCCAAAAATATTATAGACATAGAGGATTGAAAACTATTGAATCGTTTTAAACCTGCAGTATATAGAATTCGATACCATTTAATCTTATTTCGTCTACGATATCCTTAATATCTACGATTTAAAAAGCATATTGTCACAACCCTACTCATTACCTTTTAACAAATATATGTTAGCGGACATTAACTTCCAAATGCCATGAGAATTGAGTACAAGATGCCCTTCTTCGATTATTATCATCATTCAATTTAACCATCATTAAAATAAACTTTAAGATCAAATGATTCATTGAGTAGAGTAAAATAAATACAAGGGACTTATAGAAGCCTGACAGGATAGTGGCTTCATGATTTTTTATCAGGAAATATATGCAGCATCAAAAGAAGTATGCAGTGTAATTCAAAGCACAACATCCACCAGACAATTCATAACTAGAAAATTTGCATCTGGCAGTCAATCAGAAAACTCATGTGGATGACTTCCACACCAACCTTATATGCAAGTGAGAAAAGATAATATCATGTTATTTCAGCTTCTCTCTGTTATTTGTTTTCAGCTTCCCTCTGTCTGCCAGATGCTACTTCGGAGATATAAATATAAATTAGGTAGCTAAATGTTATAAAATATTATATATCACTACAAATGCGAACAGTTAATAATAATAAAGAGAAACACAATGTAATAAATGGAACGAACAACTATTTTAAACAGAATCGTACAAAACTTTCACAAACTTAAAAAGTAAAATAAATAATTAAGTATAATATTTAAGCATAGAGTGGCCTTATATACATTTAGGTCACAAATATCAAATTGGTTTAATGAATGAACTGCATGAATGAATATAGGATTTGCTACATAAATGTGGAGCAATTTCAAATATCTAAGCACTATTAAATTTCTAGAAAATAACTTTGTTGCTTGTCCCAGAAAATGCGAAACTGTTAACTATCATTCAGGTAATTAACTCTAAAATGCACCATCCGATATCAACAGTCATCACTGCTAAGGAACTCAAAGGTTATTATTCTTCACGTTAGATCTTCAAATGGCTGGAAACATTCTGAAAAACATAACCTTCCACAATTTGCGAAGGTAACCAACATGTTTGACATGGAAAGAAAAGTACGAGGAGTAACCATGTGTCAAAATGTGGAGCAGTTTGACGACGAAAGTCAAGTTCATTTGGACAAAATGTGGAGTGGTAACAACATATCTCCCAAAATAAAAAAATAGCGAATAATATCATCCCCACTATCACTTCAGTCCAAGCCATTTCAATCTGTTACTCCTCCCAGTAGTTCCGTTATTTGAGTACAGTCATCTCTTCTACAGTCAATGGCAATAGAAGAACACAGGTCACTGTTATTTGAGTACAGTCATCTCTTCTACAGTCAATGGCAATAGAAGAACACAGGTCACTGTTATTTGAGTACAGTCATCTCTTCTACAGTCAATGGCAATAGAAGAACACAGGTCACTGTTATTTGAGTACAGTCATCTCTTCTACAGTCAATGGCAATAGAAGAACACAGGTCACTGTTATTTGAGTACAGTCATCTCTTCTACAGTCAATGGCAATAGAAGAACACATGTCACTGTTATTTGAGTACAGTCATCTCTTCTACAGTCAATGGCAATAGAAGAACACAGGTCACTGTTATTTAAGCACATCACAATGTACCGTTACTCAACAAACTAACTTTTACCATAGATTTCACTCCATCACAATCATTAGCTACTGTTACTTTAGATTGAGAATGAAGAAGAGCCGATGAATTCAAAAATTCAATGGATTCACCACTTAGTTTCAGGACTTTATTTACAAAGCTAAAAAATTCTTTAGGTCACCTATGAGCAATATTTTCTTTTGCACATATCCATTATCTGCTTTCATAAGGGCACCTGAAACGAACACAGAAATAGAAATTAGAAACCTTAAAATTACTAGTTACGAGAACAACTTAAGGCCTTGTTAGTTGTTACACGGTGCTAGTAACGTGAGAGTTGCCATAGCCAGTTACTGTAATGCAGCTACTCGCACAGTGTGACCGCATCAGTCGAGTAACTGTCATGGAAATTCAATGCTATGAACATTGAGCTACTGGCATGCGAGTACAGTGGGACAGCTGCTGTCCACTGTCACGACAGTAACTCGCACCGTGTAACAAGGCCATTAAAGTAGACTATAGGGTAAGTTACGAATTATTGGTCAGTTCCAAATATTCGGTCATAGCTAGAAGAAAAAAAATGATACAATAATAACTTTTTCTTAAATGACCGAAAAAGTGTAACTGTCCAATAATTCGTATCTAACACTATAGTTTCACTATATTATTTTTTTATATCAATCAATACAGTATGAATATTCTTTTAAATAAACTATTCTATAAGTTTCTACAGTTCTCAAAGAAGTCAGAATTACAGGTACAACTAAAAGTAGCTAATTAGATCCTTGCGATATTTACCGGCAGTTCCATAGGGTTCTTATAAGTTCCGCTAGGAGCGTGCAGTTCGATAAAAGGCTCTAGTACTTTGTGCACTCTCCCTTTGTACTGAATGTCTGTCCTCACAATGGTGCGTGCACACAGGCACTGCAGACTGCCGATAGAGTGTGAACGCAGAATAACATCTGCTACACCTACAATGAAGGGGAGACACTTGGTCTTAATTTACAATCATTAAATGTAGGTAGCTATTAATTGAAAGTGAAGGGCCGAGCCGTACACACGCAGTGTTTGTAAGTCATTCCATGAGACTTTTGAATCATAAGAAAAAACGATATAATTATTATTTATTGATTTTTCTCATGTGGTTCGAAAGTCCGATTGAAAAAGTAGGACGAGCTTTGCTAGAAATATGGTGAAAAGACTTGAAAAAACTGTGTGTGTACGGCCCTTAAAAGTATAATGGTTGAAATAGCAGTATTCGGAAAGTGGGTGTTAAGATACTTCATGATTTGGGTTGTGACAATATGCTTTTCAAATCATGGATATTAAGAATATCATAGATCAAACGAAATGGTGTCGAATACTATATACCGTAGGTTTAGAACGGTTTAATACGGTTTCATTCTCTCTGTCTATAATATTTTTAAGATTTATCATGTCAAAAGCATATTATCACAACCCTAGTCATGATAGGGCAGCTAGAAGTTCCTAAAGGTTAGATTGGTTGACGATATTGGATGGTTCCCCTAAAATAAAATGAACCATATAGTTCTTTCGCTGAATCGAGTTCTATAAAGGGTTTCAAATATTTCTCAACAGTGACATGAATGCAAAGCAAGCACCACGATACACATATTATTATTCTATTTCATGATACCTAAATAAATTGGAGGTATTTAACAAATAATCGGCCTTAGGAGGTAAAGAGGTTCACAAGTTCGCAGCGCATTCTCGAGACTGTGCAAATTTACAAATTGGGCGGAAGAAATATACATATAGCTACTGCTATCAGTGCCTCTCTTCACTCACCACTCTGCACTGTTTTGAAAGGTGTGAAGCCGTTATTGTTGACTATATCCACATGAGCTCCATACTTCAGAAGATTGTTGATGATGCTGTGCAGTGTCAGGAAATCACTGCGAAAGATAGATAGGCATTATTAAAAAGGAATTGAGAAACTTATTGGTAAAAAGAGAGAGAGGTAGGTATAAAAAATTATATGCATCTATGTTCAATTGTTCAAATCTTTCAAACAAAAATTGTCTATCGACTCTATTCTAAGGATTTAGTTGAGTGATGTCCCAATAGTCTAACCACTAGCACACACAAATACTAGTAATAAGAGATTATAGAGTACAACTTTTCCTTAGCATTCAGCCATTCCTCATTCTAGTATCATATGTTGCAGTCTAGACTTCTATTAATTCGTCTGGATTTTTTGCAGAGTCTCATTCTAAGCCTAAGGGAACATCTAAAGGACTTTGTAGTTATATTTGAGGATAGGCTTCTATGTTCTCACATGATTGGCTATAGCAACACGCGACTCTTACTGAGATTCAGTAATTTCAATGTGACTGGAGACTTGGTACGGGAAGGTTATGCTCTTTTCTCCATGCGTCTCAAGCCATCTTCAGTTGGTGTTCAAAGAGTGTATAAAAGTAACATTTTGTTACTTGCCTAAAGGTAGGCAATGTAAGAGTACCTGTGTGTATTGGCGTTAGTTTAATTTGGAAGTACACTACGAAGTGTTTACTTTGTTGTTTACAACAAGCAAGTTACGGTTTGTGATTATGCTTCCTAAAACTTCTTGTGTGTTTGCATACTTAAGGCTGCTTCACACATGACAGGGATACGTCCGGGACATCACCGGCCAGTGATTTTGTGTCACTGAGGGGAGCCGGTACTGTGTGAATAGGTCCGTTGGAATTAAAGTAACGATTTATTTTTTCACTGACACCGAATCACTGAGAGGAGAGTGACGGAAAAGGACCGGACGGATCCCTGACATGTGTGAAGAAGCCTTTAGAGTGTTGTTAGCAGTTGCCATATCTCAGTTGTGGATCACAACTTAGATGGCGTTAAGGTGCGGTTCTAAGGGGCTGGTAGGAGACCGTATAAAAGTTCTGGGAACTCGCAGCCAGGTTGGTTGCACATTTGTTTTAGCTTTGGCTGATTAACCAGTGACGTCATATTGACATCACTGCATCAGCTCAGAGAACTGGCAACTGTGTTGCTCTTACAGACTTATTCAAATACATCATTTGATGAGTTTCCTGTAATGGGCACAGTCTCACCTGATGGGTTACACAGTCTTGGTTACAGTCTCACCTGATGGGTTACACAGTCTTGGTAATAGTCTCACCTGATGGGTTACACAGTCTTGGTTACAGTCTCACCTGATGGGTTACACAGTCTTGGTTACAGTCTCACCTGATGGGTTACACAGTCTTGGTTACAGTCTCACCTGATGGGTTACACAGTCTTGGTTACAGTCTCACCTGATGGGTTACACAGTCTTGGTTACAGTCTCACCTAATGGGTTACACAGTCTTGGTTACAGTCTCACCTAATGGGTTACACAGTCTTGGTTACAGTCTCACCTAATGGGTTACACAGTCTTGGTTACAGTCTCACCTAATGGGTTACACAGTCTTGGTTACAGTCTCACCTGATGGGTTACACAGTCTTGGTTACAGTCTCACCTGATGGGTTACACAGTCTTGGTTACAGTCTCACCTGATGGGTTACACAGTCTTGGTTACAGTCTCACCTGATGGGTTACACAGTCTTGGTTACAGTCTCACCTGATGGGTTACACAGTCTTGGTTACAGTCTCACCTGATGGGTTACACAGTCTTGGTTACAGTCTCACCTGATGGGTTACACAGTCTTGGTTACAGTCTCACCTGATGGGTTACACAGTCTTGGTTACAGTCTCACCTGATGGGTTACACAGTCTTGGTTACAGTCTCACCTGATGGGTTACACAGTCTCACCTGATGGGTTACACAGTTTTGGTTACAGTCTCACCTGGTAGGTTACACAGTCTTGGTTACAGTCTCTTTTGATGGGTTACACAGTCTTGGTTACAGTCTCTTTTGATGGGTTACACAGTCTTGGTTACAGTCTCACCTGATGGGTTAC
Source organism: Caprella mutica (assembly GCA_947561585.1). Classification (NCBI taxonomy): domain Eukaryota; kingdom Metazoa; phylum Arthropoda; class Malacostraca; order Amphipoda; family Caprellidae; genus Caprella; species Caprella mutica. The sequence goes on along the minus strand of CANNZV010000574.1, from coordinate 264,631 downwards.
ACAGTCTTGGTTACAGTCTCACCTGATGGGTTACACAGTCTTGGTTACAGTCTCACCTGATGGGTTACACAGTCTTGGTTACAGTCTCACCTGATGGGTTACACAGTCTTGGTTACAGTCTCACCTGGTAGGTTACACAGTCTTGGTTACAGTCTCACCTGATGGGTTACACAGTCTTGGTTACAGTCTCACCTGATGGGTTACACAGTCTTGGTTACAGTCTCACCTGATGGGTTACACAGTCTTGGTTACAGTCTCACCTGATGGGTTACACAGTCTTGGTTACAGTCTCACCTGGTAGGTTACAGTCTTGGTTACAGTCTCTTTTGATGGGTTACACAGTCTTGGTTACAGTCTCACCTGATGACTTACACAGTCTTGGTTACAGTCTCACCTGATGACTTACACAGTCTTGGTTACAGTCTCACCTGATGGGTTTTCTGTAAGGAGCAATGTAGTGTAGGGGTGAGTTTCCAGCTCTGTCTCTCAAGTTAGGGTCAGCACCACACATCAGCAAAGTCTTGACGGTGTTAGCACAGGGAAATCTGGTGAGAAGAAACAGTTAATACATGCATACCTTACCAATTGCTTCACTTTGATATTTAACTAGATTATTAATGTGGAATGAATCTGAATCAATGGAAAACTAGAGATCCTCAATGATCTTATAAAACTATTTCACAGTATCAAGGAATTAGACATTTATTTATATATCAAGCAAGCAAAAGCTAAGTGATAAATAACAGAGGGAAGCTGAAATAACATGATATTATCTTTTCTCACTTGCATATAAGGTTGGTGTGGAAGTCATCCACGTGAGTGTTCTGATTGACTGCCAGATGCAAGAGGCTCTCCTGTCTCTCAGTCAGAGGCTGAGACTCTATTAATCTGCACGAGAAAAGGTGTAAAGGTAATTAAAAAGGTGTCTTTATTCTAATTACCTAGTAGCTAAGGTAAGAGTCACATGTTGTATCTGCAGACTCACTTGTATATGCTGTACATGAGTCTCTCCTCCTGTTCTATCAACCTAGCGTCCCTCTGTACATTACCAGTCTTCTCCTCGACTGTTAGCAGTGCCCTCACCACCAAGGCATCTCTCTCAGCCAAAGAGTCTTCGAACCTGACGGGGTGACTGCCATAAGAAGACTGGCTGAAGATGGCACTGGGACTCTTGCAGATGCTGTGTCCTATCACCACGAGGTACAGCGCTGTGGTCATGTTCTGGCCCATCTCTACCTGAAGAGTAAAAACTAAACTATGGATATGCTCAAGAACAAAAAAGACTATTTGGAAATACCATTGGAAGAGTTTAATAATGACTGGGTTTTATAAGAAATATATTTATTAATCAATAATCATTGAAATGAATGACGGTTAGAAGATATAAGAAATTAATTAGCTAGATATAAATAAATATTAGACTATCATTTATAACTAATGACAAAATTCTAGCTGCGTTAATACCTTGATGGCTTGCACATCATCCTTGGGACCAGGGTTAGCAATCTTTGCTTGATTTCTCTTGAGTTCAGTGCTTGTAGAGTCCAAAACCTTTAGTAGGATATCAAATTGCAACTCTTCTCCAACGTGAATCATTTGGGAGAAAACCTGAAGATAAAAATAAATATCAAATAAAGAAATTCTCATTAGCATGACAACATGATTGTTGATTTTAATATTTAATAAAATATAAATATTTCATGGAAAGAGTTAGATTGGTTATAAATCTGATTGGAAGAGAGACTTAAGTTAGAAGGAGATTCTTCAAAGAGTTTTACTGAGCATAAAATTAAGAGTAAATTATATTTAGAATTTAGCAATATAAATCGACAGCAAAATTGTGTGCAGATTGAGAATGTGAAACTAAAGATATCAAACGTAAACGTAAAGCTATGTAGGTTTTGATTATTACAATAGTTACAATATAAGACAAACTTTTTAAACCATTAATGAAGGTAACCTGAGCGAAACGTAGAAGGTCTTTGCAGACACAAAGGTCATTGGTTATCTTAAGGTCAAGGGCATGGATCCAGAGCTCAAGACACCTGTCAAACCTGGCATGATCTGCAAATACTGCTCCACGGAAAATAACAGCAGCTGGAACCTAAGAACAAAAAAAAGTGCCTTTACAAATGATAGTCAGCTAGATACACTTTAAGAACTTTTAGAAAAATATTAACAAAAAAAAGTGAAAAAGAAAAATTATTTATGGACTTTGCATGGTCCATAAACCTAGCTATAAAATAGTCAAGGAATGTTCAGTTTGTTGTACAATTTGAATCTGCAAACTGCAGGTATCATGGATACCAGAAAAGTTAAATAATAATTACTATATATTCTTCTTAAGAGTCCGAAAAAGTGGAACTGACCGATAATTAAGAACATGTCCTATATAAAATTTTTAGTCAAGTTAGAGCCACCTACTATTTTTCATCTATTTAGCTGAAAAAAACACTGATATTTATTTCCTTTGTTTGGTGTCATTCTAATACATATTAACGTACATATTTACTAACAGATTGTCCGTTTAATCAAATTTACGAGATTTATTCACTTTCGAAATTGAGGTTCAAAAGTGAGTTAGAGAGTAATTTTACTATGAAAATGAACATATATGTGATTTCAGAAAATTAATTTTTATTACTTAAACACTGCCAAGGGGTCTCTATGCAGGAAATCATACAAATTTTGCATTTCCTGCATTGGCTCATTTTCTACTTTACATAAGGCTTTAACTCAACTTCGAGACTGTTTTCTGTTTTTTCAGATATAATAAAAAGTTGATTTTAAAAAAATAATTTATTTCACATTATAACATCTATTTGACCGGATGAACGCAATTTTAACATCAAAATTGACTTTAGTTACCTATTTCAAGGACTGGATCAAATTTGATTTAGCACTCATGAATCAACTTTGAGCCATGAAACCGAGATCACAAGAAAATCCTTAAGTCGATTTCTGACCACGCAACTATGAGCCCCTCAACTATGAACCACGCAACTATGAGCCACTCAACTTTGAGACAATCAATATCAAAACGCTCGTGATATACTATTACGGTATTCGATGATTCATAATAGACATAAGGGCTTCTTTTTATTCAATATTTGACCAGAAGATGGAGAAAAAGTTAGTATTTTTAGAATATTCATCCCTCCTCTATTCCTCCTTTTGTAAGGCTGATGAGTTAATATTTGTTTTGAGGTACGAGTTATTCATGGTATATTGGTAGTTTATACTAATATAATGGCTGCTAAATTAATTAATTTTGTAGAGGTGCATCGTCAGCGTTCAGAACTAATAGTCATATCGACGTCAAAAGGAATTTAAATGCAAAGGACTGAAAGAAGCTGCCAAATAGAAAAGTAGCTAAATGAACAAAGTCACCTACCACTGTTGATGACCAAGCTTATGGATGCAGAAAAGCTACTCCGTAAAAGTTGTCAATTAGCAAGGAATGTGAAAAAACGGAAGAAAAGCGCCTTGTGGCTTCATTCGCGGATGGAAGAGGAGAATGAAGAATTGACAATAAATGTAGCTGAAGAGCCTACCTAACACGAAATCTAAGACCTCGTAGTCATTATCCTCTAGGGCTATCCTCCGAAATTGAAACTAGCGTTTAAAAAATGATAAAAGACAATTAAAAATCCAAATTACAACAGATCCAATTAAGAGGCTCCACCCCCTTCTCTTCCATTCACCAGACAGCTTCAGGATAGAGCTGTAGCTGGTACTACTATGCCAAATTTATTAACTTTTAAAACACGTTTGAAAGCCATTCAGAATGAGAACGGGAACTAATTTTAAGGTTTCATGAACTAACGTGCTCTTGAAATCAAGCTCAAACTAGAGTAAGGAAGATATTTATGTTTGAGAATGAATAGTTATGTATTTAGAGAATATTGCGTTTTGGCCCTTGTACACTGCCAATGAGTTGGATTACAGAAAAACATACAAAATATGTACTTCTCGTCATTGACTTAATTTTCTTTTTCCCTACTATTTAGCCGTCAATTCTGTCATTCACGTATAATAAAGAGATGGTACAAAACCAATATCCAAAGCCTCTGATTCATTTGAGACTAAAAAATCGGAATATCTTGACTTTTGAAAAATGCAGTACAAACACACTGTTTCGTTACTCCACTACCTATAGATAGATAGATGACATCATCGATATATTCCTACTCTGTTTTTGTTCAGTAGTTAACAGTTGAATGAAACTTTGTATTTTTTAGTTTAATAATGCAGTGTTTTGAAAACTACATTTAACAATTCTAACATAATTCACATATTTTATATAAAATGAAGTTTTTTTTAGCAAACTAGTGAAAGATGAAAATAAAATAGAATCGTCCCAAACAGATACAATATCAACACTTAAAAAAATTGCAATACCTAATTTTATTTAGCTAGCAGTTAATTTTACATTCAATAAATTCAAACTACTTGAAAAATTCGAATAAACTAATTATTTTATCACTACAGATTTTACCGAAGCATGCTAACATGAAAATCACTGACTAAATTGATAAATTAAGATTAGCCATTAACAGTTCAGAAATTATCTTTATTATACTGAAATATTTCAATTAACTCTCAATAATCCCAATTAGAAGAATATATTGAAATTATGATTGAATCACACACATTTTACGGAGACATGCAGCAGAAAATAACATTTTAAATATGCAACCGTTATGTATCTGAATAATATTAGGACAGGTGACCCTTCTTTACAGGATGAGGTCCATTAAGGGAACCGGAACCAGTGGATAAGTAAACACAATCTCAATGCTTCAACGTACATTAAAGACAGACTCGTTAATCACTTACTTTCACATACAAACTAACTTACAACTGCAATGATGGAACATAATTAATTTAGTAGGGGTTTAGCATCTGCTTCGGAACCAAAGGCCATATAGCTGACGTCAAAAGGAAATTACTTACAAGGGGCTGGAAGAAACAGTCAGAAAGGAAAGTGGCACCATGAAGAAAGTCACTTACCACCGTTGGTGACAATGCTTATGGATGCAGAAAAGCTACTTCGTGAATGCAGTCACTTACCAATGAATGTGATGAAAAGGGACACAAACACCGGTGGCTGCACTCAAAGATGGAAGAGGAAAATGAAGAGGTGATAGGAAATGAAATCTTTGACCCTATCACAACTATCTAGAACCTCGTAGCTGAAGAGCATAACACTAGCGCTATCCTCTAAAACTGTAAGTAGCATTAAAAAAATGATAAAGATATTAAAAATAAAATAAGATGATTCATAATCCAAATTACAACAGTTTGAGACCCAAAGGACGCCACACCCCCTTCTCTTCCATTCACCACAGACAGCTTCAGGATAGAGCCCCACCTCCATTTAGTAACACAATGGCAAAATAAATTCGAAGCTAACACATTTTCTATTTAACAAAAACAAAGATATTATAATATTCAAAAGTGAACATTATTTAATAATAAATTAAGCGAATATTTAGAAATATAGATTGAAAATAAGTAGCTATGGCTATCAATTGTAAGTCTACATAAATTTATTCTACTGGAGGCCTCGTAACTTCGATTGTTCATAGATCTTCTGTTTTTTGTTTCTTATTCTTCCTTTGATGTTCTTGCTTTTTTTTTCTATTGTTCTTATTTATTCTCTACTGCATTTTCTTAGCTATAAAGCTATAACAATAGGAGAATATACGAGAGGAGACAGCAGCTCAGGTTGATGGTGAAGCAGAAGTAGATGACTAAGAATCTGAAAAGAAAATATCTGTAAATATACAAATATTTCATGAAACCAAGTAGAATATGATAAATTATTAGAAAAATGAATAGCTACATGTATAAAGCACGAATTGATATTATTTATCAGTTACACGATTAACAGCAAGAACAGAAAACATTGAAGAGAAATGAAGACCAAATTCGACAGAAGAGGCTAAAAAAAAAGGGATCAAACAAAAGAAGAGAAAAGGGTCAAACAAGAGAAGAGAAAAGGATCAAACAAGAGAAGAGAAAAGGATCAAACAAGAGAAGAGAAAAGGATCAAACAAGAGAAGAGAAAAGGATCAAACAAAAGAAGAGAAAAGGTAAACAAATAAAAAAAAGAGAAAAGGTAAACAAATAAAAAAAAGAGAAAAGGTAAACAAATAAAAAAAAGAGAAAAGGTAAACAAATAAAAAAAAGAGAAAAGGTAAACAAATAAAAAAAAGAGAAAAGGTAAACAAATAAAAAAAAAAGAGAGAAGGTAAACAAATTAAAAAAAAGAGAGAAGGTAAACAAATTAAAAAAAAGAGAGAAGGTAAACAAATAAAAAAAAAAGAGAGAAGGTAAACAAATAAAAAAAAAAGAGAAGGTAAACAAATAAAAAAAAAAGAGAGAAGGTAAACAAATAAAAAAAAAAGAGAGAAGGTAAACAAATAAAAAAAAAAAGAGAGAAGGTAAACAAATAAAAAAAAAGAGAGAAGGTAAACAAATAAAAAAAAAGAGAGAAGGTAAACAAATAAAAAAAAAAAGAGAAGGTAAACAAAAAAAAAAAAAAAGAGAAGGTAAACAAAAAAAAAAAAAAGAGAAGGTAAAAAAAAAAAAAAAAAAAGAGAAGGTAAACAAAAAAAAAAAAAAAAGAGAAGGTAAACAAATAAAAAAAAAAAAGAGAAGGTAAACAAATAAAAAAAAAAAAGAGAAGGTAATCAAATAAAAAAAAAAAGAGAAGGTAATCAAATAAAAAAAAAAGAGAGAAGGTAATCAAATAAAAAAAAAAGAGAGAAGGTAATCAAATAAAAAAAAAAGAGAGAAGGTAATCAAATAAAAAAAAAAGATAGAAAGTAATCAAATAAAAAAAAAAGATAGAAAGTAATCAAATAAAAAAAAAAAGATAGAAAGTAATCAAATAAAAAAAAAAAGATAGAAAGTAATCAAATAAAAAAAAAAAGATAGAAAGTAATCAAATAAAAAAAAAAAGATAGAAAGTAATCAAATAAAAAAAAAAGATAGAAAGTAATCAAATAAAAAAAAAAGATAGAAAGTTATCAAATAAAAAAAAAAGATAGAAAGTTATCAAATAAAAAAAAAAAGATAGAAAGTTATCAAATAAAAAAAAAAAGATAGAAAGTTATCAAATAAAAAAAAAAGATAGAAAGTTATCAAATAAAAAAAAAAGATAGAAAGTTATCAAATAAAAAAAAAAGATAGAAAGTTATCAAATAAAAAAAAAAGATAGAAAGTTATCAAATAAAAAAGAGCAAAGGACTCTACATAAAGAGCAAAGGACTCTACATAAAGAGCAAAGGACTCTACATAAAGAGCAAAGGACTCTACATAAAGAGAGAAGGACTCTACATAAAGAGAGAAGGACTCTACATAAAGAGAGAAGGACTCTACATAAAGAGAGAAGGACTCTACATAAAGAGAGAAGGACTCTACATAAAGAGAGAAGGACTCTACATAAAGAGAGAAGGACTCTACATAAAGAGAGAAGGACTCTACATAAAGAGAGAAGGACTCTACATAAAGAGAGAAGGACTCTACATAAAGAGAGAAGGACTCTACATAAAGAGAGAAGGACTCTACATAAAGAGAGAAGGACTCTACATAAAGAGAGAAGGACTCTACAAAAAGAGAGAAGGACTCTACAAAAAGAGAGAAGGACTCTACAAAAAGAGAGAAGGACTCTACAAAAAGAGAGAAGGACTCTACAAAAAGAGAGAAGGACTCTACAAAAAGAGAGAAGGACTCTACAAAAAGAGAGAAGGACTCTACAAAAAGAGAGAAGGACTCTACAAAAAGAGAGAAGGACTCTACAAAAAGAGAGAAGGACTCTACAAAAAGAGAGAAGGACTCTACAAAAAGAGAGAAGGACTCTACAAAAAGAGAGAAGGACTCTACAAAAAGAGAGAAGGACTCTACAAAAAGAGAGAAGGACTCTACAAAAAGAGAGAAGGACTCTACAAAAAGAGAGAAGGACTCTACAAAAAGAGAGAAGGACTCTACAAAAAGAGAGAAGGACTCTACAAAAAGAGAGAAGGACTCTACAAAAAGAGAGAAGGACTCTACAAAAAGAGAGAAGGACTCTACAAAAAGAGAGAAGGACTCTACAAAAAGAGAGAAGGACTCTACAAAAAGAGAGAAGGACTCTACAAAAAGAGAGAAGGACTCTACAAAAAGAGAGAAGGACTCTACAAAAAGAGAGAAGGACTCTACAAAAAGAGAGAAGGACTCTACAAAAAGAGAGAAGGACTCTACAAAAAGAGAGAAGGACTCTACAAAAAGAGAGAAGGACTCTACAAAAAGAGAGAAGGACTCTACAAAAAGAGAGAAGGACTCTACAAAAAGAGAGAAGGACTCTACAAAAAGAGAGAAGGACTCTACAAAAAGAGAGAAGGACTCTACAAAAAGAGAGAAGGACTCTACAAAAAGAGAGAAGGACTCTACAAAAAGAGAGAAGGACTCTACAAAAAGAGAGAAGGACTCTACAAAAAGAGAGAAGGACTCTACAAAAAGAGAGAAGGACTCTACAAAAAGAGAGAAGGACTCAACAAAAAGAGAGAAGGACTCAACAAAAAGAGAGAAGGACTCAACAAAAAGAGAGAAGGACTCAACAAAAATAGAGAAGGACTCGACAAAAAGAGAGAAGGACTCGACAAAAAGAGAGAAGGACTCGACAAAAAGAGAGAAGGACTTGACAAAAAGAGAGAAGGACTCAACAAAAATAGAGAAGGACTCAACAAAAATAGAGAAGGACTCAACAAAAATAGAGAAGGACTCAACAAAAATAGAGAAGGACTCTGCAAGGAACACTATAACAATAATTCACATACACTCAACGAGCTATAGACTCCTTCCCTCTTAACAGACTCCATGGGTCTAGGCCTCCAGCCTATACAACAGCAATAATTCCGATTTATTTTAAAGAATATAAACAATTTAATGACATTTATCTAGTTTATGACTTACATATAATTAATTATCTACTTTTTGACTTCTAATTCAAATAACTCACCATCAAAATCTGGTGAAATTGGAGAGGACTGATGAACAAGTGAGCAGCTGCTGTACTGGGTTCTGTAAATATTAATTACATTAGTTGAATATATATGAAAAATATGTTGATTATCTATGAAAAAAATCTATGTTTCATAGTGTGCGTCACAATGACAGGAAAAATGCCAGTTAATTAAGAACATTCTTGTGTCATGCCTGATATATGTGCATGTCTTGAGACTATTTTATGAGTGATTTACTTGTTACTAACATGTTCTTCAACCTTTTTAAATGGATACTTTACCCTATACCCAGTTCAATGTTCTAATACCCCCCCCCCCATCTTTATAAATGTTAAATTGATACTTTACCCTATACCCAGTTCAATGTTCTAATACCCTCCCCCTCCCCCTCATCTTTATAAATGTTAAATTGATACTTTACCCTATACCCAGTTCAATGTTCTAATACCCCCCCCCCTCATCTTTATAAATGTTAAATTGATACTTTACCCTATACCCAGCTCAATGTCCTAATGCCCCCCCCCCCCCTCCATCATCTTTATAAATGTGAAATAGATACTTTACCAGGGTTGGTTAGGGGAAACCTCAGAGGTTTTTTGGGGGAACTTGGGGGAAACCTTTATAGTCTATATAGGTAGTAATAATAATTTCATAATTCATTCCCATCATCCCATGACATGTGCAATGTTAACTTTAAGGTTACAAGGTATTGTAATTTTTATGGAACCAGTTCAGACTCCAGAGAACCAGAGTGCTCTGTACTCAAGTGACAAGTCTTAATTAAGCTTGCTTGTTGGTTACCACTGCAAGTTATATTAATATAATTGGCTATATTAAGATGTTAGATCTATTTACCAAAAGGAAGCATGTAGTACCAAATACAAAAGTTTAGTTTTGTTATATTTATCAACAGTGAACAATAAAAGAAAAAAAAAATATTGAATATCAGTATATTTGATATTACTATTCCTTAGTTATCACAGTTTCTCAGTAAGAAGTTATTATAAATCAAAGGAATATACAGACATTGTAAAGGGGCACACAGACATTGTAAAGGCGCACACAGACATTGTAAAGGGGCACTAAGACATTGTAAAGGGGCACACAGACATTGTAAAGGGGCACACAGACATTGTAAAGGGGCACACAGACATTGTAAAGGGGCACACAGACATTGTGAAGGGGCACACAGACATTGTAAAGGGGCACACAGACATTGTAAAGGGGCACACAGACATTGTAAAGGGGCACACAGACATTGTAAAGGGGCACACAGACATTGTAAAGGGGCACACAGACATTGTAAAGGAGCACACAGACATTGTAAAGGGGCACACAGACATTGTAAAGGGGCACACAGACATTGTAAAGGGGCACACAGACATTGTAAAGGAGCACACAGACATTGTAAAGGGGCACACAGACATTGTAAAGGGGCACACAGACATTGTGAAGGGGCACACAGACATTGTGAAGGGGCACACAGACATTGTGAAGGGACACACAGACATTGTAAAGGGGCACACAGACATTGTAAAGGGGCACACAGACATTGTAAAGGCGCACACAGACATTGTAAAGGGGCACTAAGACATTGTAAAGGGGCACTAAGACATTGTAAAGGGGCACTAAGACATTGTAAAGGGGACTAAGACATTGTAAAGGGGACTAAGACATTGTTAAGGGACACACAGACATTGTAAAGGGGCACACAGACATTGTAAAGGGGCACACAGACATTGTAAAGGGGCACACAGACATTGTAAAGGGGCACACAGACATTGTAAAGGGGCACACAGACATTGTAAAGGGGCACACAGACATTGTAAAGGGGCACACAGACATTGTAAAGGGGCACACAGACATTGTAAAGGGGCACACAGACATTGTAAAGGGGCACACAGACATTGTAAAGGGGCACACAGACATTGTAAAGGGGCACACAGACATTGTAAAGGGGCACACAGACATTGTAAAGGGGCACACAGACATTGTAAAGGGGCACACAGACATTGTAAAGGGGCACACAGACATTGTAAAGGGGCACACAGACATTGTAAAGGAGCACACAGACATTGTAAAGGAGCACACATACATTATAAAGGGGCACACAGACATTTTAAACTAGCATACTGACGTCGTAAAGCCCTTGGATAAGTAAGGAGTATAGCTAATTTACGTTTCCCCCAGTTTCCCCAAAATATTTTTTTTTCAGTTTCCCCCATGATTCCCCATTTTGGGGGAAACCAACCTTTACTCTACATCCAGTTATAATAATATGGCTGATCAACCAATATTTTCTTAATTTACCACCAAAAACTAATGTTAACATAGGAATAAAAAGCTAAAGATTCGCCGACTTCAGACAACAAGTCGGTGGAATTTACCATGAAATACGGTCTGGTTCCCTGTCGAGTTAAATAAGATTTTCTAAAAAAAAGTTACTAGTTCATTAGAAGTGACTTATTTTTTTTACCCTGGCAATTACATTACTTATATACTTATACTATTAAATAAGTACAGTGCACTTTACTAAGTACACTTCAACTAAAAGGGCACTGTACATAATTGCACTAGTAGGTAGAATAATAATCAAACAAAAAAGTCAAAAATGAGGATTAAATGTTAAAAATGTCCCATATTCGGCAGGCCAGAACTGGATATTCTCGCCAATCTATAAATTCTCAAAGAACATCAACCCATTGTAACTGAAGTTTAATACAAATACTAATTGAATAACTAAAAGAGGAATTACCTATCTTTGACATAAATACTATGATAAACACACTAACATTTCAAAAAAACATCATACTTACAAGATGGCGATGCTGGTGATATTATGATTGCCAGTGTCCATCGTAGAATCTAGCTTCCCAACCATCTGGCGTTTCTCTCCATCTTGCACATGTAGCCTTATAGTAAATATTATATTTTGTGAAAAGTACTGTATATTTAGACATACTAAGTTTAGCTGTAAGCCTGTAACTAGTAACTAACTATTAATCTAGAAAAATAATTAGTGAAGGTGTGAAGGATCATGTATAACAGTATGTCAGTTAAGGCCATTTAATTGGATTATATTTATTTTAAAAACTCAAATCTCAGATATGTCTAATTGGTTTTAAATTTTGAATTAATTCCTATGTTCCCTTGTTAATTTTGGCTTGAAATCTTCAAAAAATGAGCCAAATTGGCTTAGCTCAGAAATTTTGTGAAATTTTGGACCATAAATTGGCTTACAATTTTCCAACCTCTTAAATAAAATATGGCGAGTCTGGACATGCTTTATTATCTGGAGCCTCAATAGACGCCAGATAAACTTCACAGCTTCATGCATCTTTTGCAAACTGCCAGTTTGTAAACTGGCATGATACTCTTATTATATTACTCTTAGCTCTACAAGTCTTAGGAGTTAGGACTGCAAGTCTACAACAATAAATTTCCAGTCTGTATTTGGTGCACAAAATTCCACTGACTTAAAAAAAGCTGAAAAAATCCACCATAAATTTTCATTAGTTTGGTTGATCCACTAACATTTTACCCATTTTCCCTCCAAAAGTTAATGGTAACATAGGAATAAATAGCTAAAAATGATAAAATCCACTCAGACCACTGACTTTGCTAGAATATTATTTTAAAGAGGAAGAAATTCCACCAACATGTCGGTGGAATTTACAATGAATTTATGAAATACAGACTGGTGTGAAATTTGAATTCACCCATCGGCCATCAGTTGCCCAGTCTGCAGAAATTAGAATATGGAACATTTTCCCGGTTTCCCCAAGACTCTCTGCGGGAGTTTTTGATTAAATTTTAGAAATTTTAGATCTCTGCGGGAGATCTTGAATTAATTCCTATGTTACCATTAATTTTGCTGCGGGAGATTTTGAATTGATTCCTTTGTTACCATTAATTTAGCTGTGGGAGATTCTGAATCTCAGAATCTGCTACAGTGCTACTGAGAGTGAGAGTCAGAGAGTAACTGTCTCAGCGTCTCTCAATTTATAATTTCTGCAGGACTCGGGAGAAGAGACACATTCTGCAGACTGGTCAGTTGTAGACTGTTTCAAACTTCTAGACTAGGCACTAAGGTCTCACTCTGGAAAAAGTAGTCTTTTTTGATAGATTAGCTAATTACTGTTGGAGTTTAACAAACCTAAAAATACAATAATAAATTAGGTAATGGGAACTGTATAATCCACAGCATTTAGTCTCAAAATTTATCTGTTAGCCTATGGTATAGCCTAATTGGTATTTTCCAGAGTGGGCACTAGGCCACTAGCCTGCTTTAGCCTTAAAGTTTTTTTAACTTGTCTAAATTCTAAAGTCTGGCACCCAAGGCCAAATAAAATAGTATGTCTCATAAACTCACCATTTGTCTCTCCAGCTCTCTCCAAAATTCAACAAATTCTCTCTAAAATGATCAAATTATCATTAATTCTCTCCAAAATAACATTGTAGCATAGGAGAAAAATAGATGAAACTCCCCATTTGCAATTGAAGGACTCAAAATGATTGTCACAAACTCGCCATTAAAATGGCAAGTATGGACATGCAATATTACCTGGAAGTCTTAGTCTGCAGAATATGGGATATTTTAAACCAGGCTGCATTTGCAACAGTCTCAAGCCAGTCTGTATTTGTTGCACAAAATTCAGACTTTTTGAAAAAGTTGAAAAAATCCACCATAAATTTCCAGTAATTTTGCTGATCCACCAACATTTTGTCCATTTTTCCACCGAAAATTAATGGTAACATAGGAATAAATAGCTAAAAATCCACCGACTTTGCAAGAATATTATTTTCAAAGGGAAAAAATTCCACCGACATGTCGGTGGAATTTACCACGAAATACAGACTGGGTCTCAAGTCTGCAGGAACTGGATTCAACTGGTAAACTGTCTCAAAGAGATCTCCTATTTTAGCTTTTGTTTTCAGTAAAAAGTTAAGAATACATATGAATATAGGAAGAAATTAAGGATTGTTTGCACAGATGGTCAGATTACAGAAAATGTTAAATATCCCATATTCTACAGACTGGATTTTTTCACTTTGAGTGCGCAGTGTGAACAATTATTAATGTATTTTACTGAAAACAGAAGCCAAAATAGAGGATTTCTTGGAGAACAGTTTACCAGTTCCTGCAGTCTGGTAAAGTTGATGATTTTAAATTCTTTGAGTGAAGCCTGTGATGGTAATTTGGTAAATGAAGTAACTAGCTACTAACTATTTCTACCTAGGTACCTATGAATGTTAAGATCATCTTTTGAGTGTTTATGGTACAGTCACTACAGTGGTAATTAAGCTCTAGGTTGCTAGAATACTCTAATCCTCTATATAAAGTAGGTAGGTAAGTAGTGAATCACTTTCTTCAACTATAGTTAACAAACTCAGGTGCGCTGAGGTGCCCAGAGGGGAAACTGGAAAGATCCACAAACATACTATGAATTAAAATCAAGAGCCAGTCTACTAATATTGTAAGCTTAGGAATAGCTTCCTTAAGGGCATGAGCTATATAAAATACCTAAAACATTTAATAAGTTATAGTATTCGATATAAAAACCTTATTGCGATTGCAACACTCTAGTCTGAAATGACATAATGATGGCGCGTGATATTGTAAACAAACTGATATTTACCTGAAAAGATTAATTAAATTACCCTAAAATTCAAAAATCTTTCGTAGGAATAATTCAATCAAATATATTAGGGATTTATTAAAATCCCTAGATAATAAATTAATCCATGATTAATCGCTCATTTAATTGACAAAAATGAAATCACTACCTTCAATATACTCCTTTATAACCCATATAACAATTTAGAATACCAATAGAAATGATCTTATAAATTATGAAAATGAAGTTTATATTGTTGCGTCTCGGATGATTTGAGAAACATATAAACCCAATTCACAGTGATATATTGACTTTTATCGGATTGTTGTGTTGAGATAAGAAAGATAGGATTATTTTTTATTCTCGTAATATTCTTTTCAAATTTGAAAAAGACACGATATAAAATATTTACCATGGAAAAGACTAAAATCAAACAGGTAATACAATTAATTAAAAAAAAACATGCCAAATTATATAGGAAATAGAACATTTTAGAAATGATGTGTGACTTATTCCTAAACATTTTTGCTTCATCTTTCAGATGCAATCATCCGATTTCAAATTAAATAATTCAGTCAAAAGTTAATTGAGAAAGAATAAGTCAATATTTTTTCAAATCGAAGTTTATCTAAAAACTTGGATTCTATAATTTAAAACCAATATTAAAGTTTATGAATAAATCCTAAACTTTTGAGAATTATATGAACTTTATGTATTTATTACTCAGCTTTTCGAACCGAGGCAAATAACTTTTTTCCTATACTGTATTTAAAAAATCTGATTTAATGTTCATAAAGAAAAGAAAAATCTACATCTATTTAATATATGAATGATGATTTCAATGGTCGAAATCTACTCGAAATAGGCATCAAAACATTTGTTTTAGTTTTTTGCTAATAACTTTTATCACATGAAAAAATTCTTAAAATCTTATTAAAGATTAAAGAAGAGATTATTAAAGATTATTGAAGAAGAGAGCAAGCAAGATCTTAGGGTACATAAAGAGGCAATTCAGATACAGAAACAGAGAGACAGTCCTCACGTTGTAACTCTCTGGTAAGACCTCTTTTGGAGTTTGCGGTCCAGTTCTGGTCACCGACATTGCGAACTGATGTACAGCTGTTGGAACAGGTGCAAGTGAGGGTGACTAAACTTGTACCTGAAATCCGATCCAAGGGATACGCACGTCGGTTAGATGACCCGGGCCTCTTCACGCTTGAGCAGCGACGTTTGAGGGGTCAACTCATTGAGACTTTTAAGATCCTTTGAGGGATAAGTCGAGTTGATCCCGAAGACTACTTTTCGCTGTGTGTGAACCCCACCCGCAACCACGGGTGGAAAGTAGTTCTGCCTCGGTTCACCACTGCTCAGCTGGAGAACTCCATGCTGGTAAAGATTTGTAATGTTTGGAACAGACTACCAAAAAATGTTGTCAGCAGGCTAACTGTTGACACATTCAAAAGGCGACTTGACTGGATACTCAATGAGCTGGCTTACTGAGCTGTCGAGCGCCTCCCTGACTTGACCTAGGAGTTGAGATGAGAGTCTTAGCTATCTTGTCTGATAGCAATCTTACTTCAACTCCAACCAACCAACTAAGAGAAATCCTGGCGCCTTTCTGAGGCTAGAGAGATCAGGTCACACCCTGCGTCCTGTCACCGTCTCAGGGACTGCCTTCGGGTGGCCCCTGTGAATGGGGCAGTGATTGGCAGGTTTGACTGACCAAGTCCAGGATAAAACTTGGAGCCAATGAATATACCCAAACTTTGCTCCTACGCCTGGTAGAGGTTCTTCCTTTGTCAGGTTTGGGAGTACGGACGGTTTGTAGTGCATAGGTTTCAAGTGGGGAGTGATGGAAAGAGATTCAACTCGCTCCGTTGTTAACCCAACGTCGAGCGCACAGCTGGCTGTACACAGGACCATCATGTTGAAATTTTAGTTAAATGTATTACACACTCGTTATATATTTAATGTTAACTTCTTGTTAGACTAGCTCAGCTATATTAAATTACCTATTGTTTCAATAACCATGTATTACTTTTAATGAGAAACGGACATAAGGTCTAAAGTCGATCACACTTCCGTCGAGGGTTAAATACCCTGATTGTAGTTTCTGAAGGCAGTCTGTCTTGAACATTACTCAGTGAGAGATGAGTTCCACTCATCTCTCCATAGACTTCTAATTGTATAACATATTTACTCTTGAAATAAACTCTATGTCTTAACGTTGTTAACCCACTGTTATTTAACCTAATTCTAACAGGTTATGGGCCCAGTGAACGATAAGAGTTTATAAATCAAATTATGTTTAAACAAATTAGAAGTTTATAACAGTAATATAAAAACGAAGTGCAGTGAAAAAAGTGTTAACCTATATGAAACATATCACTCAAAACGCTTGCGTAAGCATATCGTGTTAACGCGCTAATGAGGTCAAGTATAATGATTACTCTAGCGAAAAATGCACTTGTTTATAATATAATTATTTAGTATTTGTGCGGAAGAGGTGTCAAGAGAGGTCACAAATTACCTTTAAATCTGTGACCTTATCCTTTGGTAAACAGTCTTTCAACAAAAGGTTCTTGCGAACTAAGACTTGTGTTACTGTTCCAATTAAATATTAATAATTATATTCAGTGAAATTATTCTTATGAATTAGAATAATGTTTAAAACATCAATTCAGTTAAACAGTAAATCAATTTAACTGCATTGGTTGTTTATGTTTGTTAAGTATTGAATGATCGTAAATACTTTCAACAAAAGGTTCTTGCGAACTAATACTTGTGTTGCTGTTCCAATTGAATATTAGTAATTATATTCAGTGAAGTTATTCTTATGAATTAGAATAATTTTAAAACATCAATTCAGTCAAACAGTAAATCAATTTAACTGGTTTGTTTGTTTATGTTTGTTAAGTATTGAAAGATAATAAATACTTTGAAAACATGTCTTCAAATAAGTTACCGGGGATTGTTCCCCTAGACGGAAACAGACATCAACAGGGCGATAACTCCAGCAGCAGTGGTTACGGTTCAGGGGGCTATGGGGGTAACAGCTACTCATCCCAGAGCTACCCCAATCTGGATACACCCAGCAAGGAGGAGGATACGGCACTTGGAACAGTGGGGGTACTATGGACAGCAGCAGAATTACTATGCACAGCAGCAACAGACACCGCCAACCCAAACCTCTTACGGCAACTGGGGACAACAGGCACCGGGCGGTTGGAGTGCCGCAACCACTGGACAAGCTGCCGGTACTTGGAGTGGCTATGGACAACAAACCGGACAAACGCCCCAGCAAAGCTGGAGCAACTCCACATACTTGTGGTGGCTATGGGAACTACAACTACAAGAAGTAAAATAAGTAAAGACTTGTTTGTTTGTAAATAGCTACACAAGAAAGTGGTAGTGTTAAGTTGCTAAAAGTCTAGTGGTAGGTTTAGTTAACTTTCGCCTCTACGGTTCTTGCACCGGTGTACAACTTGCTTCAGCATTTGTGAAGTGAATTCTCAAATTAATTGAAATTAGTCTTTTGGATAGTAGTTAGATAGAATTTTTATTGCTTTTTAATGATCAGCAGATTAATCTTTGAATCGTAACAAAAACTACCGACACAGCATTTAATTATTATTTTAATTGATGACTCAGCATGTTTACTTAATAGAAGTACGCGGTCTATTAGGTGAGCATATGAATTGAATACAGATGAATTGATATTCATACTGTGAATATTTGTGAATATTTAGAAGTGAATATTTAGAAATCAATATTTTTTCATTTTGAAATACTAATTAGATTTTGATGATTAGAAAATTTTAGAGTCAAAATAAATTAGGAATTTGCAGGAATGAAATATTTTTAAATTAATATACATAAATGAAATGGTTATATTTATAACTAATTTGCAGTAAAATATTAAACGAACTTTAAATTTTTCTGAAGAAAGAATTTAATAGTAAATTTTATTCAATAAAATAATTAAAAAATAGAAATTCTATTTTTTAACGGAAGGATGTTAATTTTAATTGCATGATTGTTAATCAATGTTAATTTTTACAAGTTAAATTGAAATAAAATTATTGATTGTTTAAAGCAAGAATGTTACAATATGTTAAGTTCAGTTTTGATGTGTATTCATACTATTTTTTATGTTATATGTAAGTTTGAAATATTTTATACACATAGTATATTTTCTTTTTGGATTTCTGAAGACTCTATTTAATATCGACATTCAGAAATAAAAAGAGGGGAAGAAAGGAATTATTTGAAATAGAATTAAACCATTAATAAATGTTTAAAATTCTTGCAGTTATAGGTTTGATGTTTATGATTGTTCAATTTGAATTTCAGAATTTTTCAATTTGAGTTTTAATGTTTTGAATTTTAGGATTGATTAAAATGGGATTTATGTCTTTAAATTTAGAATAATTCATTTCCTATGTAAATTGTTGTTCATTGTTTTTTTTTTAATGGATCGTCTGACATATTAAACACTAAGGACGGCTTGAAAAATATTTTTTTTTGTAAGTGAAACTATGCTTGCTGACATATTCACTAAACCGTTGCCTATTGATAGATTTACCAAATTAGTTGAATTAATAGGCATGAAAAATATATAATGTCGTGTGAGGAGGAGTGTTGAAATTTTAGTTAAATGTATTACACACTCGTTATATATTTAATGTTAACTTCCTGTTAGACTAGCTCAGCTATATTAAATTACCTATTGTTTCAATAACCATGTATTACTTTTAATGAGAAACGGACATAAGGTCTAAAGTCGATCACACTTCCGTCGAGGGTTAAATACCCTGATTGTAGTTTCTGAAGGCAGTCTGTCTTGAACATTACTCAGTGAGAGATGAGTTCCACTCATCTCTCCATAGACTTCTAATTGTATAACATATTTACTCTTTAAATAAACTCTATGTCTTAACGTTGTTAACCCACTGTTATTTAACCTAATTCTAACACATCATTGGATGGGCATATTATGCCTTTTGATGGTCCCTTTATCCTTGTGACTCCTCGTGATAGAACGTCATCAAAGTGACTCTTTTCTCTTATAGTACATCAGCACAGTGACTCTTTTCTCTGATAATGCATCATCACAGTGACTCTTTTCTCTGATAGCACGTCATTACAGTGACTCTTTTCTCTGATAATACATCATCACAGTGACTCTTTACTCTGATAGTACATCATCGCAGTGACTCTATTCTCTGACAATACATGATCACAGTGAATCTTTTTTCTGATAGTACATCATCACAGTGACTCTTTTCTCTGATAGTACATCATCACAGTGACTCTTTTCTCTGATAGTACATCATCACAGTGACTCTTTTCTCTGATAGTACATCATCACAGTGACTCTTTTCTCTGATAGTACATCACCGTAGTGACTCTTTTCTCTGATAGTGTATCATCACAGTGACTCTTTTCTCTGATAGTACATCATCACAGTGACTCTTTTCTCTGATAGTACATCATCACAGTGACTCTTTTCTCTGATAGTACATCATCCCAGTGACTCTTTTCTCTGATAGTACATCATCACAGTGACTCTTTTCTCTGATAGTACATCATCAGAGTGACTCTTTTCTCTGATAGTAGCTACATCATCACAGTGACTCTTTTCTCTGATAGTACATCATCACAGTGACTCTTTTCTCTGATAGTACATCATCACAGTGACTCTTTTCTCTGATAGTACATCATCACAGTGACTCTTTTCTCTGATAGTACATCATCACAGTGACTCTTTTCTCTGATAGTACATCATCACAGTGACTCTTTTCTCTGATAGTACATCATCACAGTGACTCTTTCATCTGATACAACATCATCACAGTGACTCTTTTCTCTGATAGTGCATCATCACAGTGACTCTTTTCTCTGATAGTACATCATCACAGTGACTTTTTTCTCTGATAGTACATCATCACAGTGACTCTTTTCTCTGATAGTACATCATCACAGCGACTCTTTTCTCTGATTGTACATCATCGTAGTGACTCTTTTCTCTGATAGTACATCATCACAGTGACTCTTTCTCTGATAGTACATCATCACAGTGACTCTTTTCTCTGATAGTACATCATCACAGTGATTCTTTTCTCTGATAGTACATCATTACAGTAACTCTTTTCTTGGATAGTACATCATCACAGTGACTTTTTTCTCTGATAGTACATCAGCACAGTGACTCTTTTCTCTGATAGTACATCAGCACAGTGACTTTTTTTCTGCAGAAAGCCTTCCAGAAGCTCCATCGGACCAATCAGGACAACCCAAGGTGTGTTAGCAACTTCGGATGCCGACATCGTCACCTAACTCAACAGTTATTTCGTCAGTGTCTTCACCAGGGAGGATGCGCTTGGCACCCCTGACCCCGTAGTTTACTACGAGAGACGAATGCCCCTGACTGAGATTGTTTGTACTGTTTAGGAAGTAGTTTACAAACTTGGCAAGCTGGACCCTAACAAGGCAGCTGGTCCTGATGTATTCTTACCGACAGTGATGAAGAACGTGAAGGATGGTTTGGCGGCACATCTCCAACAGATTTTCAATGTCTCTTTGGAGTCGGGCGAGGTCGCCGACAACATGAGAATCGCGGATGTGACCCCAATTTTCATGACAGGTGAGACCACAGACAGTAGTAACTACAGGCCAATTAGTTTGACATCGGTTCCTGGAAAGCTGCTTGCATCCATCATCAAGGATAGAATTGTGGATCACCTGGAAGAACACCAGCTCATAGGAAAGAGTCAGCATGGCTTTCTTCGCGAGAAGTCATGCCTGACAAACTTAGTAGAGTTCTTCTACTAGGTTCTTCAGGAGCATGACAAATCCAAAGCTGCTGACATCGTCTACCTTGATTTCAAGAAGGCATTTGACAAGGTACCTCACAGGAGGTTAATGGCGAAAATAGCAGCTATTGGTGTGAGTGGTCGAGTCCTACAATGGATAAGGTCATGGCTAAATAACGGACGACAAAGAGTTGTGGTGAATATTGTGGCCTCTGTGTGGAGCTCCGTAACCAGCGGGATTCCATAGGTTTCAGTCTTTGGTCCTCTGCTCTTTATTATTTAGATAAATGAACTTGACGTAGGACTCGTCAGTAGGGTATCCAACTTTGCTGATGATACTAAGATTGGCATCAACGCTGCAAGTTCAGAGGCCATCGGACAACTCCAATGTGATCTTTTCAAGATCGGAGAATGGTCGGAAAAGTGGCAGATGCCCTTCAATGTGAACAAGTGTAGAGTACTTCATGCTGTTCATAGGAACGCTGAAGCTGCCTACACGCTACTTGGAGCCCCAATAGGACCCACTGATGTATAGAAGGATCTTTGAGTTATGATCACCAGGGATCTCAAGTTCTCTCAACAGTGCCTGGAAGCTGAGAAGAGAGTAAGCAAGATCTTAGGGTACATAAAGAGGCATTTCAGATACAGAAACAGAGAGACAGTCCTCACGTTGTAACTCTCTGGTAAGACCTATTTTGGAGTTTGCGGTCCAGTTCTGGTCACCGACATTGCGAACTGATGTACAGCTGTTGGAACGGGTGCAAACAAGGGCGACTAAACTTGTACCTGAAATCCGATCCATGGGTTACGCACGTCGGTTAGATGACCCGGGCCTCTTCACGCTTGAGCAGCGACGTATGAGGGGTCAACTCATTTAGACTTTTAAGATCCTTTGAGGGATAAGTCGAGTTGATCCCGAAGACTACTTTTCGCTGTGTGTGAACCCCACCTGCAACCACGGGTAGAAGGTGGTTCTGCCTCGGTTCACCACTGCTCAGCTGGAGAACTCCATGCTGGTAAAGATTTGTAATGTTTGGAACAGACTACCAGAAAATGTTGTCAGCAGGCTAACTGTTGGCAAATACATACAAAAGGCGACTTGACTGGATACTCAGTGAGCTGGCTTACTGAACTGTCAAGCGCCTCCCTGACTTGACCTCGGAGTTGAGATGAGAGTCTTATCTATCTTGTCTGATAGCAATCTTCATCACATCATCACATTTACTCTTTTCTCTGATAGTACATCACAGTGACTCTTTTCTCTGATAGTACATCATCACTTTTACTCTTTCCTCTGATAGTATATCATCGCATAATACGAAATTTAGAGACGTTCGACTAATTGAAAACCTCTTATATTTCGAATCAAGAGAAATTGAAAAAAAATCACGAATTAAATAAATTTTGATAAGGTTTTTAAACATTATTTTGAAATCAGATTTCCAAAAAATTAGTTTATGAAGGAGTAATGAGGTCAAACTCGCATCGACCCGGTGTCCGAAAACTAATCGAGGGATTCGAAAAAGTGTCAGACAACAAAAAGATGTGGATTGATGAGATCTTCCATATAATAAGAAAAATTTCAATTTGGACATGAAACAAAAAAATTATTTAAGAAAAGGTATTATTCAGGACATGCGCAAACCAGTCATGCTAATCTAGTTAGCTCAGTAGATGTCAACCTTATTTCGTGGTGTGTTTCAGAAAGAAAAGAGAGGGAGAGGTTAGTCAGGGCAAGATGAAATGAAGAGAGAAATTTATTATGCTTTAGCGAAGGGTGATGTGTGTGGAGTGAATGGTGACAATAAATAATGAGATCATATATACTGGTGCGATTGGTGATGAATGGATGGAAGAAATCGTAATCTGTCAGGACTCCCAAGGTAAGAAGAGGAATGTCGCCTCTTCATCGACCAATTGCACTTACAACTATGGGATACAATTTGACTATGGTATGGCAAAAGATAGTTTGGTGGGGCAGATATTGCATTATGTGAGAATGGGTTGTTTGCAAGCGAAGTTAAAGGACGGGAAGAAAATGTAATTTTAGGTTTTTGACTTATTTTGTGGAGGAATGATGTAGATTGAAAGGAGATTAATAGTGTAAATAGACCGACTTAGATTGAGAAATTAAAACATCATAAGTGTAATCTGAGGATGATTGAAGTGATAGTGAGGATGTATGAGGGTGATTGGAGTGAAATATGGAGGGGGGGGGGGGGGCAACAAATATGGGAGAGTTTGAGGTTAGAAGTGTTATTTAGCAGGGTGTGGATAGAGTTCCCACAGTTGTTTGAGATGGTAATTGGAATGATTATTGAGAAGTAAATTAGAATATAGAAATGCAAGTGTGAGAGTGCAAGTGTTGTTATAAGCTGAGGGTTTGATGATGGGTGTTGGTGACCGTGGTAGACAGTAAGGGATGTGGATTCGTGGAAGTGAGAAGATAGAAGAGTTAACGTTGAAGACTAAGTGGATGTAGAAGGCGAGGCGATGGAGGAGGAAGAGTTGACAATAACGGGAATGAAAGAAAATGGTGCAGATCACAAGGCAAGATTCCGGCGATTGATCCGGATTCTACGTGGGTCCACCAAAAATTCTAAAAGGCGTATAAGGGGTCCACGAGCCGGGAAAAGTTGAGAACCCCTGGTCTACATATTCAGTAACTTTAGTTTAGTATTTTTTATTATTTTCTACTAGCTGTATAACTAATCATATTAATATTTTGAAAATATATTTATTTCTTTTAATTTAAATTTCGAGCAAATTTTAGGGCATATACATTCTGATCATTTGCATTTTAGGGCACATGCATTCCCTTCGCAATTGCGTTTTCAAACACCGCTGAAAAAAAAACACATATTTCATGTGTTCACACTTGCGTATTTTTAACGCTGAAAGAAAATTCAAACAAACTTTCTTCTCCCATTTAGTACATTCTTCTCGATGTTTCTTCTCTCAAAAATCTTCCTGCTCTCATTTAGTACATTCTTCTCATTCTTTCTTCTCTCAAAAATCTTCCTGCTCTCATTTAATACATTCTTCTCAATCTTTCTTCTCTCACAAATCTTCCTGCACTCATTTAGTACATTCTTCTCAATCTTTCTTCTCTCAAAAATCTTCCTGCTCTCATTTAGTACATTCTTCTCAATCTTTCTTCTCTCACAAATCTTCCTGCTCTCATTTAGTACATTCTTCTCAATCTTTCTTCTCTCACAAATCTTCCTGCTCTCATTTAGTACATTCTTCTTAATGTTTCTTCTCTCAGAAATCTTCCTGCTCTCATTTAGTACATTCTTCTCAAACTTTCTTCTCTCAAAAATCTTCCTGCTCTCATTTAGTACATTCTTCTCAATCTTTCTTCTCGCATTAAGTATAACAGTTATAAAGAAATCAAGGATGACAAATTTACCTACGGCACTACCTACATATCAACTCCAGCACAAACATTCAAACAGACACGCACACATAGAACTAAGAATTAATAAAGAAAAGTAAATTGGCATTCTAGGGTATGTTCGGAATTATCGAACAGTTCCACATTTCGATCATTCCGAACTTCCTATTACAGCTCTAACACTTGTGATCATGCCCTGAATTGCCATGGACCATTGTTACGTGGGTAAAAATTGATAACCATTGTAGACAATTGTTTTTAGTCATATTTTCGTCAAAAATACTCTGTATGTATGCTATCCTAGCAGAAAAATACGATAATGTGAACGAAACAATAGATATTCAAATCCAGCTAAAATTCTTGCGTTTATATTCATATTTTACTTGTATTTTAGCAGGAGACTGAGCCATAGTGGCTATCTTCAATCATTATTAATCCTTACTAATCCTTACTAATCCTTACTAATCCTTACTAATCCTTACTAATCCTTACTAATCCTTACTAATCCTTAATAATCCTTAATAATCCTTACTAATCCTTACTAATCCTTAATAATCCTTAATAATCCTTACTAATCCTTACTAATCCTTACTAATCCTTACTAATCCTTACTAATCCTTACTAATCCTTACTAATCCTTACTAATCCTTACTAATCCTTACTAATCCTTAATAATCCTTAATAATCCTTAATAATCCTTAATAATCCTTAATAATCCTTAATAATCCTTAATAATCCTTAATAATCCTTACTAATCTTTACTAATCTTTACTAATCTTTACTAATCCTTACTAATCCTTACTAATCCTTACTAATCCTTACTAATCATCACTAATCATCACTAATCATCACTAATCATCACTAATCATTTTTAATCATTTTTAATCATTTTTAATCATTATTAATCATTATTAATCATTATTAATCATCATTAATCATTATTATTCAGGATTAATCATTACTAATCATTATTATTCAGGATTAATCATTACTAATCATTATTATTCAGGATTAATCATTTTTAATCATTATTAATCATTATTAATCATTATTAATCATTATTAATCATCATTAATCATCATTAATCATTATTATTCAGGATTAATCATTACTAATCATTATTAATCATTCTTAATCATTATTAATCATTTTTAATCATTTTTAATCATTATTAATCATTATTAATCATCATTAATCATCATTAATCATCATTAATCATTATTATTCAGGATTAATCATTACTAATCATTATTAATCATTATTATTCAGGATTAATCATTACTAATCATTATTAATCATTACTAATCATTACTAATCATCACTAATCATTATTAATCATTTTTATTCATTAATAATCATTATTAATCATTATTAATTATCTTTAATCACTTTTAATCATTTTTAATCATAATGAATCATAACTAATCATTGTTAATCATTACTATTTAATCATTATTAATTATTAATCATTATCATTCATTATCAGTCATTAATAACCATTATCAACTAATAATTATTAATAATAATCAATAATAATCATTATTAGTCATAAATAATCCATAATAATCCTTATTAATCCATAATAATAATTAATAATCATTATTAATCGTTAAGAATCAATATTAATCGCTGATAATCGCTAATAATCATTAATAATCGCTAATAATCATTAATAATCAAAAATAAGCACTATTAATCACTATTAATCATTATCATTCTACTTCAATCGTCATTAATCTCCATTAATCCTCATCAATAATTATTATTCATAAAAAATCATAATCAGTCATAATCACTCGTAATCAGCCGTAATCAGTCATAATGAATCAATCATAATCAGTCATAATCTTTTATAATCTGTCATAATCAGTCATAATCAGTCGTAATCAGTCGTAATCAGTCATAATGAATCTATCATAATCAATAGTCATAATAAGTTATAATTAGTCATAATGAATCAATCATAATAGTCATAATGAATCAATCATAATCAGTCATAATGAATCAATCATAATCAGTCATAATGAATCAATCATAATCAGTCTTAATGAATCAACCATACCGTGGCTCAAAATTGCTGTGGCTCAATATTGATATTACTAATACATCAGAGTTAATACTGATCCATTGATGAGATATCCCAAACATTTAATATACAAGATTTAATGGCTCATTCTTGAGGACCATTCCTACGTTATCAATTTAGAACCACCCATTCATAGAGATGCATATCATAAGTTTTGTGGATTCCTACTTAAACATCTCTGGCGTAGCATGTAATTAAACACAATTTATAAAAAAAAATAAGAATAGTATATTTAAAATATTTAGTAGGGGCTCGATCAAAATTAAGTCAGGTGAGTCAAATCAGTTTTGAGCCACAAAGAATTTTTTTTTTCAAGTCCATAAATCATTTCAGTAGGCCTTCTAGAACATACGGTCAAAATTTGGATCTTCTATGAGCTCTGGATTACGCTATAATAGGGTGGCTCAAAATCGACGAGGCACAAGCCGAGTAAAACCTGCAGAAATACTGGTAACACTTAGCAGAAAAAAAAAATTGATATTGAAAAATAATCACTATCAATCATTATGAAAAACCTTCATTAGTCCTCATTGGATTTTTACTTAAACATCTTTGGCATAGCATCTAATTAAACACAATTTATAAAAAAAATAAGAATAGAATATATGAAATTTTTGTATGGGCTCAAAATTGATTCATGTGAGTCGAATCACTTTTGAGCCGGAAATTATTTAATTGATTTTTTTATTTTTCAAGTTCATAAATCATTTCAGTAGGCCTTCTAGAACATACAGTCAAAATTTGGATCTTCTATAAGCTCTGGATAACGCTATATTAGGGTGGCTCAAAATCGGCGAGGCACTTAACCTAAATTAATAAATATCATGCATTTGCGTAAGTTTGTTCTTATAGTAACTCTATGAGAGTATATCCCTTACCTCAGGGTTGTTGGGTCCCAGTATTCTCTCTCTTATCACCAGTGCCTCCATGTGCAGACTATCCACTAGGTACCTGATGGCCTTCAACTGCTCCATAGTCTCACTCTCCTCGTGGTGAGAGTAAGGGGCCTGGGGAATGGCAGCTACTTTTACTGATGGGGGGGAATTTTAATTTTTTAGAAAAACTTGAAAAAAATAAATCAGGTATATAATTGAGAAAAACGCACCAATTCAGTTCTTTGAGAGAATAAAACACATTAGATATGATAAGAACTTATTTCTGAAAAGATGATAAATAGAGACCTACACAATTAGTAGAGGCTTTGCTTGATATATTATCAAATTGATAAATTCATTATTCCACTGAGGTAACTATAAGGGAAAAATTATTAGGGACTTGAGAAGTAGCAAGACAGAAAAATAACTACATGTAAATTCTATTCAAAGGTTAAGATAAAAAAGTTTGAAGGAAATTATCAAGATCAAGAATTTAAATTTTAATAGTTTCAAAATTTAATGTAGGTAGCGAGTCAAAAACAGTTTAGTGTGTAGTTGAATAGAACAGTTGAAGAATAAACTCAAACTAACTAGCTATACTTTGGGCAATGTATCACTGAAATACTAATACCAATTTCACAACAATATATCTTCTATTAAAAACTTGAAGAAAAAATATTCAATTTGCAGCAATACATTTGCAGCAAAATGTAAGAAATTAAAATAATCATTAGCTACACATCTTGGTTAGCAATGACCTCACAAGATATAGCTAGTTAGTTTTCAAATAAGTAATCTAGACACAATTCATTCCCAACAACTCTTACCTATTGGATTGTTCTGGTCAGCAAAGCGTGTTGTCATAGCTCTTTCCAGGTACTCATAGGCTATCTCCAGGTTATAATGGTCTTTGTCACTAGCATAGGAAGCACCCAGCAACTCCAATGCATCCACTTTGTCACTAATGGAGCACTCATCCCTAGCAATGAGGTAACTCACCACAGGAGCACAGGCTCTCTCTGCAGCAGCTAGCAGGGGCGTCATGCCATGTTCATTGCTAATAACCACGCCTCCATTCTCCAGTAAACTCTTAACTATCTTAACGTGTCCACACTCGGCAGCAAAGTGGAGAGCGGTGGCTCCACAGTGTGCTTTCTCGTTTGGATTTGCACCTGTAAACATGAAATGTAAAGGACACAGGAAAAGCCTTGAGATAAAAATCCCAACAAGTAGCTACTTATTTTTCCTAACTAGCGTCACACATGCAATAGCTTCCATAAATTGAAACAGTTTTACAAGGTTTAATTGAGAGCCTTCATAGAAAATGGACTGAAAATTCATTGACAGATTTTTGATCCAGTGACTATTTCTTATAGTTGGTAGCCTCTTGGTAGCCAACTCCCTGAAATTTAATCAACAGATTTTAATAACCATTGCAACCAACTAACTGAAACTAATAATAATTCCTTTAAAATTTTCAATCTACTGAAATGGTTATGATATAGCTATAAACAAAAGTGGTCTGTTATACTAATATAGCTAAACATTATTTGGGACTAGATATGTTTCCTCCCCAAGATAAACAGACACATGTAGTTTAATTTAGCTATTATTAAGTTCATTCACAACTTTACAGGAAAGTGAAGTGGTTATCTACAGTCAGATTAATTTCTTTGAATGCTATTTTCAGCATCAGCTACACCCATTTAATGCTTTAAAGCACAGACTTTACCCAATTCAAGAAGATAATTGACAACATCCAGATGCCCTTTATAAGCAGCAATCATGAGACATGTGTTGTTGTATTTGTTAGTGATGTGAATATCAGCTTGGTGTTCTGTTAAGTATTTGACAATGTCAAGTCGTCCTTCAAAGCAGGCTGCTCTCACAGGGGTTGAGTTTGTCTTCGTAGTGTGGTTCACAATGGCTTTGGTACGCACCAATATCTTGACTACACCAAGGTGACCACCGCCTGAACAAAAAATAATCAGATCAATTTACAAAATAGGCAAAACATAATAATCATTTCAGTATAAGCTATCAGCCAAGTGAATACAATAGCTACTCGTTTTTTAATTTTTAATGTAGCTACAGGGCGTCTCAGAAAAAAGGCAACCAAAGAAATTATAGTTTGTGACCATTGATTGTCTTTTGTCCACCGCTTCTATGGACAAAAGTTATGTTCATATGTATGCCTGTAACCAGTCTATGTAAGTTATGCAGATGTAATAAGTTTGGTTGCCTTTTTTAGGAGACACTCTGCATATACGATACTGCATATAGTAATTTCTACAATAATATGCATGATATATTGATACCATAGATTAGATACATTGATAAATTAATGAATTTTGCAAAGTAACTACTTAATTCAACAGCCGTGGATACATTTTTTCCACTGCCTTTAATCTACATTATTCATCAACCCGAGATAATATACATATGTTGGTACCATAGATACAAAGATTTACATTAATTAATTATAAATAGTACTTATAAGATATACTCGATGGCAGTGGATACATTTTTGCAGACACACTGTATAGTATACACAGAGTGTCCACAAAAAATGTATCCACTGCCCTTGAATATAAGCATAATGTATTAATTTATTTACGTATCTATGGTACCAATATATTTATGAAATGAAGAGCGAGTGATATGACAAAAAAAGTTTCCATCCTTTTATTTTTCTAAAGCTTTTGAATAAATCAATATTCATTATCAATATCCTAATTTTTGACTAATTTTAAACCAAATAAGTAGAGATAAGAAGTATTATGGATACCAAAATTAATAAAGTCACCTAACTAATTAACCAATAATAAAAAAAAATCGTAGAAAAAAAAATCAAAAACTGTTATTCGAAAGCTCTAGAAAAATAAAAGGATGAAGTTTTTTTTTTGGCGTGGTACTAATATATTATGCAGATTATTGAAGAACTAATGTATTTGCCCCTTAAAAATAACCTGTCTTCACTAATAAATTATTACCCGTTGTAAGGTTATTTTTTAGTGAATTCAAATAAAATTCATTCTTCTGCATAAACTGGTACTTTCCTAATAAATAAAATACATACAAAAATTTAATATCATATCAATATATTCCGGTGTATATCATAGTTACATTCTTAATGTTTAATACCCGTCAAACAAAAGTGGACACCAAATAAATAAACACACGAGGGAAATTATTAGCATAGAGTAGTGTATTTTCCCGTTAAAAACAACGGGTCATTATCAATACTAATTTCTTACCCATTATTAGGTTATTTTTAATTAATTCAATTAAAATTAAATTTTTGGCATAGACTAATATATTTCATAGATGAAATACACACGAAAATTGAATAAAACAATTTAAATATCAAGTCAATATATTCCCGTGCGTATCATAGATACATTCTTCATACATAATACCCATCATGTAAAAGCGGACACCAAATGAATAAATAAACACACGAGGGAAAATATTAGTATAGACTAGTACAGTACCTGATATTGAATTTAAATTATATTCTAATGCAAGCGTGTATTATGGATGTACATATTCTGAATAAACAAAAGAATCTCTAAAAGTCAAAATGTATTTTTTTATTTTTTAAATAATTATTAGTGTTAATACTATTGTAGCCCGTAGTCATAAGTACTGCCACAAATGATTGTTTTTTCCTTTCAATATGTCTTTCTTAATAAAAAATGTGACACAAGGACGGACGGGGCTCTTATTATAGGTAGTATAGATTATGATTAAGTAGAATACATTTTTCGTTGAGACACTGAACAGTGTAGCTAGTTACCAGAACTTTTTACAGATACAACCAAGATTGCGAGTAGAACAAATACATGAAAGAGAGAAACAACACTTCTATTATTTTCACCACAGACTGTTTTGAGTAAAGTCTATGTAGTGGGACTAATTATAGATAATCATATTAGATAATTTCAATGAATTTCTTGGAAGGTACCTGCAGCACACCACAAAGCAGTAGCTCCCTCTATTGGATAGCCATCAAATTTGACAGTGGCCTCTTGTTCCAGGTCAGGGTTGTACTTGAGCAGCATACGTACAATTCTCTCATGACCATGACGAGCTGCAATGATCAGAGGAGTGCACTCCTGCCCTTCATCTGGAACAAGCTTGAAAAGAAAAAAGTGGTAATCCGATCTTAATTTTGTTTCAAAGAATCAATATTGTTTACATTTTTGAAGTATATAGCTACCAGGTAGCTAATTATTATAATTCAAAATTATTAGGTGACAGGTAATAGGAACACTCCAAGAAGACATATTCAACAAATCTAGTCTTATTGACTGAATTATGTTTTGTTAAGTTGAAAAATGGAACAAAATTTGGCCCGATTGAATAATACAAAGTTTCACTTTAAATTAGTTACCTCGGATATTATTTGACGCACAACATTTGCTTCTTTCATTTCTGACAACTGTTCACTGAGGGCCACTGCCATCCCATGTCTGGCATTGTAGTAAATCCTGTTCTTGACTGCCTCTGTGTTGCTGGGATGAGCAGGTGCAGACAGATAGGGAACACCATTCATGATTACACAATATTAATATTGCTATTATAAAAAAAGTAAAACTTGGCAGTTTATAGAATAATAAGAAGTTAAGAATCCTAGAAAGTAATAATTAGTTATTTGGTGAAAAACTATGATAAATTTTCATACATTTAAGAGATATATTGGGAGCTAATTTTCCTTTCGTTACACCTGTTTTAAACTGTTCTGTGAATGAGTGAGTGTTGTTGTAGGTGGTAAAGGCCTTGTGGCCTTTAATGTAGTTGGATATGTATCATATGATGATGGGACAGATTGTAGTGTTGTGTAGTTTGTGTATGAGTGATTGAATGTTTACTGTGTCAAATGCTTCGCTCATATCTAGTGCTAGTGTGATGTTGTCTCACTAGTCTCAGTCTAGTGTCTGGTCTTGAATCAGTGTTGGTAGTCAATGGTCAGAATGTTGCTGGTGATGTGGAGTAGTTTTATTTCTTCTAATAGTTTTGCTATTGCAGAGAGGAGGGATATTGGTCTATAAGATGAACCTTGGCTGGGGTCATTGTTGGGTTTGGGGATGGGGACTATCTCAGCTAGTTTCCATTGATGTGGGATGATGTTATTGTTGATGGAGATGTTGTAAGTCTCAGTCAGGTAGTCTATTGCTGTTGGTCAAAGGTGTTTGTGTTGTCTGGTTCAGTCGAGTTGTTGTTTTTAGTGAGTTTCAGTGCTGCTATTGTTTGGTCTCAACTCTCAGGTGCTGATTAAGTTGATAGCATTAGTTTGTAGTTTAAAAGTCTTCCTATCTATCAGTCTGGAAAGAAGGTCTCCACAGATTGGGAATTTTTTTTGGAAATTTTAACAGAACTTGGGATTTGGGCGCAGCAAATAACATGGGAACATAGGAATTAAATAGGACTTGGGTGGAGGATTAATCTACAAATCCTGCTGTACTTTTCAGTTTTCGGACTGGCAGTGAGGCTATCTATTCGTCTATTTCTAGGTCCGGTCTTGTGCCTGATAATATTGGTGGCCTGATAATATTCCAGCCTGTCCAGGTAGGTCAGGGTCTGTTGGGTGGCCATTTTGATCCAAAGATCAGAATGGCCAAAAATATCAAAAACTCTACAATAAAAATTATTACATGAAACAAGCCCACTTTACATAATGTGTCTCTTCTACCGCCAGTCTGCAGAATGAGTCTCTTCTCCCGCAGAAATTTTAATTTCTGACTCTCGGCAGCACTCGGCACTGCAGCAGATTCAGAATCTCCCGCAGCTAAATTTATGGTAACATAGGAATTAATTAAAAATCTCCTGCAGCTGAATTAATGGTAACATAGGAATTAATTCATGATCTCCTGCCAAAATCTCCAATTTCTAAAATTCAATAAAAAAAACTCCCGCAGAGAGTCTTGGAAAAATGTTCCATATTCTGCAGTCTGGTTCTCCCACATAGATTTTAATTACCAAGTAAAATAGTATGTCTCATAAACTCGCCATTTGTCTCTCCAAAATTCAACAAATTCTCTCCAAAATGATCAAATCTTCATAAATTCTCTCCAAAATAACATTGTAGCATAGGAGAAAAATAGATAAAACTCGCCATTTGCAATTGAAGGGCTCAAAATAACTGTCACAAACTCGCCATTAAAATGGCGAGTTTGGACATGCTTTATTACTTGGTTTAATTAGAGAGACAGTTACTCTCCGACTCTCAGTAGCAGATTCAGAATGACAGAATCGCAGTCTGCAGAATGTGTCTCTTCTCCCGCAGAGATTTTAATTTGAGAAACAGTTATTCTCCGACTCTCAGTAGCAGATTCAGAATTTCCTGCAGCTAAATTAATGGTAACAGGTAACATAGGAATTAATTCAAAATCTCCTGCAGCTAAAATAATGGTAACATAGGAATTAATTAAAGATCTCCCGCAGAGATCTCAAATTCAATCAAAAACTCCCGCAGAGAGTCTTGGAAAAATGTTCCATATTCTGCAGACTGGTCAGAATCTCCCGCAGGGCCGCAGAGATATACAATTTCTAAAGTTAGGCTCAGATTTGTTGCAGAGAGTCTTGGAAAAATGTTCCATATTCTGCAGTCTAGTGTCTACTGTCTAGTTAGAGACAACTCCCAAGTCAACTCAACACTAAACATATGAATTAATAGGAAAATTGTCACTGGATATTTCAGAAGGCCAATTTGAAGGCCTCTACAGTCGCCAGGGCCCAGGTAAACTTCGTCCATCTTTTGCAGACTAACTGTGGAATTTGCCCCCAGGCAGGGCCCCAAAATTAAATATCTGGAGACTGATTGTGCATGCTTTTCAGACTGGTAGATAGCCTGATACCTAGGTACTAAACCAAATAGGTAGGTACTAGGAACCAAACATAGTTACCTACTGTCTAATAACCTATTACGTAGTAAAAAATGATACGAACTTCGAACCTACCAAGCTTGGACAGTAGGTCTTATTTGGTACCTAGGTTCCTATCGTAGTAGGTAATCGTATGACCTAATCCTACCTACCTACCATTCTAATAAGGTAGGTAAGTAGCTATAATGAAATGTGGGGGGCTGACGGTTAGTCCTGGGTCCTGACCCCTAGGTGGCTTCGATTGATGAGTTGCAGATTCTCAAGAATAGAACAGGTTGCACTGCCCCTTCTAAAGATTAAATTTAAATGTTGATCCCCCAGTATCGTTTTAATATCAGTACTAAGTTTCCATTAAAATATCTTTATTAAAAAGACTCTAAAATCAAAAAAATCAAAACTCATTCTCACCTTCGTAAAATTGCGGAGCATTATGATTTGATCATTATTTATTTATTTTTGAACCTATTTAAATTTGATTACCTTCACAAAATTACGGAAGGTAGGTACCTACCTATGTTTGGATCGGGTATAGGTCATAAGCCCCCCCCCCGGTCAAGAGCCCCCCCCCCGGTCATGAGCCCCCCTAGGTCATAAGCCCTCCCGCTCAAGAGCCCCCCGGTCAAGAGCCCCCTGTTTTAAAATAGTTATTTACCTATATTATTCAATCCTATTCACACTTTTGTAGTTCATTACTGATTAGACATAAAATATTTGTATATCGGGGGGCGTGCCGCCCCCCGAACCCCCCTGCCAGGTCTTTAAACAATCATGAAGTGTGCAGTACAACAAACTAGCGGATACAACAAACTACATTAGCGACTCTCAGTTATTTCTATCTAAGCAGTTCTTCATTTGTTTAATTAGGTAAATAAGGATTAAAAAACAGGCAGGGGGGGGGGGGGCTCGTGACCGGGGGGGCTCATGACCGTACCCCGTTTTGATCGGCCATATTAATTTGTAATCTTGTAATTAGCATAACTCAAAAAACATTAATACCAAATTAGGTACCTGAAATTTCGTTGAACGATTGACAGGCCCTTTGATTAGATTTTGAGAGTGCTATAGGTCGAAGGTCAAGGTCAATTTTTATTCAAAAAGTATTTAATTAAAAAATTCAGCGCGGCGAACTTGCGAAGATAGGTAGTTATGCGCTCAACGAGTGCCTGTTCTAATAGTGTTCTATTAACAGGTAATTTAATCAAGGCTGTCTAGGAACCAGTTAACATTAATTCCTGAACCTCAAGAAAGCTAAAGTCAGTAAAATGAGGAAGAAAGGTTACCTAGTAGGATATCTATACATAGGTAGATGAATAATTCTTCCACACACACACTCTACACTTTTTCTCTACAACTGAAAGACAAAATTCTATTTATTTTTATTTATAAATTATCTCATGAATAGCTACCTAGCTAGTACCTATATCCTTTTGTGTTGGTAAAAACTTTATTCAACCTACCAATCAAAACTAAAACAATACGCTAGGCATACTTTGTATGACGAGAGTGGTTCTCGATTTTACATAATAAATAGACTTACTTAGGTACCTATACTTATTTAAATTATTCCAAGTTTCTATGTCGAAAATTTGTATCGGTTTCAAAACTGTTTGAACGATATGAATATTTTGTAGCTATAGATCTACCAAAGATATCCTATACCTAGCTATAGTAACGAAGATATATTGTTTTATACTTTCTTCGAATGTAAGTGGCTATACCTTCATAAACTGTATCAGGAAACGCAAGCCTAATTTATATATCTTCGAATAAATAAAAGGTAGGTACCAGTACTGTAGTTAAATATTTTGATGTAAATATATCTAGATGGCGCTCTTGGAGATTTGTTCATAGTGTAATCAGCTGATCGGTTATACTACTCACGGTATGATGATAATTCTATTCATTGTCTGTAACGATACTACAAATAATCACAGTACTATTTTAGTTTTCATCAGCAGTGTAACGCTGGCAGTGAGTGTAGTAGGTTGTGCGTGAATCTGTCCGCTTTGGTGGATGAATATGTTAATTTCACCGTCCGAGTAACTTTTCCTTCAGATTTTAGTGATGATAAATGAATCTGATGGATTCATGATGGCACAAAGAATTTTAAACCCTGGATATTTTGTGCTTATTTTATGTATGACAGTGACGTTAAATTTTTATCCAAGTGCCGCTGACTTCTCTCATGAATGGGCCGTGGAAATTGACGGAGGAGATCACATAGCACACTCTGTAGCCAATCAGAATAATTTTGACGTTGTGGATAAGGTCAGTTAATACTATTACCATATTTCTAAAGTTTAAATAATTAGTAGTTTCATCACAAAGTAGCCAAATTATAAAATTAGCATCCATTAAATTCGTAGGTTTCTGAACCTCTGTTTTTACTCTAAATAATTCTAATGGTTGCATTCTGGTAAGGATATGGCAACTTGTTTGCAGTCAAATACGATTTATTAAAGTGAAGGAAACCTCTTTTGCTGTATAAGATTAGCACATTTAATTTTAAACATTACACATCATATCAATCATGATTGAATCATCAATGTTAACCAAATTTAATAATCCAGACTGCAGGAACTGGTAAACTGTTCTCCAATAAATCCTCTATTTTAACTTATAGGAGGAAATTAAGGATTTTTCACACAGTAAATGTTAAAAATGTCCCATGTTCCGCAGACTGGTCTCTTAGTGGCTTAGCCTGCAGAGATTTTAATTTGAAAGTTACTCTCTGACTCTCAGCAGCAGATTCAGAATCTCCCACAGCTAAATTAATGGTAACATAGGAATTAATTAAAGATCTCTCACAGAGATCTAAAATTGGGCTCAGATTTGTAGCAGAGAGTCTTGGAGGACTAGCCAAAATATGAGGAAATGTTGGAGGATATATTTATAGATTTTTGGAAAAGTCAGAGGTGTTCTGTGCTTAAAATAAAGTCTGGTGTAAATATAGTAATTAATTCAGAAGTGTTCATAGCAAAATTAATATAAACATAGGGCCTTAGAAATTAATTCAAAATTGTTTGTAGAGAATATCCAAAATATCTCCTATATTTTGCAGACTGGTAATTACAACCATGTGGGATGCATTAGTCACATAAAAAATTAGGCACTATACTGTTATAAATTGAATCGTGTCATATGTTATTATGTTTAAAAAAATATTCATGAAATTTATAAACTAATTATATTTAGTACATATATTAACTATTTATTACTAACTAGACACATTAGACTTGGTATTTTGAAAATTAATTCCCGTCAAAAAGGGTTAAGTTTATCTAACTAGTCTGATTATTGGCTAAGCTATTTTATATTTATTATTATATTTGAATCAGTTGCATAATCAGATCAGTTTCCCCTCCTAGATTTTTTTTTTTCACTCAGTGCTCTATAGTCACTAATCATTTATCAACCTCTGAAGTGTGAACATAATTAAACTTATAATGCAGTTTCATTGAGCCTGAGGTATTAAATTAATTATATTATTTAGAATCATGGTTGCTTATATGTACTATGTAGTAACTATTATGCACTGGTTTGATAGCCAATGTTCAAGAATCTTTTATAAATGTTACAAGTTTTTTTGAGTGTTGGATAACTTATTTATGATATTTTTTGTATATAGAAATTCCTTTGGTATTCAGATCTCATTAAAAAAATAATTGGAATACATTGTTTTTTTCTAAATTTTTTTTTTTTTTTTATCTTTACTTCATCTTAGAATATATGAATAACTAAAATTAAACATTTATTCAAAAATACCTATTTGGTTTTGTAGGATTTATAATGTAAACTAGAGCTTTACTTGTCTAAACCTTGACTGTGTGATAATTCAATAAACTGTTATGACTTTTGAAATAGCTATAATATGATGCAAATGAGATTCATCACAGGTAATTGTGATTGGTCAAAATTTTATTGTACAATGTACATTTGTGTTGCAATATTATCAATAATTATGATTCCTGAATAGTCCTTTTAGCCATAAGTAATGCCACTAAATGACTAGTTTGCTCATATGAAAAGAAATTTAGATATAAAGTGATCATACTCAGAACTTATCTTTACTATATTTTGTTCTAATATAGTTATCAATCTTTGTGAAATTACTTCAAATAACAGCTTTATTCATTCTTATATCTGTTTGTAACAGCTTTGTAATAAAGTTTTCTCCTTGTCCTTTTTAAAAGTATGATCAATGTTGCCAATACATTCAAGATGTCAAATATTTTATCTAAATGATAGCCTTTAAGACTATTTATTCTATTCTTACTTTTGACCTTCAATAAACCAATTTTCAGAATTCATGGAAGCTCCTTTTTAATATAAACAAAAATGGCTAAATAATTAGAGAATTTAAATTTCTATGACAACTGTTACAAGCTGTTGAACTTGTTGCAAGTAGGGTTTTATTGGCTTGTATAATTGCTGTGATGATTTAATGTCTATAGGTAGCTAGTAGCTATTTATCATCAATTGAGTAAGACTTTTTTTCTTTTAAAAAAGTTTATTTAATTAATATCCAATTCACTAAATTATAATTCAATATTTTGAGACACCTTGTGAATATACTGATCAATTTTATTTAATTAAATCGAAGAGTATTAGGATATGGAAATACAGGTTGTATAATTGTAGTGTTCCACGTTCTAAACTTCAATAACTTTCTCAATATTGGTTAAATTTGAACTCTTTATTTTTGAAACAATCTCATGGCTTTAGAATTTGTTATTTCACTTATTTGATATACATTATATTTCTTGGCAGCCATTGTTTAGAACTTTAGATGAGTAAGTTTAAATGGGTGTGGAATGAAACTATTAGCTATTTATTATGCAACACTTAAAAGGTTACTTCAACTAATGCTTGGCAAATTCTGTTCTTCATCTCGCTGATAGAATGAGTATGATTACTTTATTTTTAATGAAACCTTCCTCATATGAAGAAATCACATAATGTTCATGTCATCATCTGAACCTTTGCCAATTTATCTGTTTGGAAACTTTTCATTCAGCCACTGTCTGATAGTTCTTGACCAATGAGTTGGGGCTTCATTTTGCATGAACAAGAAAATT
Source organism: Caprella mutica (assembly GCA_947561585.1). Lineage (NCBI taxonomy): Eukaryota > Metazoa > Arthropoda > Malacostraca > Amphipoda > Caprellidae > Caprella > Caprella mutica. Next base: position 224,864 of record CANNZV010000574.1, on the reverse strand, counting down.
CTGAATCAGATAAAATTAAATAGCAGTTCAAAAGGCAAACTGGAGATAATAGAGATAATTATTAACATTAACTATTGTATCAATGAATATTGGGCCTCTCCATTGCATATGGTCACCCATACGGTTGTTTCATGTGAATGAAGTGGCTTCTCTGCTGTCCAGTAAGGGTTATTAGTCCACCAGTAATAATATATATCTAACTATATAGTATATAGCTACACTCCACTGTGTTAATAGAAATCTGTTTCATCAGAAAATATTAGGTGATGAACAAATGAAGGAAATCTTGTGAATGCAAAACCTGTTTTAACATTGCTTCAGTAATGGCTAAATTTATATACAAAGTTCTTGCGAAATTTTCAGTTGATAGGGTGTGGTATTCATGTTTCTACAAATAATTGATGGGTTTGTCACTGTTATGAACTTCTGGTTGACTTTAACTTCTTCACCATTTTTGATTGGATTTGTTGGAAGGTGGAGTTTGAATTTTCTCTAAATAGTCACGCTGCTTTCAGAGTCAGTACACCATAACACACAAATTGTTCTTTCTTCAATAGTGAACAACATCCCTAAAAGTACATTTTTTTACTTTAGTGTCTTTTTCAATATTCATACACCTATTTAATTGTATATAGCACATATAGCTTAGATGGTGAATATAATTAATACAATTTTAAAGTCATTAGTTTGTTTTAAATCAGACTGAGTTCAAGTTGAACTAATATTAATGAAGTTATTAGCTATAGTTTAGAATGTGGAATACTACTATTATTTGCTCTCTATAATTGAAAGAAACATCTTATATTGAGGCTATGTTAGTTAGCTTAATGGTAAATAGCTAAATAGTAATGTTGCTTTATTTTTAAGGTTTTAAACTAAAATGAATATTATGTGATTTATCCCATTAATTTTAATTTTTTCAATCAAATGATTAACTGTAGCTATATACTATATTGCTATCACATTTGACTAATGAGGTTAAGTAAGTTTATTATTAATTAATAGCTAGCTACATAAGATTAATAATTTTTGGTACATTATTCACTTGTTAAAAAAAATATCATTGGTGCCAATGCCTTCATTTATCATTATTTTAAATGCCTTTTTCCCTCTTTTATCATTGATTTTATGCCATTTTTATCATTGGCTTTAATGTCTTTTTCTGTTTTCATCATTGACTGTAATGCCCCATACAACTTTTTAACATATTTACCTTCTTTATTACAGTTTTATTTATTGTCTTCAATTCCCCTCTTTTATATTGTGTTTAGTTCTCCCCTCTTTTATATTTTGTTTAGTTCTCTTTTATTATTGTGTTTAGTTCACCCCTCTTTTATTATTGTTTTTAATTCCCTTTTATTAGTCTTCAATTCCCCTCTTTTATATTGTGTTTAGTTCTCCCCTCTTTTATTATCGTCTTTAATTTCTTTTTATTAGTCTTCAATTTCCCTCTTTTATTATTGTATTTAGTTCTCCCCTCTTTTTTTATTGTGCTTAGTTCTCCCTTTTATTGTGCTCAGTTATCCCCTCTTTTATTATTGTGTTTAGTTATCCCCTCTTTTATTATTGTGTTTAGTTATCCCCTCTTTTATTATTGTGTTTAGTTATCCCCTCTTTTATTATTATGTTTTGTTCTCCCCTCTTTTATGAGTCTTCAATTTCCCACTTATTAGTCTTCAATTTCCCACTCTTATTAGTCTTCAATTTCCCTCTTTTATTAGTCTTCAATTTCCTTCTTTTATTAGTCTTCAATTTCCCTCTTTTATTAGTCTTTAATTCCCCTCTTTTATTAGTCTTTAATTCCCCTCTTTTATCAGTCTTCAATTCCCCTCTATTATTATTGTGTTTAGTTATCCCCTCTATTATTATTGTGTTTAGTTATCCCCTCTATTATTATTATTATTGTGTTTAGTTATCCCCTCTTTTATTATTGTGTTTTGTTTTCCCCTCTTTTATTATTGTGTTTTGTTTTCCCCTCTTTTATTATTGTGTTTTGTTTTCCCCTCTTTTATTATTGTGTTTTGTTTCTCCTCTTTTATTATTGTGTTTTGTTTTCCCCTCTTTTATTATTGTTTTTTTCCCTCTTTTATTATTGTGTTTTGTTTTCCCCTCTTTTATTATTGTGTTTTGTTTTCCCCTCTTTTATTATTGTGTTTTGTTTTCCTCTTTTTTATTATTGTGTTTAGTTTTCCCCTCTTTTATTGGTGTCTTTAATTTTCTCTTTCTATAGTCCTCAATAATTCCCTCTTTTATTGGTGTCTTCTAATCCCCTCTTTTATGGGGGTCTTCAAATCCCTTTTATTTGTGTCTTCAAATCCCTTCTTTTATTGGTGTCTTCAAATCCCCTCTTTTATTGGTGTCTTCAAATCCCTTCTTTTATTGGTGTCTTCAAATCTCTTCTTTTATTGGTGTCTTCAAATCCCTTCTTTTATTGGTGTCTTCAAATCCCTTCTTTTATTTGTGTCTTCAAATCCCTTCTTTTATTTGTGTCTTCAAATCCCTTCTTTTATTTGTGTCTTCAAATCCCTTCTTTTATTGGTGTCTTCAAATCCCTTCTTTTATTGGTGTCTTCAAATCTCTTCTTTTATTGGTGTCTTCAAATCTCTTCTTTTATTGGTGTCTTCAAATCTCTTCTTTTATTGGTGTCTTCAAATCCCCTCTTTTATTGGTGTCTTCAAATCCCTTCTTTTATTGGTATCTTCAAATCTCTTCTTTTATTGGTGTCTTCAAATCTCTTCTTTTATTGGTGTCTTCAAATCTCTTCTTTTATTGGTGTCTTCAAATCCCTTCTTTTATTGGTGTCTTCAAATCTCTTCTTTTATTGGTGTCTTCAAATCTCTTCTTTTATTGGTGTCTTCAAATCTCTTCTTTTATTGGTGTCTTCAAATCTCTTCTTTTATTGGTGTCTTCAAATCTCTTCTTTTATTGGTGTCTTCAAATCTCTTCTTTTATTTGTGTCTTCAAATCTCTTCTTTTATTGGTGTCTTCAAATCTCTTCTTTTATTGGTGTCTTCAAATCTCTTCTTTTATTGGTGTCTTCAAATCTCTTCTTTTATTGGTGTCTTCAAATCTCTTCTTTTATTGGTGTCTTCAAATCTCTTCTTTTATTGGTGTCTTCAAATCTCTTCTTTTATTGGTGTCTTCAAATCTCTTCTTTTATTGGTGTCTTCAAATCTCTTCTTTTATTGGTGTCTTCAAATCTCTTCTTTCATTATTGTCTCTAATTCCCTCTTTACAGGCCCCGTACCCTATCTTTAAAGGCCTAGCTGCCCCTCAATTTGTAGGCCTAAGTACCCCCCCCCCTAATTGACTCATGATTTACAGTCTGCTTTATCAAACTTTATTACCATTGAGCAATCACAGGGGAAAAAGCAGTGATATCTTTGTCTCCGAAATTGGCCTCGGTAACTAGCTATATTCAGAACATTTGCTTTGTTAAATAAATTGTGAAACGAGACTAGTTGTTAGTCAAATAATTTCATGCATATATTGTTGTCTCTTATGTAACAATAAATGTCTGTTTGAATAATATACACTTGCACTCATGTCTTCCCTCAGAATTATTTACTATGTTTTTTTTTTCGTTCAGTGTTTTTTTCGTTAGTTAAATGTGAATGCTGTCTCATTATAACTTTTACACTATATATTAGTTGATATAATTATTTGCTGCCTACAGATACATATTAATTATCATATAACACGGCATTTCCTCTCTTTATCTCTGATATTATATACCGTAATGTAAAATGTTGCTGCTATGTACATATTGAAGCAATGTGGAGGTAATTTCTTGCGACAGTTCTCATTGATCTATTTTAGACTAATGCTGTGGGGTAAATGGAGCACATGGCTTCTTTTTCTATGGCTACTACTGATGTATCACCATCTTTACTCTACGATACAGCTCTTTATCATGCTTTATTACGGGGGAAAAAAGCTATTGCCATTTCTGGTTGGCTGGTCAAAGTTATTCCTGCTTGTTTTACCTTCAAATGTTAAGGACATTGTCAGGCTTTCAACCGAAGGTTCAATATATTGAATGGAATGAAACACAGGCTGTTGTGTGTGGAAAGAAATGAACTAAGTGAATGTTGCTAAGGAATATATTTCCGTTAAATTAAACTAAATCTACATTTTCTATAATCATTAATTAGTTGAATGATTCTCTACATATCTCTATCAAAATAATTTGAACCATTTTGTTCAACTGTATTAACTGGCTGAAATGTTTTTAATTAGAGTAAATGAATAACTTCCGTATATAGTGTTCTTTTGTGACTATCTTTTGTTTCCTTGCGATGCTGAGTGCTCTCAAAGGGAAATGTTAATTCAGAGTCTTAAAGGTCTTACTCATCTAGTTAATGAATGGAGAGGACATTTAGTCAGTGCTATAGTTACGGAGATGCGCAGGTACTATCTCTCACTGATTGTACTCACTAGCCACTCTCAGGAAATAAAGACCTACTTAGTTCAGCACATTTAACTCTTTATCTTTCAACAAACCGGTTTTCATACTTAGATTAAGTGACTGAATATATGTGGTCACCAGAGTGATGAAGGGTTTACTTGAAATGAAAATAATTGTCTGTGTCCAAATTACCTTATAGATACGTATCAAAATTACCGTAACTGTTTCAAAATTACCGTAGCAACGTGAATAAGTTAACGAAATTGTCGTAGCTATGTGTGTGTCGACATTGTCGTAGCTGTGTGTCGACATTGTCGTAGCTGTGTGTCGACATTGTCGTAGCTGTGTGTCGACATTGTCGTAGCTGTGTGTCGTCGACATTGTCGTAGCTGTGTGTCGTCGACATTGTCGTAGCTGTGTGTCGACATTGTCGTAGCTGTGTGTCGACATTGTCGTAGCTGTGTGTCGACATTGTCGTAGCTGTGTGTCGTCGACATTGTCGTAGCTGTGTGTCGTCGACATTGTCGTAGCTGTGTGTCGACATTGTCGTAGCTGTGTGTCGACATTGTCGTAGCTGTGTGTCGACATTGTCGTAGCTGTGTGTCGACATTGTCGTAGCTGTGTGTCGACATTGTCGTAGCTGTGTGTCGACATTGTCGTAGCTGTGTGTCGACATTGTCGTAGCTGTGTGTCGACATTGTCGTAGCTGTGTGTCGACATTGTCGTAGCTGTGTGTCGTCAATGTTGTAGCTGTGTGTCGACATTGTCGTAGCTGTGTGTCGACATTGTCGTAGCTGTGTGTCGACATTGTCGTAGCTGTGTGTCGACATTGTCGTAGCTGTGTGTCGACATTTTCGTAGCTGTGTGTCGACATTTTCGTAGCTCTGTGTCGACATTTTCGTAGCTGTGTGTCGACATTGTCGTAGCTGTGTGTCGACATTGTCGTAGCTGTGTGTCGACATTGTCGTAGCTGTGTGTCGACATTGTCGTAGCTGTGTGTCGACATTGTCGTAGCTGTGTGTCGACATTGTCGTAGCTGTGTGTCGACATTGTCGTAACTGTGTGTCGACATTGTCGTAGCTGTGTGTCGACATTGTCGTAGCTGTGTGTCGACATTGTCGTAGCTGTGTGTCGACATTGTCGTAGCTGTGTGTCGACATTGTCGTAGCTGTGTGTCGACATTGTCGTAGCTGTGTGTCGACATTGTCGTAGCTGTGTGTCGACATTGTCGTAGCTGTGTGTCGACATTGTCGTAGCTGTGTGTCGACATGGTCGTAGCTGTGTGTCGACATTGTCGTAGCTGTGTGTCGACATTGTCGTAGCTGTGTGTCGACATTGTCGTAGCTGTGTGTCGACATTGTCGTAGCTGTGTGTCGACATTGTCGTAGCTGTGTGTCGACATTGTCGTAGCTGTGTGTCGACATTGTCGTAGCTGTGTGTCGACATTGTCATTGCTGTGTGTCGACATTGTCGTAGCTGTGTGTCGACATTGTCGTAGCTGTGTGTCGACATTGTCGTAGCTGTGTGTCGACATTGTCGTAGCTGTGTGTCGACATTGTCGTAGCTGTGTGTCGACATTGTCGTAGCTAAGTGTCGACATTGTCGTAGCTAAGTGTCGACATTGTCGTAGCTAAGTGTCGACATTGTCGTAGCTAAGTGTCGACATTGTCGTAGCTAAGTGTCGACATTATCGTAGCTGTTATTTCCACAGTGTTTATCGCAGCTGTTATTTTCACAGTGTTTATCGCTTTTTCTCTGTTTATATAAACTTTCATTGCTTATTATCTCTATTTGATTTTTCTCTTCAAAGATATCCGTTCAGTTCAAGCAGAGTGAATCTATTTGGTAGAAGAGCCTGATAGCATCTACTTCTGGCAAACATATCTCTATAATCCACCTACTCGTCAATTCCGCAATGCAACATTTTCTACGTAACCCTCTTCCTTGAATGAAATCTCCAGGAAATTGCCCCGCTCTCTATAGATCAAACAGTGAGTTTTTGCAGAAAGTTTTGCGGAAGTAGCCAGTCTGATCCTCTGGAACTTGTTCCGTGCATGCGCCTAACTCGTTTTTGTTTGAGTTTATCGATCGCTACGCAAGCTTTTTAAATCTAGATTGTGGATTTATGAGGTAGGCAATGTGTATCTAGTGGCACTGGGAGAAATAGTGCGGTTATTGAAAAACTTCAGCAATTGATGATTTGAATAATGAATAGTAAAATAATGTTCATTTTTTAGTGTTTACTGCTTTGAACATTAAAAAGTTTTAGATAATGCACATCATTTTGACAGGATATTGTATAGCTCATATCCTGTGGTATGCGAATATGCATTGGTTTACTGTGTGAAATACTTTGCATGTATTTGTGCATGAGTCACTTGCGTATTCATTAGAAATAATACAAATTACTGTTATTAGTATTACTATTAATTAGTCAATTTGTGGTGCTTAGTTTTACTATTCTAGTCAGGCACATAATGTTCATAAATATTATATAGAATGCGATACCTATCTATTTATATATATTTCATGAATATATTCGTAAGATACAGTTTTGCTTAAAAGTTTACAAGTTTTCGTTGTGTGACAATTTTGAAAACCCCCTTTTCTAAACAAAATAAGCCTGATCTGTTATTTTTATACTTTCCCTATCACTACAAATAAAAGAATAGACATCTCTGATGCGTTCAACTGTTGCCTCTGTTCCCGAAAGTGAGTTGATGAGTTCTGGTTAAAGGCGAGTATTGAGAAGACATTTCCTGCTGGCGATGGGGAGGAGAGATGGGACAGATTGGAGAGAGATGGGACAGATTGGAGAGAGATGGGACAGATTGGAGAGAGATGGGACAGATTGGAGAGAGATGGGACAGATTGGAGAGAGATGGGACAGACTGAAGAGAGATGGGACAGACTGAAGAGAGATGGGACAGACTGAAGAGAGATGGGACAGACTGAAGAGAGATGGGACAGACTGAAGAGAGATGGGACAGACTGAAGAGAGATGGGACAGACTGAAGAGAGATGGGACAGACTGAAGAGAGATGGGACAGACTGAAGAGAGATGGGACAGACTGAAGAGAGATGGGACAGACTGAAGAGAGATGGGACAGATTGGAGAGAGATGGGACAGATTGGAGAGAGATGGGACAGATTGGAGAGGGAGATGGGACAGATTGGAGAGGGAGATGGGACAGATTGGAGAGGGAGGTGGGACAGATTGGAGAGGGAGGTGGGACAGATTGGAGAGGGAGGTGGGACAGATTGGAGAGGGAGGTGGGACAGATTGGAGAGGGAGGTGGGACAGATTGGAGAGGGAGGTGGGACAGATTGGAGAGGGAGGTGGGACAGATTGGAGAGGGAGGTGGGACAGATTGGAGAGGGAGGTGGGACAGATTGGAGAGGGAGGTGGGACAGATTGGAGAGGGAGGTGGGACAGATTGGAGAGGGAGGTGGGACAGATTGGAGAGGGAGGTGGGACAGATTGGAGAGGGAGGTGGGACAGATTGGAGAGGGAGGTGGGACAGATTGGAGAGGGAGGTGGGACAGATTGGAGAGGGAGGTGGGACAGATTGGAGAGGGAGGTGGGACAGATTGGAGAGGGAGGTGGGACAGTTCGGAGAGGGAGGTGGGACAGTTCGGAGAGGGAGGTGGGACAGTTCGGAGAGGGAGGTGGGACAGTTCGGAGAGGGAGGTGGGACAGTTCGGAGAGGGAGGTGGGACAGTTCGGAGAGGGAGGTGGGACAGTTCGGAGAGGGAGGTGGGACAGTTCGGAGAGGGAGGTGGGACAGTTCGGAGAGGGAGGTGGGACAGTTCGGAGAGGGAGGTGGGACAGTTCGGAGAGGGAGGTGGGACAGTTCGGAGAGGGAGGTGGGACAGTTCGGAGAGGGAGGTGGGACAGTTCGGAGAGGGAGGTGGGACAGTTCGGAGAGGGAGGTGGGACAGTTCGGAGAGGGAGGTGGGACAGTTCGGAGAGGGAGGTGGGACAGTTCGGAGAGGGAGGTGGGACAGTTCGGAGAGGGAGGTGGGACAGTTCGGAGAGGGAGGTGGGACAGTTCGGAGAGGGAGGTGGGACAGTTCGGAGAGGGAGGTGGGACAGTTCGGAGAGGGAGGTGGGACAGTTCGGAGAGGGAGGTGGGACAGTTCGGAGAGGGAGGTGGGACAGTTCGGAGAGGGAGGTGGGACAGTTCGGAGAGGGAGGTGGGACAGTTCGGAGAGGGAGGTGGGACAGTTCGGAGAGGGAGGTGGGACAGTTCGGAGAGGGAGGTGGGACAGTTCGGAGAGGGAGGTAGATGGGGGATAACAAGTGGTAAATCCCCCAATAATAGCTACATAGTGTACATGTTACTAACAATGTTTACTACTATTTTCTTTGCTTTAGCTCTTTTTGGCTGTATTTCTATCTCCTATACTTTTGTTCAAGGTTTGACTTAATTATAAGTTCAATGGCCCCAAATTAGAGGGTGGGTGCAGCAAGCGAAGCTATAAATATTTTTGTCAACTTCTTTCAATTCTATAGCTACAAAGATGATCCAATGTCATAGGAATTTGCCTCTCTTATTTCCTTGACATTTATGCATTCATTAGAACAAACTAACTTTACTAGTTTACAACACATCCTAAAAACGTTCATGTTGATGTTTTAGTCACTATCATATTTCAATGTAATAATCCCTAGGTATTACAACAAGCAATATACACTGTTTCCCTCATTCCTAAAAGGTAAATTCCCGGAATATTCCTTGTTTTGTTCGTCTCTCGAGGCGGAACCCTCGTCTCTTTTTTTAGTTGATAAAGCGAGTTCTCATTGGTGCCTGACACTTTAAACCCCTGTCATTCCTAACACTTTAATTAGTCCCATCCTTAGGCAGTGGAAATAAAGAGTACGCTAACTTACGAGTTATCGATCGCTTTCACATCTTCGGTCATATAAGAAAAAACTTTATCATAATGATTAATTTTTTTTTCTATTGGTATCCGTGATGCCTGCCGGTATCACGGATATTAATATAAATTATATATTAATTTTTTTATAGTTGTTTTTTGTATGAATGAAGATATTAAATCAAATGATAATTCGTAAGTTACCGTATTACTTTAAATGTCGCATTACTTAATATTAGGACATAACCTATTTTAGCAGTGCATGTCATCTTTAATTACTGACATCCTTGATAAATGCTTCGTTAGAATAACCTTCAAAATACCGCTAGCAAATTTAATATCCTCTTACTATAGTGCACATGGAAATTCATATTCTGAACAGTATTCAGTTTTAAAAGTTATTAATAATAAAACACTGTGCCAAGTGAAAAATAAATAGTTTCGATGGCTTATTTTTTAACAATTTCGACCCGGCTGCTGTATAATATGAATTTAATATATTGTCTTTACATTTCTTCTTTCTTGAACTTCTTACTCAATGGCAAATTTTTATATTCTCTGCAGACCAAATAAAGTGAACAAATTCATGAAATACTTGAATATACAAAAATGTTGTCATTTAAAGCATTTGATGTAAACCTCATTGTCCCATCCCAGGTCATATTGATCGAAAATTTTTTACTTCATTGTTTGAAAAGAATGTGCCAAATATGTGCCCACAGGAGCGAGAGTGTTAGAGTAGCTATAAAGTGCCCAATGCTCCCTGTACAAGTACATTTTGTGAGTTACGTCACTACTTCCGGTGCGTGCGCTAACGTTAGGCGCGTCATCTCCAATTTGGCCCCCGTCCCAATCCTTAGTCACTCCTGGGAATTCTCAGAAGAAACCCTAATGTCTGCTTTGCATTCCAGACACTGGAATTGCCAGCCTGGTTGTGTTCATACTTAGGAATAATTTCAATAATTCTCGTGTTACCGTACTTACTTACCTCTAAGTGAAATGAAGCAACTTTCCCTACTCGCTAAGATATAACACGATAATGCATTTTAATACTCTAGGTACTTACCTCTCAAACCAAATAACTTTTATTTTCAAATTTTCTTGCAATTTTGGAATATTTACTTGTCTCTAAGTTAGGTAGTCGCATACATGTTAGAAAATGTGTATTAAATTTTTTATTAAGTCACTACGAATCCTCTCTATTCAAAATATTTTCATATCAATAATAATTAATATAAATATTTTTATTAAATATAATGATAAATGTATTGCTGAAGTATTTATCTAAATAAAATCTACATCTGTGATATCAAACTCGGTTGAGAGAAGTTGTTGTTGTATCACAAAGTTGTTTAATTTAACAGTTGGTGAAGTTCTACCAGTGAGTTTATTAGTTCATTCTGGCAATAATGTGACTGTGTATCCGGTAGCAAAGGTTAGTGGCATTGAACTACTTTTCTAGAGTGTGGAAAATAGTGATCATACTATATAGTATTCTCTTTATGTTACTCCAATTATGAACTACTTCTCTTGGCTGATATGAAATCAACAGCTCTGTAACTTCTACCATGTTGTTGTTGTTTTACCTTAAAAATGGTGAATTGAAATCCTTTAAAATTTTGAGAGTTTTGCTCGTATAAAACCCTCTATATTTATTTAACGTCTTTTCGTAATTTTTTGGTGTTGCAAACTTGTGACTTTGGCCATGAAACGAAATATCTCCCTATGAATATTTTTTTGTCATTAATTTTTCATTTTGAGTTTTCGAACGTATTATATTATGGTTCAATAGTTTAAAAACAGATAAATTATTTAATAGTTGTTTCATTTTCATTGCTTCACAAGGTCACATGGATCATCAGTTTATTTTTCTTTCTATTTATTCTATAAACACACAGAATATCAACTCTCTTGTTTTACCTCAGTGTTTGTCAAATGCATTTAATATATGCTATGGAATAATTGAATCTAGCATTTATATTTTCATAGATTTATAACTGAATTCTTTCTGATATAATTCTTCTTGTTCTTAATGGAAAAATAATGTCTTTTTTAAACAAAATAAAAATTAATACGGTTGATTTTGCTACAACAACCAGCTACTTTATAGCGACCATGTCATTGCTGTCCTCATTGCTTACAGAGGCATTCTCCCACGCCATTGCGACCAGCCGTGTAGTCTGACCTACATATCGTAGACTCATCCCTCTGCCGATGACTTTATTTGCTGCATTCTTTTGGCAGGCGTGAAAGCGGCGAAGGACATTTATTATCCTAATTTATAGTCAATAGAACGTCACATCATTGTTCATTCTTTCAGTCCAGTAGTCGCATTGTCATTCAAATTTAGTCTTTAAATAGCTCAGCTGACTTATCTTCTCAGTTTATTTCAGAGCAGACAATGGCTGGAGACTCTTGCAATGCTAATGTCCTTTCTCCTCTTTAAGCATATTTGATGAGATCGCTCTGATTTACTTAGGACACTCAACACACTCAAATGTCTTATCAACTCTACACTAGATCAAAGATAACGTTATCTCTTTAATATTAAGTGCAGTTATTGCACTGTCTCTGTGTGGTTTAATTTTATTGCAATGGTAACTACTAACTATTCTAGGAACGAAAAAAAGTTATGACGCTTATAAAAAAAATGACGCCTAGCAACATCAGTTTTTACAGATTTCTGCTTGAAATTATCTCAAGTGTAAATTATTTTAACAATCTACTGCGTCATTGAGAGATATACCTGTTTAGTTTTCATGAAAACTCTTTTTAGTAAATAATGAATGAAACCATTTAATAGTTAAAAGTATAAAGTTCGACTGAAATTGTTTCAATATTGTTTTAGTCTATATTATTGGCAATAGCTTCAGTGCGAAGTTTTCTCTATTGATCCCAGAACATTCTTAGAGCTGTTGTGAAAAAGTTTCTATAAGCCATTTTATAATGCTTTTAAAGGCCTAATAATAATGTCTCTATGCTATGGTTCACAAATTACTATTTATCACTCCCTCTTTCTTATTTGCATATCGTGTGGTTATATTTATTTCACATCAGATGTTCTTTCAATTTGTTAATCTCCAAAGTATTCACATTATCGTCCAATAGCCTTTCGTTCTATTCTAGTTTATTATAACCTTGAATGCAATGGAACTACCATCAATTAGGGGGTGTGTTTACTTCTAAATGTTGTACGTAGTATCGATCCTGAGTGTTTCTTTAGCAGACCTGTCAGTCCTGGTAAATACTTTGCCATTATGTTAAATGCCTTCACTTGCTTAATAGTGAACTGCAGTGGCATTATTCCCAGGGTCACTCACTCCACATTTTAACAAACTATTAGATGCTCTTAACAGTGATTCAATGGCGTGGATTTAGAGAATTAGAAACATTTGATAGGACATTCACACATTTTTCGTTCACCGCTAATCGTACACATGGTCGCTATATGACTAATCTGGAAAGATATACCACGTACGTTTAGGCAGAAAGGGAAATATTATTGAAGAACAAACACAGAGATAGCGTAACGCAGTAGTCAAGGTTATTAAATTAATTCAATTAAGGAGAACAATCATCTTGAGTAAAAGACTTTTCTAATAGTTATGATCTAATTGTGTTCATATCGTTGTGATGTACCTATATCGAATGCATGATTTTTATGACAGATATTGTGGCATATCACACACCGAATCATTTCTGAAATACAGGGAGAAATGGCTTTTCTTTCAATAGAACTATAATATTTGATAAAGTTCATTCAGTACCAGTGCGTTATTAGCTGAAGTTTTATCTACTTACGAGTAATACTAACAGACCTAATTGCAATGAAGTGTAATTCTGTTTGTAGATAACAAACAAATGTCAATGTGAATGTTGTCAATGGTTAAGTCCATTGTGTCCTTTGATACTTTATAACTAATAAAAGCAATCAGTGAAGTGTAACCATTCTGTGGTGAGTATTTGATCGAAAGTTATTGATAGAATGGAGAATTGATAGAATGGAGAATTGATCGAATGTTATTGATAGAATGGAGAATTGATCGAAAGTTATTGATAGAATGGAGAATTGATCGAATGGAGAATTGATCGAATGTTATTGATAGAATGGAGAATTGATCGAAAGTTATTGATAGAATGGAGAATTGATCGAAAGTTATTGATAGAATGGAGAATTGATCGAATGTTATTGATAGAATGGAGAATTGATCGAAAGTTATTGATAGAATGGAGAATTGATCGAAAGTTATTGATAGAATGGAGAATTGATCGAAAGTTATTGATAGAATGGAGAATTGATCGAATGTTATTGATAGAATGGAGAATTGATCGAAATTTGTTGATTGAATGGAGAATTGGTCGAAAGTTATTGATTGAATGGAGAATTGGTCGAAAGTTATTGATAGAATGGAGAATTGATCGAAATTTGTTGATAGAATGGAGAATTGATCGAAAGTTATTGATAGAATGGAGAATTGATCGAAATTTGTTGATAGAATGGAGAATTGATCGAAATTTGTTGATATAATGGAGAATTGATCGAAAGTTATTGATAGAATGGAGAATTAATCGAAATTTGTTGATTGAATGGAGAATTGGTCGAAAGTTATTGATAGAATGGAGAATTGATTGAAAATTATTGATAGAATGGGGAATTGATTGAAAGTTATTGATAGAATGGAGAATTGATCGAAAGTTATTGATAGAATGGAGAACTGATCGAAAGTTATTGATAGAATGGAGAATTGATCGAAAGTTATTGATAGAATGGAGAATTGATCGAAAGTTATTGATAGAATGGAGAATTGATCGAAAGTTATTGATAGAATGGAGAATTGATCGAAAGTTATTGATAGAATGGAGAATTGATTGAAAGTTATTGATAGAATGGAGAATTGATCGAAAGTTATTGATAGAATGGAGAATTGATCAAAAGCAATAATTGATTAAATGGAGAATTTTTCGAAAGCAATTGATTAAATGGAGAATTTTTCGATAGCAATTGATTAAATGGAGTATTTATCGAAAGCATTATCGATTAAATGGAGTATATTTTGGTTGCATCACTGGGAGAGCATTGGTTGCATCACTGGGAGAGCATTGGTTGCATCACTGGGAGAGCATTGGCTGCATCACTGGGAGAGCATTGGTTGCATCACTGGGAGAGCATTGGTTGCATCACTGGGAGAGCATTGGTTGCATCACTGGGAGAGCATTGGCTGCATCACTGGGAGAGCATTGGTTGCATCACTGGGAGAGCATTGGTTGCATCACTGGGAGAGCATTGGTTGCATCACTGGGAGAGCATTGGTTGCATCACTGGGAGAGCATTGGTTGCATCACTGGGAGAGCATTGGTTGCATCACTGGTAGAGCATTGGCTGCATCACTGGGAGAGCATTGGTTGCATCACTGGGAGAGCATTGGTTGCATCACTGGGAGAGCATTGGTTGCATCACTGGGAGAGCATTGGCTGCATCACTGGGAGAGCATTGGCTGCATCACTGGGAGAGCATTGGTTGCATCACTGGGAGAGCATTGGTTGCATCACTGGGAGAGCATTGGTTGCATCACTGCCACACCCACTAAAATATGGGATAGGAAGTAGCTACGTCCGCTAATGCGTATTTTTTTTTCATTTTTACCAACTGAATGTCAAAGTGTAAGGGAATGGTGAGTGAGATGTGGGCTAACTCTACAGTAATGAAAACGATTAATTGACTTGTGGGGAAAAAACTTCTGCCAATTTTCTTTGTCTATTTTATTTTCCTTTTGACGTCTTTCGATGCAGAACAGACTTTGGAAGTCATAATAAAGAAACATTGCTAATTATTAGTGTGTAGATTATAACCACGGTTAATTAGTGTTAATCCACTCTATTGTATGCGTTACAATTAAAACTCAATGTTGTTTGGTCTACAGCAATAATAACGAATTAACTGGAATAACAAAATTTGTTTACATTCTCATTGGCTGTTTTCCAATGGTCAACAAATAATTAGTTATGATTCTTTACAAGGTAAAAGAAATCATAACTATTTGTTTTTATTCCCATTCGACTTATAGTGAAGGGTTACCGACTTTGACCTTGATCCTTCACTGTGTGATCTACTTTATGACCTTGATCCTTCACTGTGTGATCTACTTTATGACCTTGATCCTTCACTGTGTGATCTACTTTATGATCTTGACCCTTCTCTGTGTAATTTATCTATTGAGTATTTATAAATATACATTGAAACTTTCCTTTCTCTTATCCAATAAAAATAGCTTTTCCATTTGTTCTAACTCTATTTGAATTGAGTTATTTCAATTGAGTAGCAGCTGTAATGTAAATCACACCCAAGTCTTTTATTCTTTTATTGAAACCTCTTGTAAAACAATCTCAGTTAGTTTCAATAAAGTCATTAAAGTGTGCTTGAAATAAGCTTGAAGTTTTACATTTTCTTGTTCGCTTGTGATGAACTAATCAAACTTAATGTAAAGATATTCATATAGAGAAACAGGATTTAAATTGAACATTGATTGTGTACCTCTCTTTCTCTCTATGATTGCTCTTTCTCTTGTTATTACTCCTTTCTTCTCCTTTCTCTTGTTTCTTCTTCTTTCTCTTGTTTCTTCTTGTTTCTCTTGTTTCTTCTCATTTCTCTTGTTTCTTTTCCTTTCTCTTGTTTCTTTTCCTTTCTCTTGTTTCTTTTCCTTTCTCTTGTTTCTTTTCCTTTCTCTTGTTTCTTTTCCTTTCTCTTGTTTCTTTTCCTTTCTCTTGTTTCTTTTCCTTTCTCTTGTTTCTTTTCCTTTCTCTTGTTTCTTTTCCTTTCTCTTGTTTCTTTTCCTTTCTCTTGTTTCTTCTTCTTTCTCTTGTTTCTTCTTCTTTCTCTTGTTTCTTTTCCTTTCTCTTGTTTCTTTTCCTTTCTCTTGTTTCTTTTCCTTTCTCTTGTTTCTTCTTCTTTCTCTTGTTTCTTCTTCTTTCTCTTGTTTCTTCTTCTTTCTCTTGTTTCTTCTTCTTTCTCTTGTTTCTTCTCCTTTTTCTTGTTTCTTCTCCTTTTTCTTGTTTCTTCTCCTTTTTCTTGTTTCTTTTCCTTTTTCTTGTTTCTTTTCCTTTCTCTTGTTTCTTTTCCTTTCTCTTGTTTCTTTTCCTTTCTCTTGTTTCTTTTCCTTTCTCTTGTTTCTTTTCCTTTTTCTTGTTTCTTTTCCTTTTTCTTGTTTCTTCTCCTTTTTCTTGTTTCTTCTCCTTTTTCTTGTTTCTTCTCCTTTTTCTTGTTTCTTCTCCTTTTTCTTGTTTCTTCGCCTTTTTCTTGTTTCTTCTCCTTTTTCTTGTTTCTTCTCCTTTTTCTTGTTTCTTCTCCTTTTTCTTGTTTCTTCTTGTTTCTTTTCCTTTCTCTTGTTTCTTTTCCTTTCTCTTGTTTCTTTTCCTTTCTCTTGTTTCTTTTCCTTTCTCTTGTTTCTTTTCCTTTCTCTTGTTTCTTTTCCTTTCTCTTGTTTCTTTTCCTTTCTCTTGTTTCTTTTCCTTTCTCTTGTTTCTTTTCCTTTCTCTTGTTTCTTTTCCTTTCTCTTGTTTCTTTTCCTTTCTCTTGTTTCTTTTCCTTTTTCTTGTTTCTTTTCCTTTTTCTTGTTTCTTCTTCTTTTTCTTGTTTCTTCTTCTTTTTCTTGTTTCTTCTTCTTTTTCTTGTTTCTTCTTCTTTTCTCTTGTTTCTTCTCTTTTCTCTTGTTTCTTCTCTTTTCTCTTGTTTCTTCTCTTTTCTCTTGTTTCTTCTCTTTTCTCTTGTTTCTTCTCTTTTCTCTTGTTTCTTCTCTTTTCTCTTGTTTCTTCTCTTTTCTCTTGTTTCTTCTCTTTTCTCTTGTTTCTTCTCCTTTCTCTTGTTTCTTCTCCTTTCTCTTGTTTCTTCTCCTTTCCTCTTCAGTTTTTCTTCTCTCTTCTATAGATGGACGTTAGACATTTTTCATCGCTAATAGAAGTTTTCTACTAAAAGCGTCTCTCTCTTCCTAATAAAATGGGAATATCTCTAGTTCCTGATCTGTCTAGGAATTGGGTCAGAAGAAACCTTGCAAATAAGTTGCTCTAATTGTTTTTTGTTGTCCCACTTTAGTTTCTGATATCATAGCAGTGTGTTTAATTAATATCCTAATAGGAAATGCATACATTAGATAGTGTTGACATGATAATGTGTAACTGCAGACTGTGCCTTGTATCGCACTGGAAAGTCAACACTGCAATAAATTACATTTTGATTTGATAAGAAATTAATTCCGTAACGTTTTCATATTAAATTCCATGTTAAATTGTTTCATATTATATAGTTTTATTTGATACTAATTTGTTTGTCATGAAATTTTATATTAAATTGTTCTATTTCTCATCATTTTGATAGGAGCACATTGTACTTTTCTTTGCTGATTTAGAGAATGATTTTGGTACGCCCTTCAACTACGAGTCTATATTGTTTTATATTTTTTATGTTAGGTATTCTTGTTGGCTTCATTTATAATAACGCATATTAGGAAATTTTACTATACTCTGCAACAGTTCAGCACTTATATACTTTTCATCAATCTATTGATTTTCAGATGTTTTCCTGTCATTTGCCTATTGAATTGAAATATTGACTAAATTATTCCTACATTTAATAACTAATTTAACGACTCTAGGTAATCAAATTATATTTCTTTTTCTATTTTGATATCTTCTTTTTTTCCCTATATTTCAATTTATCTGATGTATTGATATCAACTAGTTAGTAGCAAAGATAACTAGTGAGAATAGTGCCATTTAGACTAGTCTGCCTTTGCCATATTTTGCTGCAAAAGTTTTAGCAATTTTCGTGTGTAGTCTCCTCCCTGTGCGCTTTTCTCCGATAGAAACTTTCTCTGCATTCATAAATTCCTAAGAAATAATACGAAAGACGCCTGCTGCCTGCCTTTGCGTTGAGGCAAGTGAAGCGTGAAAAAGTTTCATATCGCCGGGTGATTGTTCTGGTCAATATTGAGTGTAGCCAAAAGCGAAACGTTATGGATTAAACCGATACTATTTCCAATGTGAATCTTTGCAACTTTTACTTTTCTAATGCTAGAGATTTTGGTTAGATATTCTATTTGATATGCTAGTCGATTTTTTCTTTGTTAATAAAAACATTTTTTAACTTCACCAAAGGTGAGGTTCGAGTGCATCTCTTTTAAATTAGTATTTACTTTTCCTCTTCCATGTTACGCTCTGTTTCTAGATAGAGATTTTTCATGTTAAAATTGGTGTATGTCTGTTGTTCTCTGTTGCTAAAACATTTTTCGAACATTCCATTTGTGAATGTGCATTCGGAAAAGATTTAGTTTTACATTCCATATTTTGTGGATTTTTCTATCTCGTACCTTCCTCGTGGTCGATATCACTAGAGTTGAAGATTAACCAATTGCACAAAGTTACAAACACCTAATTAGACTATTTAATTATCAATTGTTAACAGGTATATTCTTCAATCAATGTTGTTTTGCGTACTGGTTAACTTTTTCTACAATATCTATTTTTTTGATCAACTTTTAAAAGATATCGATAGTAATGTCAAAATTCTAAGCATACTCCATCTACTGAATTAGATGAAAGTTTGGTCACTCTATCGTATGTAGCGATAATTACTGTAATCTTCATATATACATTAATTACCAATTAATTGATAGTTAAATATGCAGTAGTAATTAGCCGCTTCAATTCCATGTGTGGACTACAATCAGTGCAGATGTCCCTGTTTCCAAAGGCAGCAGTGAGTGCCAACAGTAAAGCCTTGCTAAATAATTCAGTGCAATTCAGCTTTTTCAGCATGTGCTGTCGTGGAAATTAATGGACTTAGGCCTTATCCAATTATCATAGCTGCTGGATTGTAGAGTTTATTGACTGGTGCTTAAGGGAATGCTCTGCCATATCATGAAGGCACTGCGATAATTGTTATGTGTATTCGCCTGCAATGCCCCTGCTGTTGTGGTTAGTTGTGATCTACTCAGTACATTCCATGCAGTCAAGAACTTTGGATTATTTCAATGTTAATTGATGAACCTTTACTGATACTTTGAAATGACTGTTTGAAGAATAAAGAACGAACTGTATCATAATTTCTTCCATGAAGGAAATTATTTCTAAATACACTCTTTCAAAGATTTCGGTAAGGTACTGGAAATACCTATATTTTTTATAGTTTATGTTGCTACATCCTTTTTATTCTAATACGATTGACCAACTACCCAATAATCCCTCTGATTGTAAATTATTTCCCGCTAGAAACTGAATCGAGCCTGCAAAGAATACCTAACTCTGTGAAAAAAGTTCCTAATTAGTTTTGTGGTGGGAAGAACTTTCTCACCATCATGTTCTGGTGATAATATCTATAGACATAGCAATGTTAACTTACATATTTCTTTGTAGAATGGAAATTGGTTCAAATGGTCCTTTGTTAGGATTTTGCGGTCCACAAACATAAAATATTGCTATAGGTACTGTTCCTACTACCTACAGCAATGATATGGATAACGTTACCGTAACTGTAACACTGTTAGGGATGACGTTACTGTAACACTGTTAGGGATGACGTTACTGTAACACTGTTAGGGATAACGGTACTGTAACACTGTTAGGGATGACGTTACTGTAACACTGTTAGGGATAACGGTACTGTAACACTGTTAGGGATAACGTAACTGTAACACTGTTAAGGATAACGTAACTTACCTCAATGTAACATAACTGTAACAATGTTTGTTGCAACAAATTGTAATTCCAAATTATGGCCTTTTTCTTTTCTGCATTTGTTAATTTACAGTCATCGCCTATCGGCAATATTTGGTGATATGGTTTTATAAAGATTGAAATGCAAAGGGCTAGAATCAATCAAGTAACTCACTGAACCACCATGCGGATATATCACTAAAATAAGGGTGGAGAAAACAGTTAACTTGGTATTCGATATAATAAACTTTCTGTGAAATTATTAGATAAATTATATTATTTATTATATTTAAGGCGTTAGTTAATCTCTTGTGTAACAAATGTTGTAAGCACTCCTTAGTGTAAGATACTAAGTATCGGACAGTTTCACGTCTATGGTTTTATAAAGAACGATATAATAATTACTATTTATTTTTTATTTTGTTCAATTTATATATGACCGAAGATGTGAAACCGACCGACAATTCGTAACTTACCCTAGTTGTATATAGTTTTCCCCCTCTCTTTCCACAGATTAGTCATAGCAGTGTAATCTTATCTTTAGTGTTCGTGACGTCACAGTAGGTTTAATGGTTTTACAAGTTACACAAAAAACAATATATTGATTAACTATGAAACTTTTGACAATCCGGAACTGAAAGATACCAAGTAACGCTACAAGTGCATTATTAAGAACGGACGGAAAACTCCTTAATTATTTGCCTACCTAATTTCCTTGAAAATCCCAATTAACAGCATAATAAATTTGAATGGTCATGCCAAGAATGACTTGGCATTTTTTACGGTATCCTTTTCTCTAGGGAGATGTTGACAGTGTTTACCGTTTTTCCCACTGCTGTATTATCTGCAATGTACACATAGATTTTATCCGGTGTAGTGCTTTATGTAATAAAACAAATACTTCGAACTATATCAAGTAAACATTTGAGTATATAAAATACATATTTACGCAAGTTTCTTTGGAGGTAATTGTTTACACATCAATTGAAATAAATGCTGTGTGTTGATTGTTTCACGGTATACTTGTTTTCATAAATATAGTGAGTTATATCATACTCACAAACTAACCTCCAATTCTTAGAGCAGACTATACTCAACTAAGGAATATCAATTTGTTAGAAGCTATCCATTAAATATGCTCTATACTAGCTTCATTTTACTAGTAACTCTGGTAGCTCCCTTGGCTATAATGTTCCTACTCCATAAGTAATTTCTCATCTTCGCTGTAGGTGCCTACCACCCCATAACATAGGGATACACTGTGTCATTTTAACTCATTTACCCACCTGTACTGGTCAATGGTCACTGCGATAAATATACGGCAACTGAGGATTAATTGCTCGCATTAAAGTCTCCAACCGTAAACCTCATTAGCCACTCGACTGCGACCTGTACCATATGTGGACACTGCTCATTACTTTAAGTATTTTTCTTACGTAAGAAAGTACAGTTTTTAATTTAGCAGAAGGGTACTAGTTATAGTCGTATATAGTTAGGGTGAGAGATGGTTAGAGTACCACCTTCTGAGGTACAATTAATAGTCTAATATGTTGAGATATACTTTATGCGGTTGCCCTTCAGTATATTTATTTCCCTATATAGATTAGGCCCGTCACGCTACAGTAGCCCCTTTTTACCCTTTTCTAGGTAGCTTTGCTTGATAGACTGCTTCTAAAGTGTCATGCCATTGCTATTTATGTAATTAACATTGAAATAAAGTAGCAAATGCAAGAGGTAGGCATGGAAGAATACTTACCACCGTTAAATTTATTACAATTCATCCTATAAACCTTTCACATTAGTTAGTTAATTTGCCTTTGGTGCAATAATAAGATCATTAATTGCCTTTTTATTTGTGGTTATATACCTATCTCTATTATAATTGAGAAAAAGGTGATGGTAGTAAGCATTAACGTTGCTCTTGAATCCTAATATCTCCATGTGTGTATAAGACTATGGTACAGTAAAAAACTAACTGTATTTTGCTCAATAGTTTTCCTTTCAATATTATATTATCTATAGAATGAATATGAAAGTCTGTCTTTTATTTAACTCCTGATAATCAAATCTTCACAAATCCTAATTTTTCCCTGCCACTCAAGAATGGCTTATTTCCTTCTCAAAATTAGTCTTTTTCAGATTGTAATTGAAACATTCCGTCTGTGCCAATATCCGATAGAAAAAACTTTCAAGGAAGAAGGAATTGAAATTCCCTTCCTTCTTTCCTGCAGAAACAGATAAAAGTCTCTCTTTTTGTCTCCTAATTACTGTTATTTAATTATCAGCTCAGGTTATAGGTACCAAAAGATAGAAACGTCATCAACTACTACTGTTAGTGTACATTTGCATACCGCCATGTTGTCACTAAGTGCGTATAAGCTATCAGGGAAATGGCATATATTATTTACTGGGCTAATGATATGCTTATATATGGGTCAGATTACCGTAAAATAAAAGAGTGCCATTAGACTGAACACTTGTGAATGTTTTATCTATAGTTTATCTCGTTTGGTTGTGAGGGTTATTAAAATTCTGATTAATGTATGCATCTTTTTATACACATTTTGTATTCTTTGTTTGTTTATATCCAAACAAACTAAAATGTACGGTGTTAGCCACAGGTGCAGGTTGTTAATTGCTGAATATTGCTAATGATGAGAGTTTGGGTGAAAAGACTACAATTCACAGTTTAATAATGACCTATTTTATATAGCTTTGATTCTGTTCAAATGCATACATTTATATTTTTCCTGTGATTTACCGAAATACTGAAATGAAGTAAAATAATATATCTTTTATTAAAAATCCCTAATTTGCTTTATAACAATAACTATGCTGACTTGTGTCATTTGAACTCTAAGCTGAAACGAACGGTCCATCAGTGCGTAATATATTAGAATAATTATGTGAACACTTGCACACACACAAATTATCACTACTGTGTTACAAACGAGCTAATGCATCTTTGTTGCTGCTAAAGCTTCGTGTTATTATTTTCACCATATCTTGGGAAACAATGTGTTTTCGAAAATAAGGTAACTATTATTAGAATGTCATTATTGTTGCTAGCATTAACAATTACGTTGTATTACTTTGATGGCGTAACTATTATTCTGAAACATAATATTGATATTTGGCCTTTAGTGCTTTGTTTTTCAATTGTGTTTAACCTTTCACTTGTTATGGCTGCTTAGCATTGTTATCACCATAACAAGGTGCCTAGTGAACTTGTCATCTGGTGACTAGTAATAACTGAAGTTATTAGTAACCTTATTGAGGATGTGACATATGGAATAAGGATACGGTTAAGGGATTATTTATGTCTCCCCTCTATTTATCAGACACTTTATATAGCCATTCTATAAGCTCAAATAACTAGTTAATCATGTTGCTAATGTTCTCTTGTATTTTTTTATATAACTTATCAAGAGTTTGTGTATGTTACCCTCCATTATAAAGTATGTTCCAGATCATTAATTATTAGTGTCAGGTATTATCGTTTATAGTATAGAGTTACAAATTGTAATTGCCTTGTCTCCCTATAAGTCAATGCCACCAATGCTATCACTATCAGTTCTGTGTATCCACAACTGAATCAACCTCAGCAGTATAGAGTTCTACTCATGAAATTTGTAAGCTTACATAGAATGAACTGAATGATAGGGTAAGGTCACAGTTATTGAAAGGCTTCACAATTTCGATCATATAATAAAAACTGTATAATTCGTATCCATGATACCTGCAGATATCATGGATACCAATTATAATACTAGTAAAATTATATAATTTTTCACATGATTGAAAATGTGGAACCGTTTAACAACTCTGAGCTTAACCTTACCAGTCATGGCAACCAATACTTATTTATTGCCATCATGATGCCATTGCCACCCCTCTGCACTTTGCCATCCAATGTCCATTATAGCAATTAGTCACCAGGTGTGGCAATAACATCAGTCAATCTAGAGGTGATAGCAGATAATATTTCACAGTCAGTCTGCAATTATATTGATATTCAGTGCATTGTCTCTAATATGGAAATAATGGAATAGAAAGATTAGTTACTGCAGAGACATCAGTTTGATTAAGAACTTAGTCTTGCATCCCTATGTCCATTCATCAAACTTCATTTTCTCTTTGATTGGCTAATTAATAGCTATTTGGTTATGGTAATCTAATTGAAATTTCTCATTGCTCTATTATGTTAATTAGCTTTCAATTATTCATTGAAGATTAATTCAAATATATGTACTCTGAAGCTGAGTGTCTATATTTGTATTCTATCTGACATTAATAATTATTAATTAGATAGTAGCTATATAATTTGTGAGAATTAGAGTAGGCAATGATTTTTTTATAAGCAGTTGTAATCGATAGCTATCACTTACTGAGTTACACTTGCAAGACTGCATTGAGTTAGTGGGTTAGGTATTCATTGCACTTTGTGAAGAGACACTCCTGAACTAATTAAATAATTTGCCGTAACTCAATATCTGGCTCCAATCAATAGTCGCCAGTCTAAAATGTGGTGCTTTGTCTTTTGCTCTTATTAAAATTGATTTGGTAGATTTGATGATTAATATTTCTATTTTTTATTAGCTATTGGGATTTTTATTTGGTTATGAATGATGGGGTGAATGAATTATATTGGCCGTTTAAATAAAAACTAGTTTAGAGTTAGAATTACTAATCTGTTATTACTTAATGTAATAGTTCTTCCATTGGACTCATTTACTGTTTGTTTATAACTAGTGAGATATCATGTAAATGATATGATGGTTTTATTGCGTATTTATGGCGTCAAGGACACTATTAGCTGTATCTTATCTTTATGTAGCTATTTGTATGAACTCTATTGCCGAAAGGTGTTTGTAACCTCTTCACTAACTGATAAACAATCTTCCTTATCAAATTACTAATTGACCTGTTTAAGTAGGGTGGAATATTTTTTGACAATAGTTAGTTATTCTATATTATTTTTAAAGTATAATATTCAGCTTTAATTTTTTTTTAAATTGTTGTATTATTTGTATCTACATCAATTGCTAATGTAATTTATAGCTAACTAACCTTTTTTTCTAAATAATCAGCTAGTTGATTACTTATACTGAATTTATGGTAAAATAAATTGATAACAATAAATTATAGATTAGTTCTTTGTTTGCAACTTATGTATTTTGCTTTATTTGTAGGTTAAAATAGTACCTGGGATCTAACTCATCTAAGCCAAATTATTATAAGTAAGTTTCTTACCTGCTTTTAGCTAAATATCTAAAGTATATTTTTATGTTTCAGGTGTTTGGAAATGTGTACGTGTTCAAGCACAGACGCCTTTCCAAGAGATCTGCCAGACCCTCTGTTCACCATCACCACTCCCTCAGAAAACACCCCCAGGTTAACTGGGCTAAGCAGCAGGAGGTGAAGATAAGAAGAAAAAGAGACTACCAGACCTATAGTCACATGGACTATCTTCATGATGCCACTCCCACTGCTGTGCTCAATGATCCTAAATGGCCTCAGATGTGGTACCTGGTAAGTACTTAACAAATAACAATATAGCTATTTCACGTGATAAATATCAATGCGTTACTAATTCCAACTCAAATACGTGTCTAACTATATAATGTAAATTTTATATATATTATTATCTTTGAAATGCAGATGTTTGTAGTAGTTAAGTTAATAATTAGAAAGGTTTGTTAGCTAAACACATACCAGTTAACAGTTTCAAATTTTCAGACTAGCTATAGCTAGCTACTCTGATTTATTATAACGCAAAAAATCCAGTTATTGTTATTATAATATTTTATATTCTTCTATACATTCTAGATCTATAGTAATTATCTAGTTATTGTGTACTTATATGATAAATTTGATTTCATTCAAATTCAGATAGTCTTATTGACCCCTCAGTTCTCTTGTAGCTACTTTCTGCTTATTATATTTATTATTAGGTAATGTTCTAATGTTTTCTTCTTCTTCAGAACAGAGGCTATGGCCTTGACATGAGGGTTCAGGAGGCTTGGGCACTGGGTGTCACTGGGAAAGGAGTCGTAGCCACTATTCTGGACGATGGACTGGAAAAGGGACATCCAGATATAGTCAAGAACTATGTTAGTATGAAGTTGAAGCTATTTACATTATTATGAAAAAGCTATTTACATTAGTATCAAGCTGCTGTACCTTATACATTTATCGAGTTATATTTAAGTTTTAAGGATAGTTCATAGTTACAAGGTAGCTAATTAATAATGATGTAGTTACCTAATTGTACATACCAGCTCTGTTGATAGTTATGCAAATGAATAATTTTAGATAAAAGTTTATAGTTATTAATTAAATTATCTTTGATGCAATACACTTTTTGAAGGCTAACTTGAATAGTTTTAAATATCTAAATAACCTACTTCAGTTAGCTAATAGCTGTATTTTTAAATATAATTCACCAATTTGCACATCAGGTTGACTAATATACTCTAATTAAACAGGACCCAGGTGCCTCTTACGACGTCAACAACAGAGACGAGGACCCCATGCCTCGCTATGACTTGGTCAACACCAACAGGCACGGTACGAGGTGTGCAGGGGAAGTAGCCGCTGATGCTAATAACTCCATTTGTGCCGTGGGGGTGGCTTTCGAGGCATCCATTGGTGGTAAGTGCATCAACTCATTCAGTAAATGTTACTATCCCCTGAGCATTGTATTGCATTGAAATAAATTGAAAAGATACAATTATAATATATTTGGATAAATAAAGGGGTGCCGAATACCCTACTTTAAGAACCACTGTATTACTATTGAAAAAAGGTTATGAAGAAACAGGGGATGAAAAAGAAGATAAAAATCAATGATGTGTATTTATAATTGATACACTATAAGTTTTCATTTTAACGAAGAATCTCAAGAACGAGATTTGGGGTTCTTCTTCCGTTCGTGTCCAGACACGTTCCTTTTCCAAGAACCTTATAATATATTTGGACTAAATTGTTGTGAAAATTTTGAATAGGAAAAAATGATTTCAATTTAGATTCGTAGATAACATTTTAATTTGAATAATTCTGAATGTTTAATATAATTTAATCT
Organism: Caprella mutica; assembly: GCA_947561585.1. Classification (NCBI taxonomy): domain Eukaryota; kingdom Metazoa; phylum Arthropoda; class Malacostraca; order Amphipoda; family Caprellidae; genus Caprella; species Caprella mutica. Next base: position 197,787 of record CANNZV010000574.1, on the reverse strand, counting down.
AAATTCAGCTAATATAATTTTAATATCAATTTAATCTTGATATCAGTTTAAATTTAATATCAATATAATATTAATATCAATTTAACTTTAATGACTTCGATAGATATCAATGCATAAATTTCATTTAAATATAGTAATTTCTAGAGTGCAAATAATACTTTAAATCTGAGTTAAGGGATCTATAGTCCTATGCTATAGTCTATCGTAAATTTTAAATACAAATGACTTAGGAGTTGTAAGAAGTTAGTGAAATTTGAGATTTAAGGAATGAAATATGGACGAATTTAAAGAGGAAAAATGAAAATAATCAGGTCAAATTTAGAGGTTCTCTGAGAGAGTTTATGATAGAGTTTGTACAATAAATGTTTAGATACCTATGATACTGATGAGCGAGGACACCTCTTCATAGCATCGTGATAGATAGACTAGCTCTCTTGTTCTAGATCTGCGTTCTCGTGCTACATCACTGTTTTTGGTAGCTACATCCTCACTTTGCTGTCTTCTTGGGAGTGGTTTATAAAAACCATCAATCTAGGTTGTGGTGAACGCATCACTTAGGCAACAAGTATTTGATGTGAACACAATGATGGCTAGATTGGAACTGTTTGTATCATCTCGACTACTCACGAGCTCAAATCTTCAACATAAATATAAAGGTTTAAACAATGGGGAATGTGGAGGTCTCACTGGACGTAAATTTATGGAGAAAAGAATAAAAAGAATGAAGGTTTACTCGTAAAGATGATAGTAGTAGAGTATGTATAATTCGTCCATATGAAATTCTCAACAATTAGATCCAATTAAAGAGAGATTTTTATTATATACTGGGCTACAAAAAATATTTCTTGAAAGTCGTCCATTGTTTTCCAGCTGAATTAGACTAATTTTGATGCTCTGAGTCCGAAAATGACTTTGGTTTCGCTCAATGTGGTCAGGATTTTTTGCTACAGAAATTAAAAAAAAATAGATTTTGCGTTAAAAAAATACAATCAAAACAAATGCATGTATTTAAACAAATAAGCGCATGCATCTACTTAGAGAAATAATATAATGTTCTAATTCGATATATTCTTCAAGAAAAATATGATTGAACTCAAAACCCCTGATATTAGCATATATATAGCTAAGTATGCCTATGGCTGTATCTCAAAATGTTGACCTGATAGAACCAAATGAATGTAATATTCGAACTCAGAACACCAAAATTAGTCCAAATCAGTTAAGAAACCCCTGACGATTTTTTGGCTGTTGCCCCAGAAAGAATTACTTCACATCTTCCCCTAATGCTGATGTAATTTCAGTTTATTATTTTCATTCCTTTCACCAGGGGTGCGTATGTTGGACGGTGATGTCACTGATGCAGTTGAGGCCCGTTCTTTGTCTCTGAACCCCCAACACATTGACATCTACTCTGCCTCCTGGGGTCCTGATGATGATGGCAAGACTGTGGATGGACCGGGAGAACTGGCTACCAGGGCATTTATTGAGGGTATTAACAATGTAAGTTAGAGGGTCACACATTATACAGCAAAGACTAAATAGTTAGAAACGATATTAAATAATCTTTTGATTTAGATGCAACTTGTAATATAAAGAGATTATAAAGCTCAGTAGTGTAGCAGATAATAGAAGTGATTCTATGAGTGATAGTCAGTTGAGTAACTTAAAGTCGAGAGATGATTTAGAAACTGCTTGATTTTGTTAATTGGTTGATAATATATTAACTGTCTTCTTTTCATGTTGTACTTAGCTATAACTAGTTTTGCATCATTTCTGATGGGTTACTTTGTCTCAGATTAGTTTCACTGATTATCAATTTCCCGTTAAATCGTTTCATTCCCGAAAGAGGTAGTAATGTTTTGTGTGTTTTAGGGTCGAGGTGGCAGAGGCTCTATCTTCATCTGGGCAAGTGGCAATGGCGGTAAAGTGAGTGACAACTGCAACTGTGATGGTTACACTAACGCTATTTGGACTCTCAGCATATCTTCTGCAACTGGTGAGTGGTTGGTGTAGGGATGGTAGTTGATAAATAATACCACTTTTAATTATTGTAGATACTATGTAGCTAACTGTTTTCAACCCTCTAGAGTTTTTATTTCAGTAAGTAATGCAGTTAAAAACAATAGCTAGCTGCTCCCACTTATTATTGAAATTGCTAGTTGCTTCATTTCCAACCTACTATGACTAGGATTAACTTTATTTTTGTATATGTTAAAAGTAAATAAAGTTAAGCGTTTGATATCACATAGTAGCTAACTAATATGTAGGTGTATTCTTACAGATGCTAATTTGTTGGTGCTAGGTTATGCTAATATGTATTTGCTCTGTTCCAGAGATGGGCAATGTACCTTGGTACAGTGAGGCCTGCAGCTCCACCCTAGCCACTACTTACAGTTCAGGCAGTTCTGGGGAGAGGAAAATCATAACCACAGACCTGCACCACGAGTGCACCACACAACACACGGGAACATCTGCCTCTGCTCCCCTGGCTGCCGGTATTGTTGCCCTGGCTTTAGAGGCGAGTAAAGTTAGAGAAATGATCGTAATAAAATACTATACAAATGTTTTAGACTTTTAGTTGATTTGTGCCATATAAATTATGCCAGGATTTGGTGTCGTATGTCTATTTTTAACTCTTTTCATTGAGACAAATATGAGTTGGTGATCCTTTATATTTATAGTAGAATTAGCTAGCTACCTAGTTAAATATTAGAATACAAACTAAAGATTGTTAAATCAGCATAGTTTGTTAGTGGGTAATATCTTCAGGTTATCAGCACTAAGTGTGTCCATGGCTTTCTCTCAAACTTATAGTTCATTATATTTTTTCTCAGGTGAATAGAAATCTAACGTGGCGAGACATGCAGCACATAGTCGTTAGAACGGCTCGTCCTGACAACCTCATCAGCAACGACTGGCAAACTAACGGTGTGGGGCGTAACGTCAGCCACAGGTTTGGCTACGGTCTCATGGACGCCACAGCCATGGTCAAACTGGCAAAGAACTGGGTGAACGTGGCGCCCCAAAGGAGTTGTGAAGTGCAGGCCCCTCACGACGACAAAATCATTCCCCAGAAGTCTTACGTGACCCTGAAGCTTATTGTGTCAGAGTGTCCTGGTGTTAACCATTTGGAGCACGTGCAGGCCATGGTGACACTGTCAGCAGACAGAAGGGGTGACATAGACATCTTCCTCATATCACCTTCAGGTACCAGGAGTACTCTCCTCACCCAGAGACCTCATGATAACAGCAAGGCAGGCTTCCATGTGAGTGATAAAATGAAAAATAGGTACTTGTCAGCAAGTAGGGTTAATTATGAATTATTGGTCAGTTTCACATCTTAGGCATATAAGAAAAAACTATATAATAATTATTCAATTTTCAATTGGTATCCATGATACTTTCTGGTATCAAGGATACCAATAAAATAATAGTTCAATAGTAGCTAATTATTATATATTTTTTTCTTATATGTCCAAATATGTGAAACTGACCAATGATTCGTAACTTACCCTACATCTATATTTTATTATTCTAAGCTTATCCCTATTTTCAAATATTCTAATAAATTAGTAGTTTCCATGGCACTAATCAATTTTTTCCTGGAATAAAGTGAATGAAAACCTCTGAACCTGATCCAATGTGATCCCTTACATCTTTATTGTTGTTGTTTTCAGTCGTGGCCCTTCATGTCGGTTCACATGTGGGGTGAACAGCCCCTGGGTGAATGGAAGTTAGAGGTACACAACAACGGCCACTTCTACAGTAAAGGTAAGTTGTATTGCACCCAAACTGTAATATAGAAATACTTCTCTAGTTTACTTTTAAAATATCTATCTCCATCTTCTCCCTTTTCACTCTCTAAGTAATTATAATATATTTTAATGTTAAAATCTCTTGTAACGTCAAATGAATCTTCCTCAAAATCTAGGGACAAAGTCACCCTTCCCTAACTAACTCTTGGTGCTGATGGAGGAATACTTTTTAATGTTTTAAAGTGCCTCATCTCATTCACAGTATATTGCTTCACTAAGATAAATTGCAATAGTGTAGCTACTCTTTCTTAAGAGTAGGTTGATACTTAAACTTAACAATAACTATTTGATGTCAATAAAAACGATGAAATCTTCACAGTTGATGGTTAGTCTGTAAATACTTTGTTAGGAATGTACTTCTCTTGGCAATTTTTACTCTTTATCTTTATTTCTTTTCATATTTTATTAAGTAGCTATAGGATATATTTCTCTACCTTTTTCCATCGCCAAGTCTATGGCTTAAAGTTTTATTTTTATTTCTTTTGTATATATTTTGTATCTTTTACTTTCCTAATTGTAGACCAATACTATTCTTGGTGGCCAATTGGTTCTCCTGCTGAACCGAGTAAGTTTTCTGTTCTTGTGGGTGATTTAATGGTGGGGAGTGGTCGTTATAACCTCAGGTAACAGACAAAGGAGAATAGCACTAATGGAACATAGTAATGAGTTTGCACTCACTGGATAGAATTATCATCAAATTAGTTCAATATTGTGATCTTGCTTAATTATATTTGATTCAAATAATAGCTATATCGTTGATGATACCGAGTTAAAGACAATTTTCCACTTATTTTTCAACATTGAAGCAAGTTGCATATAAAACACTTCGTTAGCTGCTATTTAGTCTTTTATCTTTGGTTTCACTTGTTTGGTTCACTAAAGGGTTTTACATTCACATTTTGGAATTGAATAATCAAAACCTACTATTTTCTTATGATGTTTATAGGTGGATGAGTTCGTATTTTCTAACCTATATCGCCTGTTTTTCTATTAACTTTAACCTTCAATTCTTTTCTACTCACATGCACCTTCAGTTTACTGATTAACTAATAGGGTTTGGTAGCTAATTCATTCTGCACAGGTTAGCTACATTTTTGCACCCACTGATGCACCATTGAACCTCTACTAATTTTTGTCTCTCACTCCCCTCTACTTTTGCTTCATCTCCCGGATTACCCATCCCTCTTTTTTAAACACCTAATCCCATCCTTGGTACATGGTGCAGGCATCACAAACCTGCACCAGTGGTACATCAAACTTAACGGGTCACCCATTGACCCGGCATACCTTCAGCAACAGCGGTCTAGTGGCCCATACAAACACCAATACCCGCACTTGCAAACATCCTTCCAAAACCACTACTTTGCTACGCTCTTCAATCACCATAATTACTGGAGACACACGGAGACACACTCTGTGGATACAACTAACCTTTCTACCAAAGGGAAGCCTGATGGTATGCACTGGAGACTTGCTGCCTGGCATGTCTTGTGCTCTGGAGACATAATGTCTAGTGCACTGGAGATTTGCTGCCTGGCATGTCTAGTGCTCTGGATATTTGTTGCCTGGCATGTCTAGTGCACTGGAGATTTGCTGCCTGGCATGTCTAGTGCACTGGAGATTTGCTGTCTGGCATGTCTAGTGCACTTGAGATTTGCTGCCTGGCATGTCTAGTGCACTGGATATTTGTTGCCTGGCATGTCTAGTGCACTGGAGATTTGTTGCCTGGCATGTCTAGTGCACTGGAGATTTGTTGCCTGGCATGTCTAGTGCACTGGAGATTTGTTGCCTGGCATGTCTAGTGCACTGGAGATTTGCTGCCTGGCATGTCTAGTGCTTATGTTTTTCTCTTTAGTCTTTCACACCTCTGGAGTGAAGTAAATCTTCTGCTTGTCCTCATCACCGATTTTCTCTTCTATCTATTCCAGTAGTTGCTCCTGCCTTTGCAAATTGCGATGTTAAGTGAATGCACAGCTGAATGGCATACAGTAGTCACTTGCACCACTACTCTACATCCCTATTATTACACAGCTAATAAATAACCGCTATTTGTTTGAATAGTCTGCTTAGATTTAAGTTATATTACCATTTCGTGTGCTTATCTACCTTTGAAGATGTTTCAATGGAACTCCCTTCATTCACTCAGTAACTAAATTTCTTAGTTTTTTAGTTTGTTAATGGTTTTTGCTTCTACTCCTTTCAACTGATGTTAAAATAACTGCTAATACACCAAATAGATTGAATGTAAACCCATACAACTCTGTCATTAATTAGGATTCTTATTAGTCTGATTAGTACTTTTAGCCCCTAAAAATCATATGAAATAATTAAATGTATAAATTGGGGATATTTTGTGAAGAGTCTCTCTGAAATGAAAATTCAGACCAAAAGATATCTAACCAATAATCACAGACTCTAAAATCTAAGACTTAGAAAGTGGAGTAGTTAGTATATTGGAAGAAAATACAATGATGCGTTGATATAATCTGTAGTCACAATTATCGTGTAGTCATCCACCAATGTTTAGGAAATATATGATATAAAGTAGTGAACACAGTAGCTACATTAAGTGATGAGTAGCGCATGAAGAAACTTCCCTACCTCTCTGCTACGTAATAGATTACATTTCTTCTCTCCGAAAGTGTCACTGCTGCTCAACGAGCATTCAAGATCAGGTTCAACACACTTACTGCTCCTTCTTTAAAAGTTCGTCAATAACTTCCAACTAATTCGCAACATTTCACCAAGAAAGCAAACTGTTACACTAAGAACCGTATGTTCAGAGCAAAACAGTGAAGAGATCGGGTATCTGGGGTGTTGTTGAAATGACTAAATTCATCAGTTAGACTAATAGAACAACCAGTGGGGGTTAGTTGCTTCTCTGCTCGAAAAATTATTGTTCATACCTTACAAGATTCAAATTGTTAAAGAACTTCATGCCGCAGATATCGATAGAAGTAAACAACTTTCTTTATTGCTTTATCGTTTATTGAAATAAAGGAAATGATCTGATCCCATTTTGATGAAAGAACTCGTCATTTCAGATGAAGCTCATTTCTGTGTTAAAAGTTTTGGGTTAAACTGATTACTAAATGAAAAATCTGAATGCACTGCAAAAAGATGTTTCATTAAGTTGATAGTGCTTATTTAATTGTTTCTAACTCCATAATATGCTTGAATAAATTATGACCTTATTGTTTGCTAAAGTTAGTAGCTAATGATATTTAACTGATTTTTTTAAATATGGATAACCAAAATTGTTGTTGCTTTCAACATCACCTTGTAGTCTCATTCTGTTATCTTCCTTTACTGCTATTGGTTGCCATTGCTTTTATTTAGTGTACAACTAAGTGATTTAACGTAAGCCATGTGGTAGATAGTTTGCTACTGATTTTAAGAAAATAAATAATTTATTATATAGCTAGCTAGTTTTATCACTATTTTGCTGCATGTAAAATTTTAGCTTAAATTAACACAAACTTTCCTGTTTGCCTTATCAATAATTCAGTATATATCACTTTATTAAATTAGTATATCATTATTCTTTTAACTCTTTATTCTTTCATGTATATTTTATATATTTGTTACTTACCACCCTGATCAGTTTTTCTCTTTTCTAAAATTTTCTTTGTTTCTCCAGGAAAAACAGTCATGTCTGACTTCAAGCTGGTCCTGCACGGCACTTCTGTAGAGCCTGGCACTCCCTCTCCCTCCGCCCCCTCCCATTACGACCCCCCTGATGCCCCCCCTCTCCACCAGAACGCACTGGACATCACTCATCAGGACCTGGTACACAAGGACTCTAACACTCAGGTCAGTTAAGGACATCAAATGTCGCCGAGAAGGAACCGTATTTTCCGTTAGCTACTGTTTAAATTAGTAACAGGAAAAGAATATCTTCTTTCGCGTTGTCAATGCAGATCACATGTTTTTGTCAGCACTCTAACCTCTTGTGCTTTTATCAACAGAGGCACAATACTGAAGACTACATGCACCCGGGTGAAATGACACACAGTGGAGCATCTACACTATCCCCCTCCGTTCAGAAGAAATCAGGAGTTGAGAAACACCTCCCCCATCCTGTGAAGATGAGCATCCCACCCCCAGGCTCCATCAAACTGCCCGAGTTCTGTTCCACAATAGACCCCAACACCCAGGCTTGTCTAGGTTTGTGTCTACTAGTGCTAGTCGCTCATTTTCTCCTAGGTACCTTGATGTCAGATCACCCTCTGGGTACCGTTAGTGCACTTGATTCGTGCCAATCGTCCAGGTTGATATTCGGTGTAAGCGCTTCGTGCAAGAGGAGTAAAGCCAAGCCTTCTTCCACCGGGGGTTTGGAGGGAAGTGCCTATTGTCTAGATACGCCATCGCTCAGCTACTCCTAGTCTTTCGTAACTAGTTAGTTAGTGTCAATTGGGGTGTGGGCAATTGATATTGTCATTGGCTGTAGTGAATGCCTGTGAGATTACGAACATTGGCAGTAGGTTAGTGTATCTTTTGTATCCGTTATATAAGATCAGGTATCCCTAGTTTCGGATACCTTTTCTCCGTGTTTCGCTCCAGTTCAATGAAATATTAATGACCAGGGCCTAGATGTAAGGAAGCTAGTCCTTCCAATGTTCTCCAGTAATAAGCTGTGCTGCTGTTGTTCGTATTGCTGTGAGTGTATGTATATAGAATGCCATAATCTTGCTACCTACTCTTAGTTATACCCACCTGAGAGCCACCCCCACCCACCTGAGAGCCAAAGTTATTTTCTGAAGTAGGGTAAGTTACGAATTATCAGTCAGTTTTCATCTTCGGTCATATGAGAAAAAAACAATAGAATAATTTTAATTTTAATTTTTTTTTTTTTCTTCTTTAACCGAAGATTTTTATCCGATAATTCGTTACTTACCCTACCCTACATCTTACCTGCTACTCTCCAATTGGCTACATTTGCTGATGGTATTCCTGGCATGTTTTGTATTTACATTAGGTGCATCCTATCAAATTATTATGGCATTTAGGCCACTGCCATCTTTTTAGTGTGGAAAAGGTGAATGCTTTTAATTGGGATTGTAGGTATTTGCAGTGTGACTTAAAGTTTGTTCCTTTAAATACTCTTCAAATAGGCTTTAACTATTTTAATGATGACAATGTGTTAAACATTCAGGCAGCTATTTAGTGAGTTTTAATGAATTAGTGATAATGACATAGTAATAAAGTGCAATGCCTTTATTAAGTAACGATTCCTATTATGTGCAATATAATGTACTCTATTTATTCTCATTTAAATGCACTGAGTAGCTTTTTACACATTGCTGCCTATTTAGTCTCCAGGCATCATTTCAGTCAATCATCTTGGCTTCATTATATTTATTTATGCACATGCTTATTATGGTCAAACAGTACACTCATATCGAATACAAATTCCTATATGAATACATTCAGCACTGAAAATTCTGTACCGTGATATAGGGCTACATTACATTTTTCATTAGTAGTGTTAAGGGCCGTACACACGCAGGGATTTATAAGTCCTTCCAGCCTACAGACTTTTTGCTAAGCTCCTCCTACTTTTTCCACCAGACTTTTGAATTATATAAGAAAAAAATATATAGTTTTTTCTTATATGATTCAAAAGTCTGGTGGATACAGTAGGAGGAGCTTAACAAAAAGTCTGTTATAAGGACTGCGTGTGTACGGCCCCCTTGGTGCCAGGAGACTATAGGTGGCAATGCTTCAAAGCACTAAACTTTCCCTGAGGTTGTGAAACTACTCCCCAAATAGTTACTATTTCTAGGTGTAATTTATTTCTCATCTCCCATTTGTTAATATCATTTAGCATGCAAGTGATGTGGGCATTATTAGACTAGTGTATGGGAGGTTTATTGGGGCGTAAACGTTATTTCGTTGTTTTAATCACTCGTTCCAGATGCAAGCAAATGTTGATCACTTTTATCTCTTACTACAAATAAGTTAATAGTTTTAATGCGAGAGTTTTACTTGATAGTCACAGATTACAAAACGCACAACCTTATATTTTATGTCGATATTAAACTACACTTGTAATAGCTATCTCTTCTGTAAGACTTATTTACAAATCAGTGACGAAAATGGTAACATTAAGTCTATAAATATCTGCGATAACATTCAATACTAACTTCTAAGGTTATCTTCATGTTCTGCCTATAGTGTTCCTTTCTTGCATAGATTGTTTTCATCTCTTCGACAATCCACATCGACCCTATTTGGTGAGATCTTTGGTTATATCCTATCTGCTCTTTTAAACGTCCATATTTGGGTATCATTTCTTTTCGAGGTACCTATTTGTGTCCTCTTAGTTCAAATGTCCCAATCCTTTTCCTCCAGGTCTGATTGTGTCCGTAGCCTCTTAATTTTCTTTCCACTAGCGAGTCTTCCATAATTAGCTATGTGTCGTAAAGTGTAGCTAATACCCAAACCACATAGAGTCCCAAGTGTCAGTGAGTGATAGTGAGGCTTGCACTCACTCAGCTCAATCCTCTCCTTGCCTCCTTTTGGCAGTGGAATGCAATGTTAAGTGTTGCAATGTGCTTGGCTGTGCTAAGCCGTAGCTACTAAACGGCACACTTTAGATACTAGTTAACAATGTGCTTATGTTTAGAATGGTATTGAATCTAGTTAGTTGACGATTAAATTGCTGGTTCAATAGTTACCATTAAATCAACGATGATAAGATTCCATGAGAGTTACCTACTCTAATGTGAAGTAGCTACATTTTTGAGGCAAAGGAATTTGGCGTCGACAGAATGAGCTTGTTCCTCTAGCAATATACTTGCTCTGTTCATTCTCTCTCTGTTCTTACCGATGCTATCTGTCCTTGTCGATAATTTCTGTCCTTGTCGATAATTTCTGTCCTTGTCGATAATTTCTGTCCTTGTCGATACTTTCTGTCCTTGCCGATACTCTCTGTCCTCTCTCTATTACCAATAGTTTTAGCTTCTGATGGCAGGTCTCTACCTCAGTTGCTGTCGTTTCATTAGAAGCATCAATTTAGCAAGAAGTGAGATGGATATTGCGTTAGATTTGGTGTTAGGTTTTTAGAAAGTATGCTTTTCTAGGAATTCCTGATTAGATATCATTTAGCTATGGTATAGTTTGCTCACGTTATTGTTCAGTTAGAAGTGTACATTGGATTGATTTTTGTATATTGTTGTAAATAGTGTTACTCTTATTTTTAATGTTATTTAACAGTACCTCAGGAGAAACGTTAATTTTATGAGTATGATAATAGTTACTTTATTTTAACAGGATTTCATTTCTGTTGCAATTAGATATTTAATTGGGTGATATTTTTAACATATTCCTAGGTTATTTTTAGACCAGTAAGTCTTTTTCTATACAGTTATTTCGATGCCACTATTTGATATCAATTGTGCTCTTATTGTCCAAAATAAATTCAAATTATTGGTTAACAATTTACTTGGAACCTTTTCTTTCAACCACTATTGAACAATTTAATTTATGGCATCGTAATTTAGTTAGGTTATTGCATTATTATTATTGGTTGATCTCAAAAAGTGTGTGATAAGTCTTATTTGGTATTTGCGATCACCCTCTCAAAAATCTCCATTAAAATTTTAAAATGATTTTATATATTATCACATAAATTTGTAAAGAAATTATTGTCTGTTTTAGTCTCTGTGATAAACTGTCGCTAATTTTGTCTAGCTAGCTACTTGTTTTTAATCAAATATTTTCCAAAGAAAGTGACTTTGCATTTTATTTATGACATTGCTTCTATCAGCTCTTCATTATGCCATAAAATAAAGATAAATCAATCAGCCAGTAACTTGTAAGAATTCATTAGTAGTCCATTTTAAATCGCCAAGTTATTTCCAAATATTTGCTCTTTCCAGTCAATCATAGAGTATGGGAACAAATTCAATTATTTTTTAGAGGTTAGGTTATAGAGAGATAAAATGCCTAATGGAGCCAAACTAATTCTGAATATAGCTATACTTAGAAATGAACTTCTTGAGAGACTACCATTTTATAAAGGGCCGTACACACGCAGGGTAAGTCCCACCAGACCTTTTGTTAAGCTCCTTCTACTTTTTCCATGATACCTGCAGGTAGCTATCATAGATGCCAACTAAAATAAAATATAAATTATATTGTTTTTTGGTGGAAAAAGTAGGAGGAGCTTAGCAAAAAGGCTGATGGGAAGACTTAAAAAACTCTGCGTGTGTACGGCATTTAAAAGTTTGTTTATGTAATGTTAGAGTTTTGGGTTCAGTGGATGGTTATACTCTCACTCTCATGATGGCGATAATCAATTATTTTCACCATTAAATTACTTTGTATTGAAACAATGCAATATTTTAATATTAATCATTGCCCAGAGTTAATGAAAAAAAATTTCAAACTGTTACTTTTAAATTAATTAAGAATAACTTACCTTTTATAAATTATGGTGCTTATGATTTATTTCATGAAACCCCTCCCACTTGCTGTACTAGTAAAAAAAAGTTGTCTTAAATTGAAGTCTTATCAATGATAGTAAAATTTGATTGCTAAAATTAGTACTTTGTTATTTGTCACATCATTTGTAAACTTCATTCCTTCAAACATAAACGTTAGAGTAAAGTATCAACTACCAGATGCTAGTTAAATACGGATGAAATTAAAAAAGGTATTTGGATGAGTTTCTTAATAATGACTTTTTAAATATTCATCCTGTACTTAATTTACATCTGGCAATCTAACCTTTAAACAGTTTCCCTACCTATGTTCTAGATTTTCATCTTTAGTTAGGCCATTACAAATTCCATGCATTTGTGCTGCATAAATTAAAGATATTTAATGTATTTTTTGGTGATTCTTTTCGGTATATCTTCAATTATATACAGTAAATGTTTGAAAATCACATGGTGTTGGTACAGGAGTTACTATGAGTTTGTCTCTGAAGTTCTAGGCCTGCTCACCACATTGAGTCGGACGGTTAAGTGTATCCTAGGTGTAGATTTGTAATGTAGAAACTTTTTCATAGTTACATATCAATATGTTCATTTGTACTGATATAAAATAAAACTATTTGTACGACTAATTTTCACTACCTTAGATGTGTTTATCCCCACTAATACAATTGAGATAATTCATTGATGAGACTCATTGCTCCTAACTACACTCACTTCACTGTGTTTTATTTTCTTCATTCAGATAAGAATATCATACCCACTCTTTCTACTAACTTTTAATCTAAATGTCATTTTCTATGTTTATTTTTAATAACGTTCTTTAAATATTTATTAATATACTTCATTTTTGCAGTAACATCATTTGTACCATTAATATTCTTATAGAACTAAATTTTGTTAATATTCGTTTAGCAACATTTAATATTTTCCAATTCACATTATTATTTTTGCAATAGCCTGAAAGTTTTAACTTTTCCTTTGTATTCCATATCATTATGTACCTCATCTCACTGACTAGTTAGTTCTTTATCGAAGTGAAGGTTTCGAGTTGCTTTATCGCACTGGTTCTAAAGGTTTCTCCCTAAAATATTGACTTCATTCACATTCTAGGAGATAGCATTGGAACATCTCTCCTAATAGTCTTTCAAAAGTCCATTAAGATGGAATGCCCAATATAATAAATTGGAATCACTGTAAAATAGTCATCCTCTCTCCCCCTATTATTGCAAGTCTTAGAACTTCCTTTATTTGCATTCCTTTAAATTGATTGAATATAAAAGATAAAAAAGATCGAAGAGAATGCAACTAAAATGTGACGCTGAGAAGAAGCCATCACTCGCCAGATAAATAGGCCAATATCAGGTGAGTGCTGGCATCTCAGTAGTACTAACTATCACTTCCTATCACTGCTCTGTCTGTAGCTAACTATCACTTCCTATCACTGCTCTGTGTGTAGCTAACTATCACTGTTCTGTGTGTAGCTAACTATCCCTTCCTATCACTGCTCTGTCTGTAGCTAACTATCACTTCCTCTCTGTCTGTAGCTAACTATCTCTTCCTATCACTGCTCTGTGTGTAGCTAACTATCTCTTCCTATCACTGCTCTGTGTGTAGCTAACTATCTCTTCCTATCACTGCTCTGTGTGTAGCTAACTATCTCTTCCTATCACTGCTCTGTGTGTAGCTAACTATCTCTTCCTATCACTGCTCTGTGTGTAGCTAACTATCTCTTCCTATCACTGCTCTGTGTGTAGCTAACTATCACTTACTATCACTGCTCTGTGTTTAGCTAACTATCACTGCTCTGTATGTTGAACCTATCACTACTTCGGCTCTAGGAAAATTCAGTCTAAGAAAACTCGGGTCTCATTTTATAATGATTTTATTGAATAACAATGATAGAAAGAGGAAATTATGAATACTAAATTGTGTAGTTTATTTATTAAAAGCGGATAACATCATTAACTGTTGTGAAATGACATGTAACATTAGTAATTTTGACATTTAAAAAAATTCTTTAGATGTATCGGAGGGCGTGCCCCACCCCGAACCCTCTTGCCAGGTCATTAATCAATCATGAAGTGTGCAGTACAACAAACTAGCGGACACAACAAACTACATAACTGTCATTTATGTTTTGAGGTCATTTATCATTCCGAGACCTTAATTTCCGGCCAGCCACTGCTTGCTATCACTACTCTGTACTCACCTTATTGCATTTTTCCTCTCCTTCATTCACAAGTTATTCTTTATATTATATTAGTTAGTTACTCTTATTATTATTCCCAATCTTAACTTTCTTTCACTAATACCTCCATCACATTTTTCCATCTCCTTTCTTTCATGTTTGATTTATTAGCTTCTGTAATTAAATTCAACAAAAAAATATAAATTGTCAGTGAAATTTTGTTTCTAATAATGGTTAGTTTGAAATGAGTATTTACTTTTTTAGTAATCTTTTTCGTAGAGGAGATAGAAAATCATCTATGCACCTTCTATTTCTTTTTTATGTTCAAGTAGCTCTTTATTTGCTTGCTCTCTTCATGTTTTATGTAGGTTTTGATTTCCTGTGTTAAGGGTTTTCCTTTAGTGATAATTTCTAATATTTCCTCGTGTATTAGCTTTCAATATGAAGTTGTGGTAAGATTGCATTTGTAACATTGATATATCTTCTGATTTTGTTATTTGTTTTAATAGAAATTATTTTCTTCCTATTCTGTCTAAGTAGCTAATATTCAAATCTAAGTTCCTAATTATAAGACGCAAATTAGAGATGCTCTTGAAAAACTCAATAATTGAATTATCAAAGACTAGTAATTTGGTAACACTATTATTCGTGTTGATGATGCTATTCTGAAACTGCTAATAGGTATTTCAACCTTAAAACCACAGTATGAATTAAGACTCTTACCTTTTTGAACTAAACACTTTATTTTAGTTGAATAATAAAAAGAGCTATTTAAATTTAATTCCCTTGGAATTCCAAAGAGAAAATGAAGGAATATTTGTAATCCCCACCTACAGTTTATTGTAACATCAGCAACACCTGCTCTAGCTTTGAATTACTATCACTCAGTTTGTGAACATCTTAACAGCATGTTCTCCTCCACAGAATGTGTTGCAATCAAGCGACTTTACCGGGGAACTTGCGTCAACTCTTGTCCAGAGGGTCACTTCGAAGTTAGCGTGGCAGAGGGCGCTACAAGCGGCCCTACTTTAAGTTACGGCCGCAAGAGGGCGCTAGGCACCGGTGTGAAGTGTGAGGCCTGTCACTTCACCTGCAAAAAGTGCATAGGCAAAGATGTAGGGGACTGTACAGCTTGCTGGGAAGACGGAGTGCTGGATGCGACTGTAAGAAATTGATTTACATTGTTAAAATATTATATATTCTGTATCTTGACGTTCAGGTAAATTGTTATTATATATTGTATGAATTCTTATTCGAAATCTTAGATAAACCGATGTGGAATAAATATGTCTAAATGAATTAGCATCTAACGATTGAACTGATATGTAATTGTTATAGCCTAGTACAGACAAGGCGCTTTTGATCACGCGTTATAAAGAGTGCTGCCAAGTACATACTGGAAGTTAGCTATACAATGTATGGTAACGTCCGACAAATGCGTGTTTCAATAAAAATCCTAAAACGCGCATTTGCTGGACATTTGAGGTGAAAATCGCGGTTAAGTTTGTACATCTATTGAACTTCTAGATTCTAGAAACTCTAAAAGCCCGTTAGAAAATGCCCCGTCTATAGAACCCTGAGATCATCAACATCTGTTCACATTTTGAGTCCTTTTTTCCCACTCAACAGTCAGGCTCAGGACACTGCATCAGCATCCATGTACTGGTGAGTCCTGTAGCAAAGACTACCTACAAACCCCTGGGCATCACCATGATCGTGATTAGCGTGCTGCTGGCACTCACCCTCCTCTCACTGCTGGTAATCAGGTCCCGCAGTGGCAGCACCACGGAGTACCACCCTGTGGACAATGGCAGCAGCACCCTCATCAATGAGGGAGTCAAGAAACTGATGGACCTTAAAGCTCCCAATGGTAAACAAAATATATAGTCATTAAAATTCAAACACTTCAAAATTCAATTCAATTTGCAATCATTAGAATTAGAGTGAGTTACGAATTAATTATTAGTCTGTTCCACATTTACGGTCATATAAGAAAAAACTATAATAATTGGTATTTTATTTTCATTGGTATCCATGATATCTGCAGGTATCATGGATACTAATAAAATTATATAACAATATTATATGTTTTTTCTTATATGACCGTTAATGTAGAACAGACTAATAATTAATTCGTAACTCACTTTAGTAGTTAAATTAAGCCTAAATACCGACTGCTGTGTGAAGAAACTGAACTCACTGGAGACTTTAGCTGATTTCCTGTCTTCTTTTGAAGGTATAAACACACCACATTCTTCTCTTTTCAAATTCGTTAACGATAATACCTTTCTAATATTTGTATCGTCAAGTATCTCGCACTCTTCTCTCAGGTAACAAGAATAGTAACAACACATTAGCTGCCTACCGTAAACTGAGTGAAGACACGGAGCATCTTGTCACATCAGCTGTGCCTTTCTACGACCTCAGCTCTAGTGACGAGGAAATGGAGATACTGTCTTGATGACGTCATTAGCAACTAGATTGAGCATTAGAAACTTGATGACGTCATTAGCTACTAGATAGAACATGATGACGTCAATGCAAATAATATGACGTCATTCCAAAAATGATGACGTTCAAACTACTTCCAAATAATGTAACGTCACAATTTTTCCTATTTGTTGAATATATAAAAACTAACATTTATTAATTCAAAAAGTGCTTTAAATCTGATCACTTGATCTAACTAAGTTGGCTAATTAGATGGCAATCACTTAGAAAGAACTTTGGTTATAAATTGATATTGATATTAATTTCAGTGGCGTAAATATTCAAAAGATGCTACAAATTTCATTGCTGTAACTCGTAAAAAAAATAGTGAAGTTTAATAGTTTGAATATGATTGCTAAGAAATGTTCATAAATTGGTTGACTACTTTTTTAGCTGGATAGTACTTTGGTAGTTTGTAGAAATTGATTGTACTTTCCGTTCAGAAATTATAATCAATTAGTATAATATAGTGCAAAGAAATAAAAAAGTGAAGTTTGGAAGGCATTAAATTGTCTCTATTCTGGAATTTTGTTACTGTGGCGTCCTAAAAATATCAAAACTTTTCTGTTTCGACATCAAGTCTTCCCAATATTTTTTAGAACTCATTTTAGCCATCAATTTTTGTAAGGCATTTGTTAAAGGAATTGTTAGAATATCTGCTTTGCATAAACAATTTTGCTTCGTCAAATTATAATCCAGGTTTCTTTTAATTTTGACAAAATATTTTACAATTAGATGATACTCAGTGAGCACCTTTAGTGCATCGCAAAAGCCCCTATCGTAAATCTTTTGTCGTCATTGTTTTGAATTTGATAACCAGAAAATTTAATTTTTTTTCATGCCACATGAAAGGCCGACCCACAATAACCTTATTTCTAAAAGATTTGTAATGTTCTCCGTCCTGAGTAGTTTCATGAATGGTTAAATGATTTGAGAGATGAACTTTAGTTCAAAGTGTTTCAAGAATTTCTGAGATTGTAAGATAGGTATTCAATTTTAAGATTTTTAAATTTCCTTCTAGTTGTTGCTAAAGTATCTATATTTGTACTTTTATAGGCTTTCAGAACAGTGATCTATTCTAAATACGCCTTTTTAATAGATTTAAGGATGTGCCTTTTACCAGATCTGCATTTTATGCTGTGATAGTGTGATGTTCGTCATGCCGATCTGATATTTTGTACCGTTCACCACAACTAGGTTCATAGATTTCTGTTTTCTATACAACCTAACTATTTATGGATTGTTGTTTGCTAACAGCCACTCTGTTTACGAAGGTTGTTTGCTAACTGCCATTCTGTTTACGAATTGTTGTTTGCTAACAGCCACTCTGTTTACGGATTGCTGTTTGTTACAGCCACTCTGTTTACGGATTGCTGTTTGTTACAGCCACTCTGTTTACGGATTGCTGTTTGTTACAGCCACTCTGTTTACGAATTGTTGTTTGCTAACAGCCACTCTGTTTACGAATTGTTGTTTGCTAACAGCCACTCTGTTTACGGATTGCTGTTTGTTACAGCCACTCTGTTTACGGATTGCTGTTTGTTACAGCCACTCTGTTTACGAATTGTTGTTTGCTAACAGCCACTCTGTTTATGGATTGCTGTTTGTTACAGCCACTCTGTTTATGGATTGCTGTTTGTTACAGCCACTCTGTTTATGGATTGCTGTTTGTTACAGCCACTCTGTTTATGGATTGCTGTTTGTTACAGCCACTCTGTTTATGGATTGCTGTTTGTTACAGCCACTCTGTTTATGGATTGCTGTTTGTTACAGCCACTCTGTTTATGGATTACTGTTTGTTACAGCCACTCTTCATAGATTGGTGTTTGTAACAGCCACTCTGTTTATGGATTGCTGTTTGTTACAGCCACTCTGTTTATGGATTGCTGTTTGTTACAGCCACTCTTCATAGATTGGTGTTTGTAACAGCCACTCTGTTTATGGATTGCTGTTTGTTACAGCCACTCTGTTTATGGATTGCTGTTTGTTACAGCCACTCTGTTTATGGATTGCTGTTTGTTACAGCCACTCTGTTTATGGATTGCTGTTTGTTACAGCCACTCTGTTTATGGATTGCTGTTTGTTACAGCCACTCTGTTTATGGATTACTGTTTGTTACAGCCACTCTTCATAGATTGGTGTTTGTAACAGCCACTCTGTTTATGGATTGCTGTTTGTTACAGCCACTCTGTTTATGGATTGCTGTTTGTTACAGCCACTCTTCATAGATTGGTGTTTGTAACAGCCACTCTGTTTATGGATTGCTGTTTGTTACAGCCACTCTGTTTATGGATTGCTGTTTGTTACAGCCACTCTGTTTATGGATTGCTGTTTGTTACAGCCACTCTGTTTATGGATTGCTGTTTGTTACAGCCACTCTGTTTATGGATTGCTGTTTGTTACAGCCACTCTGTTTATGGATTGCTGTTTGTTACAGCCACTCTGTTTATGGATTGCTGTTTGTTACAGCCACTCTGTTTATGGATTGCTGTTTGTTACAGCCACTCTGTTTATGGATTGCTGTTTGTTACAGCCACTCTGTTTATGGATTGCTGTTTGTTACAGCCACTCTGTTTATGGATTGCTGTTTGTTACAGCCACTCTGTTTATGGATTGCTGTTTGTTACAGCCACTCTGTTTATGGATTGCTGTTTGTTACAGCCACTCTGTTTATGGATTGCTGTTTGTTACAGCCACTCTGTTTATGGATTGCTGTTTGTTACAGCCACTCTGTTTATAGATTTTCTCTTTTCTCCATCCACATTGTGAATGATGCGTTGTTGTTGGTGCAACCAGTGCAAAAATGTGATATTTCATAATCTGAGTTTTTTTATTATTTATTTTCAAAGACACTATTTAGTCTTCAACAAATGTAATATCAATTTGTTAGA
Source organism: Caprella mutica (assembly GCA_947561585.1). Lineage (NCBI taxonomy): Eukaryota > Metazoa > Arthropoda > Malacostraca > Amphipoda > Caprellidae > Caprella > Caprella mutica. Next base: position 177,959 of record CANNZV010000574.1, on the reverse strand, counting down.
AATATTATATACATGTATATTGAAGATGTAGTGGTAGTACATTCTTCAGTTTGAGTATTGAGAAAAATTACAACTTCAGATTTTAATTGTTAAATGAATACTTATTACTATCATGGAAATATATTCTAACATTATTTGTTAGAATAATAATTCAAGATTTTATATAGAAAAAATGATCAGATTGTTCATTAATCTTAAATTTTTCCAGATTGTTATTTAACTATAGTCCCGATTTTTATTATTATTATTATTTAGAGTGCAATATATAGGTTACTGTGTAAAATGAATTAGTTTAACTTGTATTTAATGTTATACATTTAGTTTATGTATTAGTTTATCGTGTCAAGAGGCATTCATAAGTGTTGGCATCGTGCATTAATTTGATTTAAGTTTGTACTTATATATCTCTTTCATTTACTCTTTTATTGGCAATATTAGTTATTATATAAATAGTGACTTCAAACTGATGTAATTTGGTGATGTTTATGGTACATTCATTACCAATAAATAACTTAAATTAGTTTCCTGTTCCTCTGATTTTTCTCAATTAATTTTCTAATGAAGTCAGCATTAGCCTATGGTTTAGAACTTTAGAACTAGACGTTAAACTTGATAAAATATTAATCCCTATAGAATGAATGAGAGTCTGCAGTCACAATATTGTTCCAGATGATAAATAAATATTAAACTTTTCAACTTTTTGTATATTTTAATCATTGATACTATAAAGAATCGGTAAATTCCTAGTTCACGTCCCTATTTCATATAGGGACGTGAACTAGGAAGAGGGTATTAATTTGGATCGATACATTTTTTACATGTGATTTTCCTTTTTTATTAAGTAGTGATCTTTGACGAACTTTTCACATGTAGTCCAATCTTGAACGGACAGGTTAATAACTTAATATCTATTATTTTCAAACAGCACACGTCAGACATCTTAATTTATTTGCTTTTCAATACGATATTCTTAAATTTGTTGAATTTTAATTTTAATTATTCATTTTTGGTATCATTTATGTAGTTGAGATACTAGATTTTCTGTCCATTAATATATTTTAGTGTGAAATATTTTAATCAGATAAAAGGTATATTAAATTTAAGAAAAGTTCATTTAAAAATACCCCCTTCCTAGTTCACGTCCCTATATCAATTAGGAAGGTGGTATTTGGATCGGTTCCTAGTTCGGAATTTACCAAGTTAGTAACTTATTACTGGTTAGAGATCAACTCATGTTCCCATCGATAAAGTGAAAAGGAAACTGAATTCTAAGAGGCTCTAGAAGCATTCCGAAAGTAAAGTGGCTCCATGAACAAAGTCACCAACCACCGTTAGTGGCAAGCTCATGGATGCAGAAAAGCTACTCCGTGTATGCAGTCACTTACCAAAGAATAGGATGAAAAGGGATAAAAGCACCAGTGATTTCACTCACGAATGGAAGAGGTAATTATCTTCCTTTCATTACAGGACTGCTTCAGGTTAATGCCCCTGAGGGCTGTTATTAGTAACTCCTACCTAGTGTATTTTTCAGTTAGAAATATCGGGTTTTCTTGTTCTAGGTACTCTGCAGTGTTTAAATTCATTTTCAGATTTTTTTTCATGGACTATTTTATTTCATAGATAAAATAGATGTAAAAATCATTGAATATATAAAAAATGAATAAAAACATGAGAATTAAAATATCATCAGTATATTACCGTGCTGATGATAATATTACCGTATGGTTATATTATTTATGTTAATAATCTAACTATGCAATACCTTCCATGTGTTTATTGGCTTGGTCGCGCTAACTAACTTGGTTGCACAAAGCGGATTGGTCACACTAAGTGGCTTGGTCGCACTAATTAAGCGGCTTTTATTAGCTTGTGGATTGGTTGGAGCACTAATTGGATTGGTTGGTGCATTAGGCCAAGAAATTTAACACTAAACCGGGACGCTTTACTTGTTTTAGTCTTGAATCTTCATAGCTAGTGTAAAGTAAGTTTCAAGTTATTGGTCGGTTCCATATTTTCGATCATCTAGCAAATAGGTACCTTAATTATTACCTGAGGACTGAGCTGTTTACTAATGGTTTGGAAATGCAGGATCTAACAGTTACAAAGTTGATAAGATTGGGAAAGAGACAAGTAGGTAAAGATAGACCTCTGCTAGTTAAGCTGAATAATGAAGAGGATAGGAAGAACATTATCCAAAAAACTAAGAAACTCTACAGAATATAGAACAGTATATATAGTTAAAGACATGACTACAGAGGAACGAGCAGCGTTTGAAAGACTTAGAGAGGAGCTATGGGAGTAAAGGCGGGGGGAGGAGGGGAAATTTCAAATTAGGCGGGGAAAGATAGTTAGGCCAGATGAGGGGGTAGGGGGGGGGGGTAAGGTCCGGATGGGGTTAGAAGTAGGGGGGGGGGGTCATGAGTAGGGTTGTGACTTTGCATATTGGTGAAATAATGCATATGCATATAAAAAACGCATATGCAAATCTTGAAATGCATATGCAAATAGAAAATGCATATGCAAAATAGAAAGTGCATATGCAAATTAGATGCTCATTAGAAAAAATAATATGCAAATAGAAATAAGTTGATTTTTGATATTCAAATGATAAACTTTTACATATATAAATGAATAGTATCAGGCAAATGAATAAGAGCTAGTTTTTATTCTACTTAAGAAATTTAAATTATTATAGGCTAGGTTATAACGATCGAGATGGGGAACTTAGTTGAACACTGGTTCAGTTATGCGAATAACAAGATGATAAATAAATAAATCCCGGATAAAATATAACCTTCTGCAAATTTGCGGAGGTAATAATAAAATTTAATTAACTTATCGACTGATCTTCCTATTTTCTAAACTAGTGTTACTGTTTATATTCATTGATATATTATATATACAGGTGACTGTGAATGAATTTAAGGACCATTTTGAGAGTGTGACTGCAGAAAGGTTTGAGGTGGAACCTGGTATGATAGCAGCGGCAGTGGAAGGTGCGAATGACTTGAGGATGGATGCGGATGCGATAGAAGCGAATGAGTTTATGAATGAGACGCCTGAACGTGAAGAGATTGAGAGTGCTATAAAAGAAGTGAATGAATCAGCCCCTGGTGCGGATGGAGTGAGGATAGGGTATGTGAGGATGGCATGCGAAGAAGTGAAAGAGAGAGTGATTGAGATGGTGAAAGTGATGTTTGATAGTAGAGCAGATAGGTGGGATGAATCGTTGAAAGTGGGTGTGATGGTGCCATTGTTTAAGAAAGGTGATAGGAATGACAGGAATAATTATAGGGGGGTGTGTTTGCTTGCGATGGGGAGTAGAGTGCTAGCGAGAGTGATTGCGAAGCGTTTGAGTTGGTGGGCGGAGCGAATGGGTGTGTTGGATGAGAATCAGTCGGGTTTTAGGAAGGGTAGGAGTACAGCGGATGCGGCGCAAATGATGGTGAGAATGAATGAGGATGTTGTGGATTATGAGAAACGAATGAGTGTGCATGGAGGTGAAGTGAATGGGAATGAAAGACCGGTGGCGCGATTGTTGGACCTGCGAAAGGCATATCCTAGAGTAAGCAAGCCCGCGCTGTGGCAGCTACTCGAAAGATATGGTATGAATGGGAAGTGTATGGATACGATTGTGGATTTGCATGAGACGACTGTGTATAGAGTGAAAGGTAAGGAAGGGATGAGTGAGTCGTGGGTGCCTGAGAGAGGATTGCGTGAGGGCTGCGCCACATCACCGATCCTTTTCAATATTTTTCATCAGGCGGTGATGCGGCAGGCCGAGAATGAAAGAGGTGTGAATGCTGGTGTGGTATGGAAGTGGATGCCTGGTGGGTCGTTTGCGGGTGAAAGGAACTGGGAGCGAATGAATAGCGAGGCGAAAGAGGTGCGAGTGAGGAGTGTGCTGTTTGCGGATGATACGACGATTGTGGGTGTGAAAGAAGAGATGAATGACGGTGTGGATGTTGTGAAAGAGCTAATGAGTAGATGGGAAGAGCAGAACAATGAGGATAAGGAGGAGGAGCTTGAGTTTGATATGGAAGAGGCGAATGAGATTAGAATGTTAGGCAGTTGGATAGGTGCGGAGGCGGATGTGAAGAATAGGATTAAGAGAGCGAATGGTATATGGTGGAGAGTGAAAGGGCAACTGAAAGGGTCGCGAATGACGAAGAGATGGCAAGCGAGAGTGATTGAGATGTGTGTTGAGAGTGCGATGTTGTTTGATTGTCAGGTACGAACGTGGTATAAAAGGGATGTGAATCGGCTGCAAAAGTGGATGGATAAATGCTATAGGTATGTGTGGAATGATAGGGGAGGCCAACCTTTGAGACGTATGGAGGAAATGCATGTGAATATGACTGATGTGAGAGCTAGGTTAGGTGTGAAATCGGTGGCATGGAAGATTGAGAAGAGAGTGCTTGAGAGAGTGGGTCATGTGATGCGAATAGGCAATAAAAGGCAGATGAAAGCGGTGTGCTAGGATGGTATGAGAAATTAGAAGAGGTGAGAAAGGTGCCTGGGAAGAAGAGAAAGACTGTGTTGTATTGGAAGAGGTTATTGAGAGAGACGGCGATTGATTGGACGGATGTGGAGAGATTGTGCGGCGATAGAGAGGTATAGAAGGATGCGGTGAATGAGAGAATGGACCATCTGGATGTATGGGAGAGACAGCGTGGGCATGAGTATGTATGGGGGGGTGAATGAGTTAGCTTTAAGTAGGAATATAGGTAGGGGGGTAATAGATTTAACATGTAGGTATGAGGGATGTGCGAAGGTATGTAAGTCGAAGGGGGGATTAACGGTACACCAGAAGCGGATGCATAGGGCAGCGGAGGGAAGGGTGACGTTTGTATGTAGAAGGTGCGGGGTAGTATTGCAGACGGAGGGAGCTAGGAAAAATCATGAGGTTGGTTGTACGGGGGGCGCTGGTAGGGGTTTAGGTAGGAGGGAATGTGGGGGTTGTGGGGTGGAGGTATCTAGGAGTAATTATGCTAGGAATGTTAGGGGATGTAGGGGTGTGGGTGAAGATGGGGGGATGGTAGTAGCGGGTGCCGCAGCTGGAACCGGGGGGAGGGTGGCGGTGTGCAGAGTCTGTGAGCGGACGCTGTTTTATGCCAACATGGCCAGGCACCAGGAGAGATGTCGGGTTTGGGACCCGGGAGGGGAGCCAGACCCCGTTGGGGGTGTCGGCTAAATTGGAATTAGGTGCAGTTTGGCCGAGGGTATTGCATGGAAGTGAAACGGTGGTTTGGAACGTGGGAGATTTGGAGAGCATTCAGAGGGTAGAAAATGGAGTTTGGAGGAGAGTGTTGAGAGCCCCGGATTATACGCCGGTGGTGACTCTACAAGGAGTAAGATAAATAACAAGAAGGGTGAATCGGTGGGAGGAGACAAGAGGGAGAAGGGAGATAGAGAGCAAGAGTACCTATATTCTATAAGAGAATATAGATGGAAGGATGGAATTGGGAGCGGTGATATCTATGATAATGGTTGGGATTTGGTGCTGTTGTTCAGGGCAAGGAGTAACCCCAGCAAACATGTCCGAATCTATTCGATATCGGGTTGTGTCTAATTCGTTGCGCTGGTAGCGCATGCCGGTAATAGATATGGAATACACTTAAATGAGATTTCTAACTGAATGTATCTAAATTATTTGACTGTTTAGAAATCTAATTTGTTTCTACCATTAGTATCCAAAAATCTTCAGTCTAGTCCGCATCGTTTATTTTCTAATCAGAAATCGTTTAATACATATCGAAACAACACCATTAAATAGATATCTATTATATTATTGAATTCCGTTTTAGAATAGATATCTAAAATTTCGTATAATTTATGATCAATTCCGATATCTACCTAATGAATCGAAACTACACCAGTAAATAGATATATATTATATTACGGAATTCCGTTTTAGAAAAGATACCTAAAATTTCATTCCATTTATGATCAGAATAGTGTTGCATAGTCAACCGAATTATAATGTATTTTAAAGATCAGATTTTTCTTTATCGCTACTATTTAGAAACAATAAGTGAAATATCATTTAGAAAGAGTACTGAATACTGTATATCTGTATCAATATAAATATAATTATATAGGTATCAGTTAATAAATATTTTTAATTTAGATGTATGTGCATTTGATATTGATATGGTGTCTATTGCATTACTAAAACGCTTTCGTTTATATCTCTTTTTTATTTATTTGAGTGTTGCATCTCTAATCTAAATATGTATCTAAACGATGCGATGTCTCTTTTGGGTTACTATTTTAGAAATGAAAAATGAAGATTCTATGCGTCATTAAAAAAGTGTTCTGACACAGTGTAATGGTATCAACAATCCATCGAAACAGTTTCCAAATATTTTCAAATTAGATACGATTTTTTGTATCGCATTTGGTGTCTATATCCATTACTAAAACGCTTTCGTTTATATCTCTTTTTTTATTTATTTGAGTGTTGCATCGCTAATCTAAACGATGCAGAGGGATTGATTTGTTTCTTTTTTCTACATCGGAAGTGTAGAGCACGTGGTATTGTTTAGAAATATAGTTGACACGACTATGTTTGCTGGGACACGTTGAGACTGGGATGGAGGGATAAGTTTGTGGGTGGGAGAGTGGAGTGTCCGTTGTGTGGGTTGGGGGAGGAAGACTTGGAGCACTTTCTGGTCGGGTATTGGAGGCTGAGGGGGGTGAGGGAGAGCTATGGTGTCGGGAGTGTGAGAGATGCTCTGGGGTTCGGGGGGATAAAGGTGGGGGTTGTTATGAGATATATTAACGATGCATGGGATGAGAGGAAAAGATTGATAGGATTAGCGTAGGATAGGCTAAGATGGGGGTACGGTCAAGAGCCCCCCCCCCCCCGGTCATGAGCCCCCCTAGGTCATTAGCCCCCTCCTTGTTTTTTAATCCTTATTTACATTTGTAAACAAATGAAGAACTACTTAGATAGAAATAACTGAGAGTTGCTAATGTAGTTTGTTGTATCCGCTAGTTTGTTGTACTGCACACTTCATGATTGTTTAATGACCTGGCAGGGGGGTTCGGGGAGCGGCACGCCCCCCGATGTACATATATTTTATGTCTAGTCAGTAATGAACTACAAAAGTGTCAATAAGGATTAAATAATATAAGTAAATAAGGATTTAAAAACAGGGGGGCTCGTGACCGGGGGGGCTCTTGACCAGGGGGGCTTCTGACCTAGGGGGGCTCATGAACGGGGGGGGGGGCTCTTGACAGGGGGGGCTTATGACCTACACCCGCTAATCTGTAGGTAGGCGTTGCGAATGCTATTATCCTGAAAAGACACTCAGTCAGAAGGACAGTCTCTGGAAGGTGGAGACTTGGAGTGTCATCAAGTATCAAGTAAGTGCAGGGTATCTGACATGACCATCAACTTCATATTTTGAACGAAGCAAAGAAGATAAATATAATTATTTTAATTGGCAACCTATCCATGATATCTTTTTCTTGTATGTATGTATGACTTGTCATCTGGAGTAATGCTCTGTACAATAGCACTCCCAAATAGAATCTAAGTCACTTTTATCTCAATTACCAATTGGCGTCTGGATTAAAACATAATCTCAACCCAGATAAGAAGATTGTTGTTTCATAATTAAAAAATTTTATTAATAAAAATTTAATAGTTGAAAAGATATTTTTCCTATTCAAACAATATTTACATAACACAAAGAATATCAGAACTAAAGAGACTCCCCCACCCTACATAAAATATATAAAAACTAATTAAAAAAACTTCAATAAAACATTCTGCAACCAGACAGCCACTATGATATGGACACAATTATCTTATGTCATCCTTCCATGAGAAGGAGACAAAGAACATGTCCATAATCTAAAAGTAATTATATTTGTCTACTAATAAAATATTTCTTAAGAGCCTATCCAGCAAGCAGCAAGAATAACTCCTTGTCTAGCAAGGAGTACCTTACACTATACTGGCATCTCATCTTGGCTACCTAGAGTGTGTACTGGGACATAAAGACTGACATACAAAAAGGGTTCTCTTCCACACAAGGTTTTCTTCCACACACACACAGTTCTCTTCCACATCTCTCATCCTGCCCAGAGCAGAGGTGGGGCATGTACTGGGAGAGAAAGACACCAATGGGTTCTCTTCCAAAGCACCCACCCCACTCCAAGCAGGAATCAAGCGTGTACTGGGAAACAAAGGACTAAGATACGAAGGGGTAATCTTCCACACACGGTTCTCTTCCACATCTCTCATCCTGCCCAGAGCAGAGGTGGGGCGTGTACTGGGAGAGAAAGACACTAAGGGGTTCTCTTCCAAAGCACCCACCCCACTCCAAGCAGGAATCAAGCGTGTACTGGGAAACAAAGGACTAAGATAGAAAGGGGTAATCTTCTACACACGGTTCTCTTCCACATCTCTCATCCTGCCCAGAGCAGAGGTGGGGCGTGTACTGGGAGAGAAAGACACTAAGGGGTTCTCTTCCACAGCACCCACCCCACTCCAAGCAGGAATCAAGCGTGTACTGGGAGGAAGAAATGGCTCACACCACAACCAACATTGTCTCGATATATTACCATCCTAATTTTCATATGGACATACTAAACGCTGGTCTTAGTAAGCCACCTCTGACCTCCAGCTTAGAGAGACTCGTTCAAAGTTAATATATTTTTTCTTTCTATCCATAACTTATTTAGAAACCTCTTTGATTTCTCCATATCTACATCATTACTAAATCCCAGTATACAATCAATATCTATTCCATTCATCCCATACTCCTCTCTAATATTCCTTAGTCTGCTACATTCTAAAACAAAGTGTTCAATAGATTCCTCTTCAGCTCCACATAATTTGCAATCAATATCACCCCCATAGAATCTATTTCTCCAACCTAATTTTAAACAATTTGTTCTTGCCCTAAAGAGCAAAACTGACCCAAAAGTGTTATCATAGAACTTTTCTTCCTTAATAGAATTTTTAAAATTCCTATAAATTCCAAGAGTACTTCTCTGATTCAATTCCGATAGCCATTCTCCCATCACCCATCTATCTATTTTTCCACTTAACTCTCCTTCACTCATACTTCTCAGATTACTCAGTTGACCAAGATTTAAGATTTCAACATAGTTCAATAAAGTTTTCCCATAGGGATGTTTCTTTTCAATTACAACTGACAAGACTGATGATAGCAACTCATTTTGGCTCCTGTAGACATGCTGTACATACCTTAATTTACTCTTCATATCTTTTGCCATTATAGTAGATGCACCAATATCTCCTCTCAGTGAAACCAAAGGGGCATAGCCCGGCGCCAAAAGAATTTTACGCCAAACATCATCTTCACTTCTTTGCAACTTAGTAATTTCTGATTTATTCCAGTTTACAACAGCACTACCAAACAACAGACTAGGAATAACTACCATTTCCCAATAAGTCTTACCAATCAATATCTTATTACATGATCTCATTATTACAGAGTAAGTCATGTTTGACATTCTTTTTGACATTATAATCTTTTGATCTTTGTGTTGGTGAAAAATATCCTTACCATTACTAACACAGACTCCCAAATATTTAATGCATGTTGCTACCTTTATTTCATTTATATGATCAGCTCTGAATTCTGCCCCGTAGATTAGAATACTACTTTTAGGTTTATTTATTTTCAGACCTATTTCATCCGCTCCACTCTCCAAAACTCTAATCATCCTCCCCATATCATATGAACTCTGCGCTATAAGAAGGCCATCATCAGCGAAAAACAAACAAGGTACCCGAATGTCTCCACTCCTAAATCCAATTCTTCCTCTATCAATTTTATCAATAATGAAGTTTAACACAATAATGAAAAGAAGCGGAGAACCCGTGCAACCCTGTCTAATACCACTTGTAATTTCAATATCACCCACATAATTATTTTCAAAATATATAGAGGTACTGTCATTATCATATAACTGACATATGACATCTATTATAATTGGATCACATCTATATTTAATTAAAGCTTTCACAATATATGACCTTCTTATGCTATCAAACGCCTTCTCAAAGTCAACAGCACACACAAATAGGGGTTTCTTATTCATACGACTGTCATTGATGCAATAGGAAAGAGTGAGCAAATTATCCTCAAGCCTTCTACCCTTTGTAAATCCAGATTGATATGGGCTGAATTTATTATTTGAATTTAGATGACTTACTATTTTTTCTTTACAGAGGGCCATAAATATTTTATAAGAAATGTTAGTTAATGCAATTGGTCTGAGGTCTTGACACATTGGTTTATTTTTTTTGGGAATCAATACTGTTTTAGATTTTTTCCATCCTAAGGGAGGTCCCATTTGGTACACGTTATTAAAACAAGCAACAAGTGATTGTACACAGATCTCACTGTCAAGCAGCCACCTATATAATTCACTCCTTAATCCATTTGGACCTGGTTTTTTTCTTTTCTTTAACCTGCTCAACTGAACCCTAACTTCTTCTGCACCAAATGCAACCTCCTCCATCCACTCCTTGCATTCATCTTCTCCAGTATTATTCATTTGAATAATCCTATCTCTCTGAGCACCTTGAAAGGCTTCACTTGGTATCTGACTTCTCTCTCCCCTTGATATTCTCCACAGAAGACCCACAAAATTATCAATTTCATTATTCTCACTAGAGGGATCTCTCCGGATCAATTCTTCATTCCCAAATCTTTCACAGTATCTCCTCTTATTTTCCCCATTCCAATCTACACTCATGCTGTTCACATGCTTTTGATATATCGTTTCCCAATAATGTATAATATTTTCACTCAACTCATTTTCACTCAATATATTTCTATTTTCGTCATATAAATTGCACTTCTCTTTAATATGATGTCCATATCTCAACTTGTTAATATTTTCCCATAACTTCCTCTTATCTTTGCTTTCTTCAACTTCCCTGGTGATCTTCTTCTCATATTTGGATATACTATCCCTCACTAATTCTTGTACTTTTCCTTTCTGTTTCTTATATTCTATTTCAAACCTTGCTCTGTCATCAATGCTCTCTGAAGTTCTCCACAATTTACTATACAATTTCCTAATTTTTATATTATCTTTTATTTCCTTTGTGAACCATTGTGGTTCAGGTTTTCCTTTGTGAAATCTCTTCTCACGTGTTCTCCTTATGGTATTTTCTGCATTCTGTTTCATGAGATCGTCAAATGAGCCCATTGATATAGGATTTTCTTGAATAGCTACAAGTTGTTCCATACCTTCCAAAAATGTAGTTTTTAATCGTTCATTAACACTATAGTATTCAGTCATTTCTCTCTCTCCATATTTTTTAGTATTAAGCATTGTTGTGAATTCAGCTTTTAATAGACAGTGATCTGAAATATCATACATCTCTTTTTTTTCATCTACATTCATATCATTGAATGAATTGTAAAGTAAATCATTAACCAATATGAAATCAATCGCACTTTTGTGACCACTTTCCTCTCTAGTAATCTCTCCCCTACATCTTTCATCTCCATTCAGCAAAATTAAGTTATGTTCTTCCATTATTTCAATAACAAATCTACCATTTGCATCCAACCTCTGCTCTCCGATAAACCCTAGATGGCCATTAAAATCGCCAAGTATCATTATTTTCTCATTATCGGTCAATTCATGCAATATATTCCTTAATTCATCTCTTATTAGGTTATTTCTCACTTGATCATTCACATCCATATAAACTAAAACCATTCCAAATTCCAATCCCTTACAGGATATCTTAGAATGCAATATATCAGCACCTCTTGTATTACACAGAATTCCATTAACATTTTCCTTATTGAATACTACCATCAAACCACCCCCCTTTTTGTCATCAGCTTCTCTTCTCCTAGCAATAAAATCGTGATCACTGGGCATATCAATTCTTTGAAACTTTTCATGAGTTTCTGTTATGCATACAAGCCGAGAGGAGACAGAGGAGTCTTCATCCACAGTATGCAGAAGCTCGGTTAATTTATGTTTATTTATTCCTCTTATATTAATCAGATATATATTGATAACATTTTCTTTCTCTTTATTTCTAGTGAAAGTTTCCCCTCACAATCTCACCTCTCCTGATTTTCAAATCTGTTTCTCCCCTTTCCCTTCTTTGTTTAAGCTCAATTCTCAATTTTTTCTCCTTCTCCCTTTCCTCTTTTGAAAGATCAGGAGCTATAATTACACCTTTATATTCTGCTGGTGCAGTTTTCAGATGCCAGGCATTCTTTAGTATATTCCACTTATCACTTACACTTTGAAACTTTATCAGAAGAGGCCGTGGTTTTCGCAGATTATCATTATTCTCCATTTTCCCTAATCTGACGATCTTTTCCAACTTATAAAGTTTCCCACCTTCAACACAGTGCTCCATAACTTTCAAAGCGAGGTTGAGGTCATCCTTCTCTCTTTCCTTCCCAACACTCTTAGAAGATTCTCCCAAACTGTACAAAATTAAATTATTTTCTCTCTTATGTTTATCTTCCTTTTCTTTCATTTCTGCAAAAGATTCTCTTACAATTTTTTGAACTTCGCTTGTGATTCTAATATTAATATCAGAAATTATTTCTGATTTAATATCAGATTTCAATAATTCAAACTTTCCATCTGCTAATCTCTCATGGAGAAGATTATTTTCTTCACTAAGCTGTTCAATTTTTGTCTTCATTGTATCAACTTCACTTTTACATTTCAAACATCTCCATTGCAATTCGTCATGTTTTTTAAGCAACTCGTACACTGATTTTGAAACTTTAGAACATTTTAGATGATACCAAACATGACAATCATCACACTGCATTCCATCATCACCCTCCCTCACATCCGTACCACAACTACCACATCGATTTTGATTCATGATTTCAGTCTTGTTATCTAATTTGTAAGTTTTACCTAAGTTAATTGTTGTTTTGCTCTTCCCTCTGGTATCTACACCAGACATTTTTCACTTGATCCAGAGCTGTAAGCTATCACAACTAAACTATACTAAATTGCAGCCGGCAGATAGGCCTCTGCCATGCTAGGCCTAGGCTATCTGATTTGGCAGAACGCAAAATACTCTTTAACTCTAGGAAAAAATAAACTAGGTACCTACTACCTATATTTCCTTTCTGCACAACCTATCTACAACTTAGGAAGAGTCTCCTGAGTCCTAACTATTCCAAATACAAGATAAATTTATGAACATACCGTATTTGCAAAAATAAATTTAAGGAGCAACAGAAAACAACAACCTTCTAGGACGCCAGACGGAATCTCTTCTTAATTAATCGTAAATTTGGAGCCGCCCTATAACGCGGAAGTTTGCCTCTTCTGCTAGAGACTCTTTCTTCAATCTTTACAATTACATTCATCTATAACTAGATTATTAGATATTATCCCAGGTGATAAAGTATACTTAGGTATACTGTTTTCTCCTTATTTAAAAAAAATTATTAGGTAGCCTAGGGTTGGAAAGTGAAGGAGATTCTTTTGGCCTGAAGTCTTCATGTGATTAGTGATTACCCCATCCAGAAGAATCTGATGTTCAAAGACTCAAAGTGATGCTGAACAGTGAACTAGGTAGGACCTACTTGGGTAAAACTGTAAACTGTAAAGGTAGGTAACCAAACCAACTACTACCTACCTAGGTTACTAGGTAATTTTACCTATTGACAACCTGTAAAATTTTCTTGACAGATTATTATCATAAATCATAATCTATTACTTATTAGCCGCCCTTGACCCTTGGGTTATCCACAGGCCAGTGAGGCCACAGTCACTAGTCACCTTACCTAAGTACACTTCATGTTTCATATTTTGTTAGGCAATTGGTACTGCTGCACTCAGCACAGACAGCACTTGGCCAGTCTGTATTTTTGTGGATATTCCACCGACATGAACATGTCGGTGGAATTTTTTCCTCTTTGAAAATAATATTCTGACAAAGTTGGTGGATTTTTAGCTATTTATTCCTATGTTACCCGAAGTAAAATAAAATTGCTCTTAAACTCCCAGTCTGCGACTCTGCCAAGTAAAATAGTATGTCTCAAAACTCGACTCACCATTTGTCTCTCCAGCTCTCTTCAAAATTCAACAAATTCTCTCCAAAATGATCAAATTATCATCATTTCTCTCCAAAATAACATTGTAGCATAGGAGAAAAATAGAGAAAACTCGCCATTTGCAATTCAAAATTGAAGGGTTCAAAATAACTGTCACAAACTCGCCATTAAAATGGCAAGTTTGGACATGCTTTATTACTTGGCGACTCTGCAGAAATAATATGGAAGGTATTTACTATTTGGGATATTCTCTCTGAAAATTTTTGAATTAATTCCTATATTTACATTAATTTTGCTTCAAACATAATAAGAGATCTCTATGAACACTTTACCAGTTTCTGCAGAGTCCAGACTGGATAAGCTTTCCATTTGTCTCAAGCTCTCTCCAAAAATCACCAAATTTATCTCCAAAATGATTAAATTATCTTAAATTCTCTGCAAAATAACATTGTAGCATAGAAGAAAATTAGATATTTCTCGCCATTTGCAATTGAAGGGCTCTAAATAACTCACAAACTTGCCTTTAAAATGGTGAGTTTGGCCATGCTTTATTATTTGAATGTTAGTCCCAGACTGTATTTCATGGTAAATTGGTAAAATGTTGTTGGATCAGCCAAATTACTGGAAATTTATGGTGAATTTTTTCAGCTTTTCCAAAAAGTCAGTGGAATTTTTTTCTTTTGGTTTTTCAGAACCAATGTCTCTCAGGTGGCTTAGAAGTTAGAACCAATGTCTCTCATGTGGCTTAGAACTATTGCCTCTCAAGTGGCTTAGAACTATTGCCTCTCAAGTGGCTTAGAACCAATGTCTCTCAAGTGGCTTAGAACCAATGTCTCTCATGTGGCTTAGAACCAATGTCTCTCATGTGGCTTAGAACCAATGTCTCTCATGTGGCTTAGAACCAATGTCTCTCATGTGGCTTAGAACTATTGCCTCTCAAGTGGCTTAGAACCAATGTCTCTCAAGTGGCTTAGAACCAATGTCTCTCAAGTGGCTTAGAACCAATGTCTCTCAAGTGGCTTAGAACCAATGTCTCTCAAGTGGCTTAGAACCAATGTCTCTCATGTGGCTTAGAACCAATGTCTCTCATGTGGTTTAGAACCAATGTCTCTCATGTGGCTTAGAACCAATGTCTCTCATGTGGCTTGGAACCAATGTCTCTCATGTGGCTTAGAACCAATGTCTCTCATGTGGCTTAGAACCAATGTCTCTCATGTGGCTTAGAACCAATGTCTCTCATGTGGCTTAGAACCAATGTCTCTCATGTGGCTTAGAACCAATGTCTCTCATGTGGCTTAGAACCAATGTCTCTCATGTGGCTTAGAACTAATGTCTCTCATATGGCTTAGAACCAATGCCTCTTATGTAGCTTAGAACTAATGCCACTTGTGTAGCTAATTTTGATAGTTATAAAATGTTGCTATACTTTACTGAATTTACCTTTGATCAAATTTTTTACATATGCGCTATGCAGTTTCCTTTGTAATTTTATGATTGACAACTTCAGTAATTGAAAATCTAATCTGTGCTGCAATGTTATTTTTGAAATAATTTAATCATTTCTGAGAAAAAATCCACTTCTTTGGAGAGAGGCTCAGTGAGTTCATGAACTATAATATTTTATAATGTTCACAACTGAGTCATTGAGACTCGATCCATTTGCTGAATATTAAACCATAGTCAATATTTTCATTACAAAGCTAGTTATAAACATAAATTAAAAAAAATTTGATAAGAGAATTATCAAAGAATTATTGAAGATCATAAACATAGTTAGCTACCTTTTAAGTTATTGCTTCTAGAAAATATAAAAGCTACCCATTATCTTATATCTCTATAGCTACGGGAACTGATCAAAATTTTAAAATTTGATGATGCTCGTTTGTAAATCATGTAACTTAAAAGCAAATTAATTTGATATTTTATTTCAACACTAATTGTTCTCTCCTTTATGTTACAGACCAGAAATATGACAGGCGCCAGCAGGGAATACTCCTCCCATCTTGTGCCTAGAGTCACACATTTGGATGCCCAGTCTCTGGAAGAGGAAATTCTCGATGTTCTCAAAAGTACGCTGCTAAACTCTGTCCAATTCGTTGGTGTGGGGCTCTACACAAAATGGGAACCTGAACTAGATGCTCTTTTGAAACTCTTTCTCTACAGATTCAGCTTAATTAAGAATAATGCTTCTGTTGGTCAGGAATTGCTAAATATAAAATATCCGCAGTCAACACCTAAAAGAAAGTTGGTGAACTACTCAGTATGTCTTGTTCTCTTTTCATGGATCCAAAAGCGTATCACAGACATCATTAAATACGTGTCAGATGATAATGCTATCAGTGGCAATAGGTTTGTAAGTGATGTAGGAGTGATATATTCTGTTTGTCATATCACCAATCTATTATTGTTCCTTCATCAAGGTCTCTATAGTACTCTGTCTGAAAGATTTTTCAACCTGCGTCCAGTTTCAACAGTTCCCCCTCATAGCCGCCAAATTACCTACAGTTATTTCAGGAGGGAGCTGTTGTGGCACGGTTTTGCAGAGTTGATAGCAGTTGTCATACCTCTCATCCCCATCAATCAGTTCAATAACTTCGTCATCAGTTTGCTACCAAAGCATAAGGTAGAATCTGTTGCTGTGCAATCCAAACAAGAGTTGTCTCTGATGACTTCATGTACAGTGTGCGGAAATCAACCTATCATTCCACATCATTTCGGCTGCTGTCATTATGCTTGTTACTATTGCCTCTTGGAAAAGTTCTCTCAGCAACCTAATTGGTGCTGCCCACTTTGTGACCATATCTTGGAAAACAAAGTACAAATAAGTCCCGTCTATCCAGGCGATATTTCACTATACAAGTAATTCAACGTTTTTATTATTTATCTGATATTTCTGTTGGGTATTTTTTAATGAATTTGATTTTTTTTTTAATCTAATATAAGTACTTCAACATCACATGTTGATGTAGATTATTGCAATCTTACTAAAATATGATATTACATTATAAATGAGAACTCTTTTTTTTTTAACAGAAATAAAGAAAATTGGCCATTTTATAACAGACTACACATAATATTATCATGTAAATTCATCATAAAGGGTCTCGCATGCTATTAATCAAGATGGTTCACTACTATATAGTGCTCCATAATATAGAAATTGTACCCATAGAACTCCTCTTTGATGAAGTACAAATAGTTCACAAGAGATGTATATAAAACTGAGCCATTTTATGGCAGACAACACAATATATATTCACTACCAAATGGGGGCGATTCATTATTAGGGTTGAAACAATATGCACTGCATATTATGCAGTGTATGCACATAAAAATTTAGTGCATATTCGCTTGAAATATGCGTTTCATAAAACGCATATGCATTTTATGAAACGCATATGCCTTTATAAAACGCTTATGCAAAATATATGCAGCAAATAATTAATTAAAAAAAAAACATTATACGTATTTCTGTTAAGTAGACTTTCTAGATTTCCCCATATTTCTCGAAATAGGCTGTTACCTGCTAAGAAGTCCATGTATTTCTCACCAAATATTTTTTTTAATTGTAAAATATTAAAACACTGGGATTTAGAATGAAAGTTAATATCTTTAAATTGACAATTTTTCTATATTGAAACACTTCATATAAAGTCTGCTTCCAAGTACATTAACAAGTCATAAATATGAAGTATCTTTTATACAGGTAAAGCTCGTACAGCGGACGATCTTTAAACGGTCACCCACTAACAAATTATCCGTTCTTCTGACCATGCAACTCCTACAACGGCCTGTTAAATAATATAGTGTAACAAATATTTTATAGTTTACCTAGTATCTAGTCAAACATTGATTATATCCAGAGGTAATACAATTTAAAACCAACACTTAACTTATTGTTAAATTGCTTTTCATTAATTTGATATTGTTAACCTTTTCCTCAACGTTTTCTTTGATTAGAAAGTTCTATAGAAATTAAAGTTTTGTTTTTGGTTTAATTAAAGAAATATACCATCAATGAAAACTCCCAATTACAAGTGACCTTATTTCAAAGAAATTAAAACATATAAAGCTAACCTGAACGCATATTATTGAGCATAAAGCTAACATGAACGCATAAAAAGCATATTTTAAGCATAAAAGGCATATTCTAAGCATAGAAGAATATTTTAAGGCTTAAAAAGCATATATTTAAAGCATAAAAGCCTATTACATTAAGAATATTGTCACAACCCTAGTGAATACTTTTGAGATTGACCTGCCTCGTGCCTCAATTTGCTCTATTGTTGCTGGAATTACTGAGAATGTTGAATTTAAGAATGCAAGATATATTTTCATTATTTCTCTGCTCTAGAAGTTTTGTCTGATAAATATCTGGAATATTAAGAAGCAGAGTGCAACCAAGTTCCCACCTCTTTAAACCTAATCTATAATATTTAAATTTCTGAAGTAGAATAAAAATCTAGCTCTTATTCATTCGCCTGATGTTTATCATTTATTTATGTAGAAGTTTATCATTTGAATATCATTAATCAATTTATTTTAATAAACACTTTATATGTATATTAAATAGAAATTCCATGTGCAAATAGAAAATGCATATGCATTTTCTATTTGCACATGGAATTTCTATTTGCATATGCTTTTTTTTATATGCTATGCATTTTTTCACCAATATGTAAAGTCACAACCCTATTCATTATAGAGGAGTTGCACTGTACCTGAAGTTATATATTGTAATTTCTTCTGGTTCCTAATTTTAATTTAGTTACTCTACAACTTGTGATATGTCAAGCCATAAACATTTATTTTTCTCTTGGTGGTATATCTTTCCTCATTTATCTGTTAGAAGTTTTATTGTAAAAGTCCCACCCACCCTCTAATGAATTTATTTTTGTAATGGTTAAAATGCTATCATTTTGCTAAATAGTAAAGGTCAATGAGATTCATATAGTGTAGTTACTTCTCAATTTAATATAAATACAAATAGTATTAGTAAACAGGATTCAATCGAACAGAAATTATTAGCAAAGTGAGATACGAGCGTGAAGTGTGTTAATTCAAATGACTGCCGATATTCATTAAAAAAACGTATAAACAAATTAACTTTCCAATGGAGGAATCTATACGAATTCGATTAAATCGATAGGATAATTTCTATCTTTGTAAAAACAGCAATTTTCTCCAGGAAGTTGAACGGGTCACAAACAATAATGAGAATGACGAATTAATTGATGACATGGACGATGTCGTCGATCTTGAGAATGCATCTGACACACTCTGCAGCGAATGAAATAGCAGAGGAAGAGACTAGGAGGGGTTGTAGTACTTTCTCCTCCACGATATTGCTGATCCAGCCCTTTCTCACGTTAATACCGGCGTGATTTTCTCCCCTGGCGTGACGGTTACGCAGTTCAGTCACTGTGCTGATAGGGGACAGACCTGCGTTCTCGGCTAGAATACTGGGGATAACCTGTTGAGGGAGAAAATTGTTACTTCTGGTAGGTACTGGTCAGTCATCCATTTATGCCACAATAACTTGCTTATTTTAATGGATGGATGTTATTAATTAATAAAACATTAATTTAATGTTGACCAGTTGTAGAGATAGCTACAATGAAAAAAATGAATCTTTAATTTATAGTAGTAAACCTTAAATTAAGCCAGGTTTAAAGTTGAATTTATATACTCCATGTACAATTGATTTGCTATTTAGTGTACGACATAACTAAATATAAATTACTAAATCACGAGAATATTCAACTTTTATTAGTAATTATTACTATCAGCGGCTAATAATTATTCATCAGTGCATCATTTGCTACACATTCATACCTCCAAAGCCTCTGCGAAGACCCTGAAGCAGTAAGCATCCACTCCCTGCAGAGTCTGTCCATAGTGAGACAGACGAACTGAGAGTTCTGCTTCAGGAGCTCCTCCACCTGGTACCAAGAACCTCTTCTTCACCAGACAACGGATGACGCAAAGGGCGTCATGGAGAGAACGGTCAGCCTCTTCCAGAACCTAGAAATATTTTGTAATTAATAACATAGAAAAGACTGAAGTAATTACATCAATAAGATGATCCAACAGTGAATTATAAGGTAATGTACAGATTCGGGACCATCTTCTTTATTTACCGTCCAATGACAATGAAATTTTAATATGGTATGTAGAATTGAAATCTGAGATAGTATTTGATAGAATGAATATTTAATTTTTTTTTTAATTTCATTGGTTCCTAGTCACAAATTGAAGACAACATTAGTATGAATGATTTTGTAATAAAACATTTTCTTTTGGGTATCCGATATAAAAGAATTAACAAAAAATATATATTTCATAATTTGACAGTTGAATTTCCGTATGATAAGAATGAAGGCATCAGTTTTTAGAATAACCTGTCGCAAGCCGCATCAAAATTTTGCAAACCGCAAAGTAGTCCACTATGTTTGAAAAATTATCAAAAATGTTGTTAACGAGAAAACTCAAGTTAAATTTGTCAGGGATTTTTGCTACTATAAAGGTCATGTATGGTCATTTGTTAAAAGGAATTTTTGAACAATAGAGATCCGCTTCCCTTTCCTAACATACATAACCATTAGTCATTAGCTTACAAACAAATAATTTACCGTTTAGAACAGTTCAGTGAATCCGAAAAATAAGTTTTTCTGCAGCAACGCATCGTAGGAAATTGTGAAACTTTCTTCTCGCGGAATACTAATCTATAATAACATTTTGATCAAAAAAATATGATTATTATTTTTTTTTTTTCGCTGTACGCTCCCCTTACAGATTTGTATTTTTGATTACTTTCAGCAGAATTGCTAGAGTAGTTTAAAATTTGCTTAGTCAATCTATATTTAATTAATTGTGGATTATCAAGACAAAGAACTTCATGAGTGAAAACTATTAGAAATAAATTAAAATAAAATCTTAACCCTATGAGTAGTCGCTCGACTAATAGCTATGTTAGTTATTCATTAATATTTGAATATCTAGTTAGGCACTTATTATTCACTGACCTGTCTGTTGCTGCCTCTGAGAAGGACTGAAACAGTCTTTCCAGGGTTCTGCACCCCTGTGATGGTGACCAGCTTGCTGCTACCCGCCTGAATCTCCTCAGCAAGATCAGCAGATCCTAAAACTTCGGGAGTGAAATGATCTAGAGAAGCTACAGGTCTGCATCCGAGAGTCTTGCACACGAACTCAATGTCTTCCCTCTCGAGATCTTTCACTACCATTATCTTTTGTTTAGCCAGCAAATGCAGGGCCAGGTCAGAGACAGCATCTCTGAGAATAGATTTCTGGATAAGGAGTACGTTACAGCCAGCAGCCTTGATTTTCTTTGTGATGTTGAGGATGTAGAGTCTTTCCTCCCTGAGGAGTCTGTCCATTGCGGCATAGTCCCTGACTATCACAGAGTTGTCCATGTCTGTCTTGGGAGGGGAAATGCAGAACTGGATGAGACCAACCTTGGCCTTCTCCATCTTCTGGGGCCCCCCGAATCCCTGTGTCTTTTGGGTGAAGATCATACCATCAATGAGTTTAGAGTCTTCCACTGTCTCTCCGAGTTTCTTCACGATTCTGATGTCTTTGAGATCAACATTAGTGTCTTTGCTGGGGTCAACTAATTTGCACACAGCATCTACAGCCATTGTGGCGAGCAGACCAGAGTGCTCGTGGACAACCTAATAAAGAAAAATAACCCTAAAGTTAATAGCTATAAGAAGAATACTGATTTTAGAAATTAAGAATTATAACTCCTGTAAGATTATTCAAAATTGTTAATAAATACCGATCTAATTAAAGTAAGTTCTCTTACTCATTATTTTGAGATATGTTATCATTTCATACATTCAACTTGAGACATTTTAGAGATACTCTGTACTACTAACAATCTCGTTACCTTTGAGTTGAGGGATGTGTTGGCACTGCTAAGGAGAGAGTTCCTATCAGAGAGGTCCACAGGGATGGCCATGCCCTCTAAAATCTTATTGGCCTGATTAGCGAGGTGTAGGAGGGAGTCTGAGATACGAGCGGGGTGGATGCCTCGGGCCAAGAGTTTCTGAGATGCTTCTAGCAAAGCTCCTGAAACATCAAATGATGGTAATTTAAGAGAGGTTGGATAAAGCTTTGAGCAGAACATACTAGTCAATAGTTTACCTATTCTATTTTTTAGCTGATTTTCCCTCTAATATCAAGCAAAAATAGAACCTTCAAATCAAATATTAATGATTAAAAATGCCTTTGAAACAGTTTCTGATATTGGTACAATATGAAATAACTTGAAACTGCTTTGAAGATAAAGTGGCTAGTTACCCAATATTAAGGCTTTACAGAATCACAAGGAGTGTAATAAAACCAAAGTAAAAAAACGTGCATTTCTATAACAGCAAATACATGTCCAACAAAACATAACCCTCCACAATTTGCGAAGGTAATAATATAAGCCAATGCACTCACCAGCCAAAATAACAACAGAGGTGGTGCCATCCCCAGCCTCAGCATCCTGAGCTTGAGACAACTCTACTAGCATCTTAGCAGCTGGGTGAAGAACCTGAAACATTGAACTCATGAGAACCAGCTAAGGGGATTGGAGTAATTCCCAACAGAAGAGTTATCAACTAGCTACAATTGGGTACCTATGTACCTAAAAAACACAGACAACACTGTTCAAACTATACCAACATGAATATAAATAGGATCAGTGTTAAACTTTCACATTTACATTATTTTATATTTATTCATCCTACCATTGATTCCTCACACCATCTCCTCAATTATTTTCTCTCTCAGTCAATAAATAAAATTTGATATGTTATATAACAAATCAATCAAGTAGCTACAGCTTACACATTTAACACTAAATTGAATTATGTAAATACTTTCATGTTGCCATGTTAATTTTAGTTTGGTATCATCCAAAAAAGATCAAAATGGCTTGAAGAAAAAATTTGGTTTACTGCCTGACACATAAAGAAACATGATAAATAATTGTATCCAATAACTCCAAATGTTTGACAGAAGAAGGCATGAAGTCACTAACCTTCATCTGCTTGAGGATGGTAGCTCCATCATTAGTGATGGTTACTTCACCACGACTGTCTTGGATCATTTTGTCCATTCCTCTGGGGCCAAGGGAAGTTTTGATGCAGTCTGCCACAGCTGTAAAAAAAAAGATAAAATTAGATAATTCAGGCAATTCTTCTTTCACACCACATCCAAGTTAACTATCATAATACCAAAAAAAGCAACTTAAATGATCATAATAGGATAGAAAGTTACTATAGGCCTATCAGATTCTGAAGAGTTGCCTTTCCTTATATATACATGTATGATATATCACTAATAATAACTAATAAGAGTGTCTAAAATTTTTTTCACTTTCTCCAATATGCAGAATGTATGCCTATGCCACAGTGCCACTACCCTAAATTTCCTTTCAACTGCTTCAATATTAATAATTGAAAAGGAGCACTTTGCAAAATACAAAAAAAGGCCAAACAGCTAATTAAATTCATCTTGCATAGGATTTATTGGAGAATAGTTTGAATACTTTTTCAGTTTCTAGACTCGGATCAGTGATCCATCAGCTATGGCTATCAGAATTTTTATACTAGCAAATTAGGAATAAAACTGTCTGATAAGGAGCCAAAGATTTAAAATTTAATACTAGGTAGTCTAAGGTAGATAAGTTTCACTTTTTTCAGGCCAGATAATAAAATATGGCATTTATGTCGTATGTTTTGCTAGTTAATGGCCTTGTGTTATTAAAGGTAATTTTTCTGTGGTTTGAGACCTGGATTAGTTAAGAATATTACTATTTACTTGCTATTCCTAAGGTAAGTTTAACTGCCTGGTAATTTATTGCTTTATGTTTTAGACACTTTAGGATAAAGGTAGTCATTTTAGAATGTTTTTCAAGAATACAATTCATTTTAGAAAGTTGGAAACACTTTGTTTTTGAGATACAGAGCAATTAAGCTTCTGGTAGGCCTGGTTATAGATCATGACCTTTCAGACTTGTCATTAAATTGGAGATTTAATGACTGCTATTTTAAGGCTAGCAATTGCAGATGGAGAGAAATCTACTTTTCTCCTATTATACACACTAAAATGTTATTTTTGAAAGAATTAATTATAATTTGATCAATATGAAGAGAAATTTAGTTTGATTTGAAGGTAGCCCAGGTAGCTAGTCCAACACCAACAGGAAAGAGAAATGGAGAGTATATATTAACTTATAAGCCATACAAAATTACTCGGCTGCCGACTGGCAAGGGGTTTGGGGGTGGAGAGCCGACGATATACATAAATTTTAATTTTGACATTATCTGAAAATCCAGATTAAGTGGATCGTTGACCTTTTTTTGCAATTTTCACTGATTTTTTTTTACTTTAGTTCCCCAGTAAACATGCCAAAGAAAACCTACAAAAGTCAAAAAGTTTCACTTTGGTGTGACAACTGCAAGTTAGTGTGGGGGAATTGAATAATGGAGGGGAGGGGGCACTCTCTGGCACTTGGCAGGAAAGAAAATCTTTTCTTTTCCTTTATATTTTTTTGTGTTTTAATTATTTCGACCTTTTTTTCGGTTTACTCCATTTATCTCTAACTTTTTTTACCCAAATCGTACTTGCGCCAAGTCTATAAACCCAATGGGGGTTGGTTCTACACCAGTCTGCAGAATATTGGAGATATTTTGGATATTCTCTCCGAACAATTTTGAATTAATTCCCATATTTACATTAATTTTGCTACAAACAGAATAAGAGATCTCTACGAACACTTTAGCAGTTTCTGCAGACAGGGTTTTAGAGACACTTGAGAGGATTGCCAGTCAGCAGACAGAAGAATGCGTCTCTTCTCCTGCAGACTCTCGCGAGATATTAATTTGAGAGACAGTTACTCTCTGACTCTCTCTCGGCAGCAGATTCAGAATCTCCCGCGGCTAAATTAATGGTAACATAGGATTATAGGAATTAATTCAAAATTTCCCGCAGCAAAATTAATGGTAACATAGGAATTAATTCATGATCTCCCGCAGAGATCTCAAAAGTCTAAATTTCAATCAAAAACTTCCGCAGAGAGTCTTGGAAAAACGTTCCATATTCTGCAAGACTGGGAGGATTGCAATTAAAAATTAAAGGACCGCAATATGCAATTTACCTGCTGGAAGTGGACCGTCACCCTACATGATGTCAATAACTAAGTAAACTTAACTAAACTAAGTTGCAGTTTCATAGCTAGTTAAATAAACTGTAACCTTTTGTAAACATAACAATATACTTTAAAGATTTACAGGTAATAGTAAAGATCTAAACCCTTAAATAAATTAAGTATACGAACCTTTAGCTGCAGTAATATTGCTTGATCTAATTTGTGCAGGCTTTTCTTTATCTTTGAATTCTGCTTTCTTTCCTGATGATGGAGCGTGAACCATTGGTTTGAGATTCATTTTGTATTAATTGTAGTTTCAACTGTGATGGATAAATATATCAAAACTTATAGGCACTCAATCACACCTACAGACTTCTGTTACAGACGTGCAGCCCAAATAGTCTCTCTATATTGATCTTTTCACGAGCATGTTTTGAATGAAAGGAAGCTCATAAAGAGTGAACAGTGCCCTCTAGTAGTGGATTTGTGAACTAATGGCCTCCCAAGTTATAATATTATCATGTTAATTAAATAATCAGAGCCTTATAATGAAACATTAATTATTCTAAAGGTGTTATTTCAACAAATGAGTACAAATTCGTAAGATATTATTAATACGCCCACATGTTATTAGCAACTAGCAAAGTAGAAATATTTCTACACAATCGCAGAAACACCGCTGAGCACATGGTCAATAATGTTAATAATATTAGACAGTAAAGGCTAAATTTGATAATGTTCTATTCATATTTTTGTACCCTAAACATAAACCTGATGATTACATAAATAACATTTAGTTTTACTTTGCTATTCGATCGCTATTATTCATGTGGGATCACAAAAGCAAACCTATTGTGCAAGAAATTTCCAGAACCTTCTTGAAAATTCATGTCAAGATGATTCAGAAAATACGGATGGTATCATTTTATTGCACGAGTACTGTTACTCACAATATTTATACTGTTATTACTATAGTTTTTGAATATCCGATTTTACAATAAGATAATTTTTATTTTTAATATATGTATTTGCAATAATATAGTTGCTAATGTAAATGTATCAATAGATGTTGCAAATCAGGATATAACTTGGCCAGGTAGATTTAGTATATGTTTTGAAATGCATTATATACTAGTACTAGGTATGCATTAAATATCTATAGGTTAATAAATCATGAAACTCAAATTTATATAGATAAATTCGAAATGGAAACTACAGCTTATTAAAAGTATATGAGAAAATAGATATCGCACGACTTCCACTGTTTACTCGAACAAGAAATAATGTGAATTGAGAATTATTTTCAACATTTTCTATAATCAGCAGGGATATATAATAGCCAATCGGTTGTTAACTGCTACTGGTAGAATCAAATAAATTACGCATACATTTCGTCAAGTACAAGTCCCCTATGACGTCACGCTTCGTAAATAATGTGAAATAACTTAAATAAGTAACTATAATGATCTTTGCACTGTGAATATAGAGGTTATGTAGGTTAGGTAAATGTGTTAGAATTAGGTTAAATAACAGTGGGTTAACAACGTTAAGACATAGAGTTTATTTAAAGAGTAAATATGTTATACAATTAGAAGTCTATGGAGAGATGAGTGGAACTCATCTCTCACTGAGTAATGTTCAAGACAGACTGATATCAGAAACTACAAGACAGGGTATTTAACCCTCGACGGAAGTGTGATCGACTTTAGACCTTATGTCCGTTTCTCATTAAAAGTAATACTTAGTTATTGAAACAATAGGTAATTTAATATAGCTGAGCTAGTCTAACAGGAAGTTAACATTAAATATATAACGAGTGTGTAATACATTTAACTAAAATTTCAACACTCCTCCTCACACGACATTATATATTTTTCATACCTATTAATTTAACAAATTTGGTAAATCTATCAATAGGCAGCGATTTAGTGAATATGTCAGCAAGCATAGTTTCACTTACAAAAAAGAAATATTTTTCAAACCGTTCTTAGTGTTTAATATGTCAGACGATCAAAAAAAAAAAACAATGAACAACAATTTACATAGGAAATGAATTATTCTAAATTTAAAGACATAAATCTCATTTTAATCAATCCTAAAATTCAAAACATTAAAACTCAAATTGAAAAATTCTGAAATTCAAATTGAACAATCATAAACATCAAACCTATAACTGCAAGAATTTTAAACATTTATTAATGGTTTAATTCTATTTCAAATAATTCCTTTCTTCCCCTCTTTTTTATTTCTGAATGTCGATATAAAATAGAGTCTTCAGAAATCCAAAAAGAAAATATACTATGTATATAAAATATTTCAAACTTACATGTAACATAAAAAATCAAACCTATAACTGCAAGAATTTTAAACATTTATTAATGGTTTAATTCTATTTCAAATAATTCCTTTCTTCCCCTCTTTTTATTTCTGAATGTCGATATAAATTAGAGTCTTCAGAAATCCAAAAAGAAAATATACTATGTATATAAAATATTTCAAACTTACATATAACATAAAAAATAGTATGAATACACATCAAAACTGAACTTAACATATTGTGACATTCTTGCTTATTTTATTTCAATTTAACTTGTAAAAATTAACATTGATTAATAATCATGCAATTAAAATTAACATCCTTCCGTTAAAAAATAGAATTTCTATTTTTTAATTATTTTATTGAATAAAATTTACTATTAAATTCTTTCTTCAGAAAAATTGAAAGTTCGTTTAATATTTTACTGCAAATTAGTTATAAATATAACCATTTCATTTATGTATATTAATTTAAAAATATTTCATTCCTGCAAATTCCTAATTTATTTTGACTCTAAAATTTTCTAATCATCAAAATCTAATTAGTATTTCAAAATGAAAAATTATTTATTTCTAAATATTCACTTCTAAATATTCACAAATATTCACAGTATGAATATCAATTCATCTGTATTCAATTCATATGCTCACCTAATAGACCGCATACTTCTATTAAGTAAACATGCTGAGTCATCAATTAAAATAATAATTAAATGCTGTGTCGGTAGTTTTTGTTACGATTCAAAGATTAATCTGCTGATCATTAAAAAGCAATAAAAATTCTATCTAAATACTATCCAAAAAGACTAATTTCAATTAATTTGAGAATTCACTTCACAAATGCTGAAGCAAGTTGTACACCTGTGCAAGAACCGTAGAGGCGAAAGTTAACTAAACCTACCACTAGACTAACATCAGGTTATTCATTTACTGTGAATAGAACTACAATATGGCGTAAGTTAAATGTCAGTTAAACTAAGTCTTTTTAGCAACTTAACACTACCACTTTCTTGTGTAGCTATTTACAAACAAACAAGTCTTTACTTATTTTACTTCTTGTAGTTGTAGTTCCCATAGCCACCACAAGTATGTGGAGTTGCTCCAGCTTTGCTGGGGCGTTTGTCCGGTTTGTTGTCCATAGCCACTCCAAGTACCGGCAGCTTGTCCAGTGGTTGCGGCACTCCAACCGCCCGGTGCCTGTTGTCCCCAGTTGCCGTAAGAGATTTGGGTTGGCGGTGTCTGTTGCTGCTGGGCATAGTAATTCTGCTGCTGTCCATAGTACCGTATCCTCCTCCTTGCTGGGTGTATCCAGATTGGGGTAGCTCTGGGATGAGTAGCTGTTATCCCCATAGCCCCCTGAACCGTAACCACTGCTGCTGGAGTTATCGCCCTGTTGATGTCTGTTTCCGTCTAGGGGAACAATCCCCGGTAACTTATTTGAAGTCATGTTTTTTCAAAGTATTTATTATCTTTCAATACTTAACAAACATAAACAACCAAACCAGTTCAATTGATTTACTGTTTGACTGAATTGATGTTTTCAAAATTATTCTAATTCATAAGAATAACTTCACTGAATATAAGTATTTACTATCATTCAATACTTTAACAAACATAAACAACCAAAGCAGTTAACTTGATTTACTGTTTAACTGAATTGATGTTTTAACATTATTCTAATTCATAAGAATAACTGCACTGAATATAAGTATTTACTATCATTCAATACTTTAACAAAAATAAACAACCAAAGCAGTTAACTTGATTTACTGTTTAACTGAATTGATGTTTTAACATTATTCTAATTCATAAGAATAACTGCACTGAATATAAGTATTTACTATCATTCAATACTTTAACAAACATAAACAACCAAAGCAGTTAACTTGATTTACTGTTTAACTGAATTGATGTTTTAACATTATTCTAATTCATAAGAATAACTGCACTGAATATAAGTATTTACTATCATTCAATACTTTAACAAACATAAACAACCAAAGCAGTTAACTTGATTTACTGTTTAACTGAATTGATGTTTTAACATTATTCTAATTCATAAGAATAACTGCACTGAATATAAGTATTTACTATCATTCAATACTTTAACAAAAATAAACAACCAAAGCAGTTAACTTGATTTACTGTTTAACTGAATTGATGTTTTAACATTATTCTAATTCATAAGAATAACTGCACTGAATATAATTATTAATATTTAATTGGAACAGTAACACAGGTCTTAGTTCGCAAGAACCTTTTGTTGAAAGACTGTTTACCAAAGGATAAGGTCACAGATTTAAAGGTAATTTGTGACCTCTCTTGACACCTCTTCCGCAAAAATACTAAATCTTTATATTATAACACAAGTGCATTTTTCGCTAGAGCAATCATTATAATTGACCTCATTAGCGCGTGACCACGATATGCTTACGCAAGCGTTTTGAGTGATATGTTTCATATAGGTTAACACTTTTTTCACAGCACTTCGTTTTTATTACTATTATAAACTTTTAATTTGTTTAAACATAATTTGATTTATAAACTCTTATCGTTCACTGGGCCCATAACCTGTTAGAATTAGGTTAAATAACAGTGGGTTAACAACGTTAAGACATAGAGTTTATTTAAAGAGTAAATATGTTATACAATTAGAAGTCTATGGAGAGATGAGTGGAACTCATCTCTCACTGAGTAATGTTCAAGACAGACTGATATCAGAAACTACAAGACAGGGTATTTAACCCTCGACGGAAGTGTGATCGACTTTAGACCTTATGTCCGTTTCTCATTAAAAGTAATACTTAGTTATTGAAACAATAGGTAATTTAATATAGCTGAGCTAGTCTAACAGGAAGTTAACATTAAATATATAACGAGTGTGTAATACATTTAACTAAAATTTCAACAAAATGTTCCTACTGGGGAACATTTGCAATAATCTAAAATTATACATTTTTAGATCTGTCACTGTGAGAATTTTATACTCGTAAGCTATTGGTATAGTTACCTACTTACAATAGAAATGCAAGACTTTATGGTTAACATTCGAACATAAATTTAACTCATAAATAGGAGACTGTGATTCAATATTGGGATCAGAGAGTGTTTTTCTATTTGTAATTTGAAACTTGTGAATTGAAACCTAATTAATGGTTTAATTTGTGATATGGAAGTTTGTGATTCAACTTGTGACTTGTAGCTTGTGGTTTAACTTATAATTTTGGAACCGATTGTGGTGCAACTTTAAAACTCCACCTCCCCATTTTTGGTGTAAAATAAAACTTGTTGGACAATATTATAGAAAAAAATTAAAGTTTTATTGGATGGTATACTATCTTAATATTATGTAGAAACTCAAAGTTCGAAGTAATCGAAATTTAAATATACAATATTTATTTAAAATGTATAGGTAATACCGTAATAATATGTATAGGTAATATAAAACTTAATATTGCATGGTACGATTTGAATTCGATTGGAACAATCTCAAGACTTTATAATTATATTATTTAGGTTTATATTTTATTAATTTGCTTCAGCTTAGATGGCTATATTTACTATATATCCAAAGAATTTTTTTCATTAATTTGGTTAAATAAAAAAAATGACCAAAATTCAGAATAGTGTAAATAGAGACAACTATCACCATTAACATTTGTATCAATGAATTATGGGTCGAAAATTCCCCGTATACCAATATGGTCACCCACATGGCTGTTTGAGCTGAATGAAGTCACTTTTCTTTTGATATAGTAGCTATATAATAAATAAAATTCTAAAGTCATAAGATTGTTTTAAAACCAATCGAATTAAAATCGAACCATTATTAAAGGTCCCCATAAAAGCTATTTTTTTTATTGCTTTAATCAACTAGGCTAATGTTTTTTTTATCATTTTGCTACAAATCCCATGAAATTTGATAGCATATTTTTAATTCTATATGCTTTTAAAGATTTGTATAATCAAAACTCTACAATACCTATTTTACCTCCAACTTGCTAATTTTCAGTCAGAAGAAAAAGAATGTACACCATTTGTTTTGACTGTCAACTAGGTATTAGTTATAATAAATCAATTTAATATTCGTGTAAAGGTATAATATTGGTCGAACTTATTATAGAAACGTATATATACTTCAGGAAACAACTTATATCATAAACGAATGCCGAAAACGCATTGTTTGTTTATAAATTCAAATTTGAAATCAAAACAAAGAGTGTAAAAACTTATTCTTAAGCGTCAGCTTAGTGATTCGCTCAATTGTTGAACACAGAGTATTAAAAATTTTAAAAGCAAATAATAAAATATTCACTGAACCGAAATATATGCGGTTAGCAGAATAATGATTCTATAATATTATGTAATAAACTCATTTCTCCCCCGGCGCCTGGAGAGGACCTTCAATTAAGGAAGTTATAAAAGTTTTGCATGTGAAACACTTCGACTACACAGTATATTAACAATAAACGTGTTTTTCACAACTTTTATATGGCACATAGACAATATATAATGATCTAGATTTATAAGTTAACAATAAATGAACATCCAATAATAAAAGTAGTTTGTACAAACAGCTTAAACTGTTTGTTTATAATTAATCCCAATGAGTAAAGCTCTCTACCAACAATATTTAACATATAGGCTAACATACAATCTATAAAAAATATCAAATTATAACATTAATATTGACGTTTAATCTTCTACCTCAGATGTAATTCACTTTTCGATGAGATGAAAGAGATAATAATAAAATGAAAGAAACGGTTACACAGAAAACAGGCTATATGAAAAAATTGTTGCAATCCGTTTTTTAGTCCATTCTACATCCGTTCATATTATGAAGTAACAAGACTAGGATGATGAAATGATATAAAATGGACCATAAGAACATATATAACAGTTACTGACAATCTGAGACATCGCTGTAGAAAAGTGCAATCATAGTCTCAAAAAAATCGACAGAACATAATCAAATTTAAAACAATACGGTGTATCATCATACTCTTTTATTCTCTCTTCATACAGGCAGCTTCTTGATATATCTCTTCAGATTTGATTTTGATACCCATTCATCTATGTATATAGTTTTAATACTAATCATTGTTATTTAGGATTCATCAGCATTCTTCACCTGTTCTCACTCCTTTTCTTCACCTGACCTTGCAGTAATTTTATCGTTTTCAGTACTTCGATTATGTGCCTGGAGAAAATTGGCAAAATGAGTGCTAGTTTGGAAATTTGGAATGGAGTTGCTTCTCGGTTTGTTCATGTTGAAGAAATCCAATGCAAAATTCCTTTTTCTAGACGGAAATATGGGTTGGTTTCTTTTCTGATGGTGCGAATTGTTAGCTGGTAGGTTGCTGGACTCCCCTTGGTTAGGAAGACTACCTTCATTAGAGTTAGTGAGTGTCTGGATGTTTGGCAGAGAAGATTCAGTCAAAAACGTTTCGTATACCAATGAATTTGCCCTCTGCTGATAGATATATTATGAAAATAGGATATTAAATTCATATACGATTATTATGACTCCTTTTTATAATTCAACTTGAGTTGAGTTATTATACCTAAATAGCTAATGATATGGTTGTAAAATTTTATGATTATCTTATTTTTTAAATAGAGCCTTACTTGACTGGAAGAATTAGAAGAAACAGCAACAGTTGCATAGTTAGGTGATGACCCAGAATCACCCATTGACTTCTTTTCGTTCTTGAGTTCTGCCAAGTGACTGAGAGAATCTGCGCTCAAGATACCATCTATGGCACCACCCTCTAAAGAGCCGTGATGGAAGAGCTTCACCTTCATGTAATGTTGAACCTCTGGGTCACTAGTGTTAAACTTGTAGATAAGTTTCGTACCGTCGATGTGGTAGAGTATTCCTCTCTTGTAGTACGTTCTGAAATAAGAAACTAATGAACACCAAATGTTGAATCGAGTGAAAAGTTATAGGATCAATTAGAAATGACGTGAAGCAGATATTTTTAAATTTAATTCTACAGGATGACCCAGAAAGATCAACCATGATTTAATTATTTTTATTAACCTAATGCTATATTGTTTAATTATAATATACAAATTTTTGACCTTTATATACCTTACAATGTTCACTTAAATTTTCAAGGGCTTATTCCCAGCATTTAAAAAGTTATGACTGATAAAGTTAAGCGTAACCAAATTGTTAATCTCGAGAACTCTCTTGTACTACGTTGAAATTCGCGATGAAGTGCCAGAAAATTTGCAGAACAGATGTGTATCTTCACATACTCAATGTTCAATTGAGTAGGTTTTGAAGTTAACTCAATATATAAAAACAGTGCGAGGTGGTTACACTGTACGAGCAGTATGTTTTTGCCCGATTAATATTGGGGTCTAAACCATGTTTTTCAATTAATTAATTAATTCCTCTCGAACACTATAGTGTTCGGGAGGAATTAAAACCCTACCTGTGTGCCTCTGAAATAATAGATGCGACGCTAATTTGATTATTATTTTCAATGCACACGATTTTTGAAATACCTAAATGGAAAAATAGGGAGAATTTTTTTTTATATAACTAATACTATGTCAAGATATTCAATTTTGTTGAAAAAAACTGTACAAAGTAACAACCAATTCAAGCCTTTATATAAACAAATATATATATATTATGTATAATTAAATAACATCTGTATCATTACTGATAGTACCTATCGAATAATATAGTCCCAAAACGAATAGGTTAACAGTAACAACAATCGAAAGTGAGAGAATTAAACACAAAAATGACCGAATCTGTCGCTAGTCGCATGAAAAAATCAAACTTGTTTGAACGCTGAAGTTGCTCTGACGACTTCGTACGTATTCTGACGACCATATCGCTGCCACTGTAACCACTCCATTGGAAAGCATGAATTTGATTTTCATCCGATTTTTTCAGAAGTCGTCAGTGCGAAAAATCGATTTAATTCGCATCCATACTAACCATACTCTTTGTCGCTGCCAATGTAACCATTCTCAATGGAAGTATGAATTTGTTTTTCATCCGAAGTCGTCTCGAATATGCATCCATAATAACCGTACCCTAACGGTGCAAAAGTTCATGCGATCTACAGGTACGCTTTTGATTTGGTACGACTAGACTCTAGAGAATGTCACAAGTGGGGACTGCCACTAACAGATAGAATTATGAAGATTTTGCCAGTGTCTCTGGGGACTTGTCTACAAATGTTTAGAAACACCACAAGCATGTTTCCGTCATGGTATGGGTTGATAGCGTTGTTGCATTAGATGGAATCAAATCTCCTTTGATCGTCATCGATAAAGAAGTCAAATTGACAAATTATATTTATCTGGATATTTAGGAAGAAGTTCTTCCTTAGATCATCGAATCATTCGCAACCCATTTTATTTCATCTAAGATGGAGTGAAAGTATACACAACGACGTGACTAAAATCTGGTGCAAAGACAACTTGGTGGGCTTTTGAGACAAAACAATATTTCCACCTGCAAGTCCTGACATCAATCCTATACATATATGGTATGCGGTAATGTAACAGAAACTGCCTGAATGTGATGGATTTTTAAGATGTACTGTCTCAAAATTAATGACCCAGTAAACGTTGGCTCAATTCAGAACGAAACTCTGGGCCAACCTTGACATGCCGGTCTCGGTGTATTGAGCCAGCAAAGGCCCGACGTTGGCCCACCTCACGGATGTCCACTGGCCCAGAACAGTATAAAAGACTTATTGGTACCGGCAATACTTAATGTTGCCGATGACATGCATGTCCGCGGTTAGCACTATTTTCATATAAGAGGTGTATTAATTTAATTATATTACGCTATACAGAGCACGTGAAAACAACAGTTACTTCTAACAATGTAGTCCTACAAATACATTTCACTGATCAAAATCAGGGGGGAAAAATAGAACAGTTGCCCATTTAAACTCAAATCTATATCATTTTACCAACACTATTTTAACCAAATAATAGTATTTTATATATCAAATTTAATAGAAAGTATAATTTTCAATGTGAATAATTATTTCACGCGGAAAAATAACTTTTCATTCTAAATATATGAATTAACTAGGGATATGAATTAATATAAATATATATTAATTAACTATTATGAAATAAATAAAGTGTTAAATTAATAATTGAAGGGATAACTAAATTGCCAGAAATTGCTACAATTTCAAAGATATACTTAATTAAGGATATAAAATTGGCTATTTGGTGTGATCAAAGCTGGGAGAGATCGTTTGCACCTGCATTCTCTTATATTCTGGCAACAACTGCCAAATAGAACCGGTAGACCAGTATAATAAATATACTGGCACATCAAAAGCACTGGATTGGTTAACCAATGTTTCTTTTATTTGGGCCAGTGTTGTTTGGCAACCGTTTGCCCAATGTAGTTTTCATTACATTGGCCCTGTTTGTAATTAGCACTGGCGTGCCAATTCCCGATCGTGCCTTAACTTTGCTGACGTTTACCGACGTTGGTTTGATAGTGCAATGTTATCAGAGGATCTCCTTTGAAAGAGAAGGAAAAACATCCTCAGCAAATCACAGGTCTGACCGAAAAACGAAGTTGACTAAGGGTTACTATCGGACCTTATGTCAAATTGTTAGCAAAAATCAAGACACTGCTCCCTTCCTAAAATCAAGGCAGAGCTCAATGAACACTCACATTGCCCAGATTTCACAAAAAAATTCATTTCTCACATTTTTTTCCCATCTCCTTCAAACAGTAGAGCTCCTCTATAGTGAATGGTGAACAAATTTTTTTAGTTTGCCATAAAATAGCCTTTAGTTTTCTCTGAAACTGATGGCAATTCATCACAAACTAAAGAAAATTGATTCAATATTCAGGCTACATCCTACCTCAATAACTATAGAAGATTTCACTATATAGAGGAGTTCTACTGTATTACACACTGCACAACAAATAGTTAAGTGGTAATGTATGCATTTTCTACTCAAATAAATAGTTCAAATAACCTAATGAAGCTATCCAATTTTCCATAAATGTTTAGTGAAAGTTCCTTTACCCACTGACAAACAAAATGTGTTGAATTTAGCATCATGTTATTTAAAGCTAGATAAATAAAATATAAATATTTGGATACAATCTCTGGAATTGTGAATAAAGACAGCGTACCTCATTCCTCTTGACATTTTTTCGTAGTTCATGTTGCTGTTATTCCTTGCACGTCCCCACAGTTTAGCAACCATGTCTGACTCCATGATTCTGAAAAACAAATATATTATTATACATATGATTAGAGAATTAAAAAAAGCTATTTAAATGCTAACCATATGTAAGTACATTATTTCAGTTACCTAAATATTCCGGTACTCTTGTCTACCCATCTGATGTAAACAGGAGAAAAGCGGTCATCATTAAGAAGTTGAAGCAAAAATTTCCAAAGCAGAACTCTACTTCCTCCAGAAGAGCCACCTGATTGATTATTTAAATTCATTTATTAACCCTTTTATTAATAAAATATTACCTCGCGATACAGAATAGAGATAATTAATAGCTAGTGAGATGAATATACTCACTCAAACTTCCATTGCGACTTGAATTACTCGGAGTTGTATCAATCTGATCACTGGACGAAGAAGTCTGACCAAAATGTCCGAAAGTGTTGTCCTGGAGGAAGGAATAAGAGTTTCTCATTTTTTCTTTTTTGATAAACTATCTTTAATGTACGAGATGGTATTTCACAGTAATAGTTACTTTAGACGAGTCACTCTGCTTATATTTTAGGGAATCTTGAACCTCCGGAAGGAATGTTGGGCCAACTCTAATCCGTTTCTGTCCCTTTATGAATAAATGAACTCATTTATTATCATCAATTTGAGTGTATTATCAATTACCATCATTGATTAGTTATATCACAAGTAGTAGTTGAATATTATTTAAGAATTCTCTTTTTAAGATCATCAGACCTCCACTAACCTCCAATTGGGTGAGGTCTGGAGTGAGCGGTCTTCTCTTTCCTCCAGCATATGATGCCTCCAGAGCAGCAGTGTAAGAAGGGGGAGAGCGCTTGTGAACAGTAGGGAAGGTGAAAACCGAGGGCGGGGAAGGGGATTTTTGGGTAAAAATACCAGAGTCTTCGTGTTTGTTATTGAGAAACTCAACACCACTCATATCAAGATCGTTTACAAGCTGAAATATGATAAACTGATATATTACTGATATATTAGATATTTTGTTCAGAAGGAAGTTTGATGATAATCCGTTATATTTCACGAAGCAGAAAATAATTTACTTAAACAACTTACGTTCATAACTTGATCAGATAGAGAACTCATAACTTCAATTTTCCCAGTGTAGCAGAGATTCACGATTGACTCTAGGACGACAGAAGAAATTACAGGTAGGACCACCACGACTACCTGGTCACCGCGTATGTCCTGATATAAAAATTTGAATTATCGTTTAGGGAGAGAGAGAGAGAGAGAGAGAGCTATCGGAACAGCTAGATACCAGTTTGTCATAAATTATTAAACTCACCTTCAATATCTTCCTCAAAAAAGGACTAGCAGACGCCATGACAAGTCTGTGGGCAGAAACCGGTTCACCAGATCTGGTCATGAGCTTCAAATCTTTGCTTTCGTTTTCAAAGTACAGAGAACTGATGAAGCTACACAAGCTGGAGTGATGCTCCTTCCACTTCACCTTCAGCAACTGATTGCTGTCGTTATTTTCATCCACTGATATATTGGAGTTCATTTGGTCAGGGCTGAGATAAATAGATAGAAATTAAATCGGATTAGAATTTTATGGTAAAAAAACAGTAATTTCACAGTAGCCATCCAATTAACAAAACGTATTGCAAGATATTCATATTTTCGGTTGAAATCAAGATAATTCTGGATATGAAAAAATGTTATTGTTATAAACTAATAATTTCAAAATATATTTAGCTAAGCAAGAGGTATTCACTTACGTATGGTTAATCAAATTTGAAGCCATTTCAGGGAATATTGGTGTTGGTAATTGTAACCCGGTTGAAGGAAGCTCATTCCAACTGCAATGAGAGAACATATTGTTAGCTATATATTTAAAGAGCAACTCGATCAACTTTATACACAACATCCAAATTAAGATTTAGTTGAAAGTTAAGTTCCTTACTGACCGGTTAAACATCCACGTGTTTCTAATGACGCTGTCTAAAACAGGAGACGATAACTGAGAATTTAAGAATAGATTAGAAGATAAGAAAGGTGAGGACAAAGATGAGACTAGCAATGGATTGACGACGGACAAAGGAAAACTGGTTTCGAACATTGCTTTATGTGCTTGGGAGGATGGAGTTTGTGGTGAAGTGATATTGATAGAGAGATCTTCAGCACTCTCCACCAATGATGCTTTGTTATCACTATCAGTTTCATCAGTCAAATCACAAAGAGTATCAACATTAGCTGTACCAGAAAGATTTAACTGCGTTTCCTCATCTCCTCTCGACTCATCCACAGTTAACTTTTCACTGGGTTTCGGAGATGTACGAATTCCAAGTTTGGTCTGACTCGACATTTTCTTCTCCCCTAACTAATCTGTTAACCATGCACTGATACTTTAGGTCCGTCACTAAGAAGAAGCAAATGACTAATAAGAAACATGACGCTGCCGGTTTCCTGTATCTGAAAAGTCGTTCACCATAGAGCGCTAATCTTTGTGTGGAGGAAGTCGCTTCAACTCTTTGGTTTCCTTCAACACAGATAAATACAAAATAACGAATAGATAACACTTTAGTTTGACAAGAAACAAGTAAGAACATTATTTTTACATGCATGCAATTATTAGTTATCAATATGTTATCTGAGTATAAAATATATGAAAAAAAAGATACGAATATTGTTCCCTACTAATCAATTGTCCTTTAATTATATTGGATTCTTTTTATTTACATTTAAATAATACAAAATTCAGCTGCAGACAGTGTTTTTTAAAAAGTTGAAGCTTATGAAACTTAATTATAAATTTATTGAAAATAAATGTGATATCATCAGCTTAATTGAACTATAAACTATATTTAGTAAAAACTATTCTTCATATTTATTTGGAATTTAAGATTTATTTGGAATTTATTTTTTATAGTTTTTGCATCTATAAAACTATAAAAAAAATCGCTCTTCTTCAATTCGAATTGAGGAAGAGAAAACCTATTTGTACGAGTATTATGGTCAAGAGAAGCTAGAAAATTTGTAAATTTTATATGTAAAAGTTGCAGCTCGTAACCTAATGATGTACGTAAAATTGTTATTTTTGCAGCCCGTTTTGCATGCAGCGATTGTTACGACCATCGCTCTGCTATCATCACCCAGCGATTATCGTTCATCAGTAGTTCCATGCTATTGCTATGGGGCTGTTTTACAACGAGTGATTATCGTTCATCACTAGTTCCATGCTATTCCTATGGGGCTGTTTTACAACGAGTGATTATCGTTCATCACTAGTTCCATGCTATTCCTATGGGGCTGTTTTACAACGAGTGATTATCGTTCATCACTAGTTCCATGCTATTCCTATGGGGCTGTTTTACAACGAGTGATTATCGTTCATCACTAGTTCCATGCTATTCCTATGGGGCTGTTTTACAACGAGTGATTATCGTTCATCACTAGTTCCATGCTATTCCTATGGGGCTGTTTTACAACGAGTGATTATCGCTTAGCACTAATTCAATGTATTCCTATTGCTGGGCGATCATCGATGAGTGATCATCGTCACAATCGCTGCATCATGCATGCAAAGCGTACATTTAGTGTACTAGGAAAATTGCCACTGGGAAGATTGCTCGCGGGAAAACTGTCCCCGGGAAAACTGCCACTGGGAAAATTGCCAATGTGGGAAAAGTGCCACTGGGAAAATTGCCACTGTGGGAAAACTGCCACTGTGGGAAAACTGCCACTGAAGGAAAGATTGCCACCTGGAAAATTGCCACTGAGGAAAACTGCCACTGTGGGAAGATTGCCACCCGGAAAATTGCCACTGAGGAAAACTGCCACTGTACATATATAAATTCGGTTCTAGGAATTTTCGAAGTGGGAAAACTCGCCGTCGGAATTTTTGCCGTTGGAAAATTCGCCGTTAGGAAAATTTGCCGTGAGGAATATTCGCCGTGAAGGAGAAATTATAGAGGACATAACTATTCAAAGACCTATAAGTATTGATAAGAAATATTGATAATTATAAAGTAGCTAAACCAATTTGTTAAATAACTATACGGGAGAACCGGGTGAGTTCGTACATTTTTCCTTTCAAGGCTTATAGAATCTTAACTATTTGAGATACAAGTTCGTTCTTACTCACAATCGAATCTTTAGGTATTCAACTGCTTATAACTTTAAACTAAATTATTGAAAACCTTATGGTTCTCTCATAATATCAATTTTAATGAGATGTATTCGTGTGTACGAACTCACCCGGAAATGCGGTTGAGTTCGTACAAGCAGAGTATCACTCCGTACAGTACTAAAAAAGGGGGAAAAAGGGAAAATTCAGTAAAAATTTCATATACTCTATGGAAAATATTACAAAACTCTTGAATGCCGTTTTCTTACAATTGACTAAAGTCCTTTTGAAATAACAAAAAATCACAAAAGGCTTCATCACCGATGTCTTCCGAACTAGATTATAGAGCGTCAATTTCCATCATTAGCCTACGCTTTCCCACTGGTGAAATTGTATTTTATTTTCTCTCTTTCAGTAACTCTTTTTTCTAAGGTATCAGTTGTTATCATTGACCTTCTTGGTTATCTGCCTCTGCTGTTGCTCTTTCTAGGAGGAGCCTTTGAGAATGCACGAATCTCTTCAAAACATGTTCCTTAAAATGAATCATTTAATCTACATAGAGGGGCCTGGTTGTTGCTCGGAGGATGGTGAAGGTACAGGCTCGGTGGATAGTGAAGCAGGAGCAGGCTCGGTGGAAGGTGAAGCAGAAGAAGGCTCGGTCGATGGTGAAGCATAAGAAGGCTCAGTGGATGTTGAAGTAGGTGCAGGCTCGGTGGATGGTAAAGCAGGAGCAGGCTCGGTGGATGTTGAAGTAAGAGCAGGCTCGGTGGATGGTGAAGCAGGAGCAGGCTCGGTGGATGTTGAAGTAAGAGAAGGCTCGGTGGATAGTGAAGCAGGCAATTTAAAAGCTTTACGTACTGCTGTTCCATTTTTCCAGACGTTATATGCCTGTTCCACATCACAGGAAGAATACCGTTCCGTTCTTTTACGTGCATATACTTGAGGCATATATGAAAAAATACATAGAGGTGGATTTGTACATAATGGGGTGAAACCGTACAGAGGAGGATGTGCCCGTACATATTTGTACGATTACACCCCACACCGCCATTTTATTTAAAAATCGAATACCTCAGATATTAATGAGTTTTAACTAAATGTTAACGTTTACTTACGTAAAGAATTTCCTAGAGAATACTTGTATTCCATATAAAGTTTTTAGATAGCAAATTGTAATTGCTATGGTTTAGCTCAAGTAGTGAGAAAATTATATTTTAGTGCAAAAAATATATGACTTCTCACCGTATGAACATACTACACCGTAACGCGCTGAAACTTGTTTAAAACTGATTTTTATTATAATGTATAGGATCACTCAAATTTCAACGAGTTAGAACATAACAGGTGTTTAGTTATGGCACTGTACGGATTCACCCGCTTTACGAACTCACCCGGTTCTCCCCTACGACTGAAAAATTTAGATTTTTTTTTATAAGAATTTATAATTGTAAATATTAATTGTAGGTGATTATGTAATATTGTATATCTGATAAAACTATGACGCCTAAAATTTATGTTAATTGTTCATATATGCAATTTATATTCTAATCATTACTCTTATAATTTTTTGTCACGAGAGGTCGCTGTATAACATTTGTAGTGTTCCGTAAAAATGAATAAGATCACTAGTGATAGTCAGCTGTGTTTTGGCTAATCCCAGTCGGTTTGCATCACTTCCTCTTAAAATTGTTTGTGTTCCTGTGTGTTTAATATTGTGAATTTAAGATAAAGCTTTTCTAATTATTGTACTATTCTGAGTTTATTATTGATGGTTTCATATCTACCAAATTATTGATTGTTTTGATTTATTCGGTAGCTATTACATTGTACGGTTTACATCTTGAAATCTGAATTGTTGTGCATGTTACAAATATTTCAAGGTGGTACACTGATAAGAATGATACATTAAAAATATCTCTCTTGCGAGTGTATGTGATCTCTCTAAACCAATACTCCATTCATTTCTATTTTAGAATCCATAAAAATCCTTGTTGCTGCGATTCTACCGTAATATGAGGAATAAATAGGAATATAATATATTTAGTCATGTATTAATATTTCTATTATTTCTATTTAGTTATATTATTTTTTAAAATTCTTTAAATATTTCTGACGGCGAATCTTCCTAACGGCGAATTTTCCGACGGCTAAAATTCTGAAGGCGAAATTTCACACGGCGAATTCTCCGGTCACCATAAATTCATATTTAATTTTTTTCTGAAAATAACAAACATCATAGGTACTAAATTAATATATACAATGAGTATATCTCATTTTGACAAGTTTCTTCTGTCGGTGGGTGGGAGTGTGCTGATACTCAATTAATCATGGCTTTATATTTTCAATTGTTCACTTAAGAGGTTTAATCATTCAAGGATCGCTAGTCTACTAGTTTGCCGTCCAGTTATATTCTCTCATTCACAATAATGGCACTAGAATGTACATAGTATCTTTATAATGTTTAGTCTTGTATTCAGTAGGGACCACAAGAAAGCAAAAAGGAAAGAATTTTTTTTTTGCATTATTTACGTTCAAAATTTTTTTTCACTCTTGCAAATGACATAAAATTGGTAATATTTTTTTTCTCTTTGCGTTGTGTTGAAAAACGGTGGTAAAAAGGAAAGTTGCTTAAAACTGTTTCCAGGTAAAATTTTACAAAAGTTTAATACTACTGCTCTCTATTTCATCACAACAATATTATTAAGGTAACTAATTCAGAGAAAGTGAAAATAGCCTTCACAAAATAATAACAATAATTTTAAGCTTTTTGTATAAATTTTGTCTGGAAAACTAATTTGTGCAAATTACCTTTTTACCACTGCTATTCAACATAACAATGAGAGAAGAAAAGTTTTAGCAATTTAACGTCATTTGCAAGATTGAAAAATATAAGCAGTTGAATTCGGGTGTCTTTTTTTTGTATGTTCATTATAGGTACTATAGTGTAACGTTAATATTCCTGCAATGCGATTGTGTCGCAAAATGTGCATGATGATAAATGAGAAAAAAGAGAACTAAATAGAAAAAACATGTTGCATTAGTCTCATTGATATTTATACGATAAATAAATACTTCATAGAAAATGGAAGTGAAGGAGTTTCAACAACTCAAGTTAATTAGTTTTTAAATTATGCATAAATACTTTAAACAGGAACAGGTTTATCAGGTCCAATGGTTGTTCTAAGGTTGAGTAGTTGTTTGTAAAATTTATCTATGAGAGTAATCTAACTTGTCAAACAGCGATGAATGCAATGTGAATATTTATTTACATAAAATTCAAATAATTTTGTATTCAGTTTGATATTTTGTTTGTATAGACTATTATTTTTCTAGTTTGAATGTTAATGTATTATATAGGGGCAATTTTCCTCATTGTCAATTTTCCGGGTGGTAATTTTCCCACAGTGGCAGTTTTCCCACAGTGGCAATTTTTACAGTGGCAATTTTCCCAGTGGCCATTTTCCCACATGGGCAGTTTCCCCAGTGGCCATTTTCCCACATGGGCAGTTTTCCCAGTGGCCATTTTCCCACAGTGGCAGTTTTCCCAGTGGCCATTTTCCCACAGTAGCAGTTTTTCCAGTGGCCATTTTCCCACAGTGGCAGTTTTCCCAGTGGCCATTTTCCCACAGTTGAAGTTTTCCCAGTGGCCATTTTCCCACAGTGGCAGTTTTCCCAGTGGCCATTTTCCCACAGTAGCAGTTTTCCCAGTGGCCATTTTCCCACAGTGGCAGTTTTCCCAGTGGCCATTTTCCCACAGTGGCAGTTTTCCCAGTGGCCATTTTCCCACAGTTGAAGTTATCCCAGTGGCCATTTTCCCACAGTGGCAGTTTTCCCATGGGCAATCTTCCCACAGTGGCAGTTTTCCCAGT
This sequence comes from Caprella mutica, assembly GCA_947561585.1. Taxonomy (NCBI): domain Eukaryota; kingdom Metazoa; phylum Arthropoda; class Malacostraca; order Amphipoda; family Caprellidae; genus Caprella; species Caprella mutica. Next base: position 133,259 of record CANNZV010000574.1, on the reverse strand, counting down.
GGCCATTTTCCCACAGTGGCAGTTTTCCCAGTGGCCATTTTCTGCACATGACATTTAGACATCATATTTTTTTTTAAGTTTATGGTTTATACAAATTTTATTTCTATTCACACTATGTAGTTGTTTTCATGTTTAAAATTATTCTCAATATATTATTTACTAAAACTCTCAGTGGCTGCAAATTAATATTAAAAGTTTTACATAATTTAATTATTGCTTCTATAACAATAGAATAGTGAATTAAAGAAAAAAGTATCGTATTAAATAACATCTAACAGCTCAAAGTATTTAAAACCTAATTCGTGCGAAGCTGAATGTTATTTGAATTAATAAAATCTTTTTATCTATTAGGGAGAAGTTATTAAAAATCCTGTAAAAAGGAGACTGTAAAATTCTGTAAGTTGACAACTCTAGCTTCTTGTGGTACTTTAAAATTGAGAGTTGTTGCTTCTTTAGAAACCAAAAGAAATATCAAAATTGTGGACATAAAGCTATATTCTAGACAAGAGGCCTATTTTGTCAAAATTTATAATAATCTTTTGTCCACTTTATTCCTTCATTTTTCATAGTTAATTATTTTTAACCCCTTTATCGTTTTAATGATCATATTAGGCACTTAAACTGAACAAGAAAACTGGTTTGCTGAACGATAAAGATCTTAAAAATATAATTATATTTTTCACCTTAACTTTAAACTGTTTCTCCGATTTACCGGCAATGATGATGTCATCCAGAGTTGCGCTATCGATGTGGGACATGTCACTCTGGAGCACTAGCGTCACTTCCTTCTTCCCAATCGTCGCTACATAGAGACTAGATTCTGGTTGCATGATGTCGTGCTTCAGGTCAGACTCTATTCACACAGATCATAAATTGATGAGTGGTTTTTACAGACATGAATAAATCGGTAAGATGTTTCAGCATAAATATTGTCACAGATGTCAAGATTTCACATTTAAAAGAAGTCCTCATCTATCTTAAATGAGAGCTTGATGATATTTATAAAAATATTATTCCGAGATGGTTATCAAGTGAAGAATGGTTTTGATGAATGAAAGATAGTTATAATTGCACTAAAGTACTTTACATTATTTAAAGTACCTGTAACGTAATCAGCGGTAACAAAATATAAATTGGGAACAGATTTGGAATATTTTATTATAAAGTTTATAAAAGCATATATTTAATAAGGGGTGTCTAACACGGGACTAGACTGATTTTCCGAAAACGAGTTTGCCGAATCCCAAATTTGCCGAAAACGGATTTACCGAAATACAGATTAGCCGAAGAACCAATTTACCGAAGGCAAATTTTGTCGAAAATCATATTTAATTCATTTAAAAAGTAAGGATTTACAGTAAAGTAAGGATTTATAGTAAGGTAAGGATTTATAGTAAAGTAAGGACTTATAGTAAAGTAAGGATTTATAGTAAAGTAAGGATTTATAGTAAAGTAAGGATTTATAGTAAAGTAAGGATTTATAGTAAAGTAAGGATTTATAGTAAAGTAAGGATTTATAGTAAAGTAAGGACTTATAGTAAAGTAAGGATTAATAGTAAAGTAAGGATTTATAGAAAAGTAAGGACTTATAGTAAAGTAAGGATTTATAGTAAAGTAAGGATTTATAGTAAAGTAAGGATTTATAGTAAAGTAAGGATTTATAGTAAAGTAAGGATTTATAGTAAAGTAAGGATTTATAGTAAAGAAAGGATTTATAGTAAAGTAAGGATTTATAGTAAAGAAAGGATTTATAGTAAAAGTAAGGATTTATAGTAAATTAAGGATTTATAGTAAAGTAAGGATTTATAGTAAAGTAAGGATTTATAGTAAAGTAAGGATTTATAGTAAAGTAAGGATTTATAGTAAAGTAAGGATTTATAGTAAAGTAAGGATTTATAGTAAAGTAAGGATTTATAGTAAGGTAAGGATTTATAGTAAGGTAAGGATTTATAGTAAAGTAAGGATTTATAGTAAAGTAAGGATTTATAGTAAGGATAGGATTTATAGTAAGGTAAGGATTTATAGTAAAGTAAGGATTTATAGTAAAGTAAGGATTTATAGTAAGGATAGGATTTATAGTAAGGATAGGATTTATAGTAAGGTAAGGATTTATAGTAAAGTAAGGATTTATAGTAAAGTAAGGATTTATAGTAAGGTAAGGATTTACAGTAAGGTAAGAATTTATAGTAAAGTAAGGATTTATAGTAAAGTAAGGATTTATAGTAAGGATAGGATTTATAGTAAGGATAGGATTTATAGTAAGGATAGGATTTATAGTAAGGTAAGGATTTATAGTAAAGTAAGGATTTATAGTAAGGATAGGATTTATAGTAAGGATAGGATTTATAGTAAGGATAGGATTTATAGTAAGGTAAGGATTTATAGTAAAGTAAGGATTTATAGTAAGGATAGGATTTATAGTAAGGATAGGATTTATAGTAAGGATAGGATTTATAGTAAAGTAAGGATTTATAGTAAAGTAAGGATTTATAGTAAAGTAAGGTCGTAAGGATAAGATGTTATAATAAAATAGGTAGTAAGTATAGGACTTGGCGTTAAAGTAAGGATAGGCGAAAGGGAAGCTATAAACATTAAGGGATTCGCAAATAATAAATAAACTCTAGAATAACACAAAACCTAAAAAACGCACAAATGAACGAAATGTTACATGTTCACAAGACTGACTGACAAATACTGAAAGAATTTTTTTGAGTTTTTTTAAAATAAGAACAAAGACAAAGGATCATTTAGTGGTACAAAGATTCACAGTTACAACGATTAACAAAGAGATAGAATAAAGGATCATTTAGTGTTACTTAGGGTTATTATTTTGTTGTTTCGTTTCATTTCTGTAACTCTTGTGTAATTTCAAATTTTTGTTTCAAATACATTCTTCGCAAATTTTTTTTTCGGCAAATCCTCACTTCGGCAAATCTGTTTTCGACAAATTTGGTTTTGGCAAATTCGTTTTCGGCAAATCGGCCGGATACCGTCTAACATATGTATATGTATTTATTATATAATCTGTGTACGTACTATTATTGTGTTCGTTATTTGCGCACACATTATTCTATATATACAGTCTTGTCATATTTTTTCTACTATTTAAAAATGACTCTGGTTTTCCCTGTCTGTGTGTTGATATATGGTTAGGTTTTGTTATTTGTTGGTTGGTGCCTCCGTGATAATGATATCTTCTTTGGCGCTCAATTTTCTTGCCCTTTCAGTTTTGTTCTCCATTAATAAAATTCCAATTAAATCTGAAACTGCAATTATTTTTTCATTTCAATATTTCGAAAGTTCAAATTTGCTTTAAATTACTGTTTACTCAAAAAAAATATTATTATTTCAATTTTATCAATATTTTAGGGATAACAGCTATAGTTTTACCTATCCACTTCGAGGTGATCCAAAGAGACATGAAGAGAAAAAGGACTCGTATACCGACAATTCGAAATACCGACCAGTTCGAAATACCTACAATTCAAAATCTTGACAGTTCATTATTCCTCCAGTTCTAATTCTCTCCAATTGACAGTTTTTAGCAGTTCAACTTCCCATCAGTTCTTAATCAAGACTCTTTATAAACTCTGAAAAATTTCGTTGAATGTCCGCGGCAGACACAATCACATTAAATTATTGTGAAAAATGGCTTCATTTGCTCTGCATTATACCATGATTTTACTAACACTGATGGAATTAAAATGAGTTAATCTCTTTACATATAATGATATGGATGCTTATTAAATATGCATTATCATCCATTTAAAGCAGCCATATTGATTTCTTTAACATTTGAGACAGAATCAGGAATTTTCGCCTTCAATGGTCATTAAATATTTTTCAAATAAATAAAATTTAATTTCAGTATACTCTTAAGAACTTAAGCGGCAGAGAGTGAACAGTTAATTATAAAAATGTGTTATTTTTTTGCTATACCATATATTTAGTTCTATAATTCTATTGATAAGTGACTGCTATTTTTATATGTTTCATTACTTCGAAAAAATCCTAACAAACCAATATTCCAAACCACAAAAAGTTACAAATGATTTAATTGAAATAACAGTGAGATTAAACCTATATGATGAAAACAATTTCTTTAGAATAAGGAACAACAGCTGTCTATGACTTTGACTGAAGCTTATCATCACATTTATTTGAAAACAGTTCATTACTAGTTAACTTTTATACTTTATGAGAATATTCACTGTTTTATAATCATCCATTTTATTAAACGCTATAATGTTCTTCCTCCTTTAAATTCACGTACGTATCTTTCAATAAACTATTTGGTAGGAAAATATATCATACTATATTCTTCTGGTGGGATGGTTGGTTCTGTTTCTCTTACAGTGTAGCATCAGAGAACAATGAGAATAACTACACAAAAGAAGATTTAATTTAATCTAATCTGCAGACCTTTGATATACCATTTAAACCTATCAAAGCTATTTGAAATACGCTTTCATAATATATCTAACATGTCCTGGCAATGATATACAATGATTTTCTCGACTACGACTGCATATTTTTACGCAGGTATATTTACTCGCGCCATTAGCGGCGTGATGGCCAAGTCGATAGAGCGTCTCAGCACTAATATCGAGAATTAGTTTCTTTTGGCAAAATATACCGACTGTTCCTTGTAGATATATATTAGGTACATGCCATATGTATATCAAAATTGTGGATTTGGTAAATATTCAGTTTGATATGCTAGAATTTCATCACAGCAACATGATAAGACTCGTGAAAACTGATGATTCATTTGTACTGAAAACTGAATATTTTTTTGTTATTTATTTATTTCTAATGTTTCTTTTATTTAAACAAAAATCTGAGGACTAATATACATTGCTAAAAGTAAAATATCATATGAAAGATGATGCCGTGGATGTGTAAAAATATGTTGAATGAATCAAATCGGCACTACCTACTTAGTAGGTAACTGTTGAAATAGATGAAAATTAGGAAGTAAAAAAATTAGAATTAGTTCACTTTGTTTTCACTTTATTTATTGGTCAGTTTGAAATATATACTTTAAATAAAATCGAACATTATTTCCCTAAAACTCACAACTTGAAAGTATTTAATAATTTGCCCAACCGTTTGTCTTAAACGATGGCACAGTTACAGGTAAGGAAAAATATTAGATACTGATATGACCGGAATATAATGGTGGTTGTAATATTTCTTCAAAGGTCATAATAATAATGTGAACCTATGCAGACTAGAAATAATATTATATAATGTAAATCAGATTTTTAACGCCATGTGCGATATCTGCACCATGAATCATCGTCTATTAGAGTCCCTATAGCTTTTGATATTATATTTTTAAATGGTTGACACTTTGGATATTATTATAAAATCAAACAAATCGAGTAAATTTTAGGTAGCGAAAAAGCTTTGACTAACAAATAAGAAAGATTTTGAGACTGTAACACAAACATTCTTATAAATGATTAATATGCATTTTACTTTTATTAATGTATATACAGGGTGTTCCAGAAACCTTATAAACAGCTCACAAAATTTCTAAAATCATGTATCGTTTATTTTGGATCTCCCTGTACATATAACTATACAGTGTTTTACTAGTAATAATTTAAATTACCTCATATATATTATAACCGACAAAATAAGGATAGTGATGAACATATCTTAAAATCAATGAATAAGAGATTTAATTACAATGTCTAAATATTTCCAGAGTATTTGTTCAGTCGTCATTTGTTATCGCGCAATCGACAGGTGTCAATTTGTGTCTCTGCCACTGATAATTCCTACTGAAAATATTAGAGCGTTAAGTAATGAATTAAAAACATGTCATATCTGTGCTAGCTATCGATATACACTTTCATTCACTCGCTTCCATCAGTTGTAAATGCAATGAATAAATAGAAAAATGTGTCATATTTAGACGCACTATTTGATTAGAAATATGTATTAAGCGTTTTCTATTTTCTAAAATAAAATTGTAGAATGCAATATTTTATTAACAGTAAAAGATACGACGCCACATTTTTATTCTGAATAAGGTATTTGAGTTCATGAATATGTTTTCCATTCAAAGGGTGTTTTTTATAGTTTGAAAAAGAGGTTATAGATGTAACATTACAACAGAGATCTGAACTGTTGAGCTGCAGTTATACTGTATACAGGGTGTTTCATTTCAGTTAAATATTGTCTCTTTTATAAGATTTGACAGCTTGCATAAAAGTTCAAAATGAACATTGACTGATTATATGGTACATTTTGACTAACATAGGGAATTTCACATAAAACAAATATTGTTTCACCAAAACTTGAATTATCAAAACTGATTAGTTTTCAAGATATTAACTTTTAAAGTTAATACCTTAGTACATATTATAATATTATTTCATATTTGTTCGAAGTCTCTGCCTTCAGCTTCAATGCAGATCTGACACCTCATCTGAAGAGACTCCTGCAATCGAAAAAACTAACTAATCTTGAAAATTAAGCATGGTTTTGATAATTTAGGTTTTCGTGGAACAATGTTTGTTTTATGTGAAGCTCCCAATGTATGCTGTACAGTGTTCATATTGTGCTATGATATTTTCAATTAATGTGAGATAATTTTTTTTTTGATATTAAAAATATTTATTCACCTATAGTTAATTTTCTCAAAATTAATTTTATTTTGTTTATTTTTCTTCTTATATAAAGAATTTGTAAGAATTAAAAACTAAGGTTAACAAATATTGTATAAGAATTAAATTTTAGAATGTCAAATATTGCAAATATAAGAATTAAAAACTAAGGTGAATATTATTAGAAAGAAAAATTAAGGTAAATATTTTAAGAATTCAAAAGGTATAAGACTGTTTCTTTACAGCAACAGTAATATTTCCCTTGATGCAGTCCATTTGCACCATATACTACTTCGAGCTGTTTGTCATTATTGCCTTTGCAAAATTGGGGAAGGTTATGATATGATCGGCATTTATTTATTTCTTATTTATTTGTTTGTAATTTTGTCATCATACATTGATGGTAATCTTTTTATTCGCATAACTCATAGGGTATTCAAATAAATTTCCTGAAAATTGGGGGGACGATTGGTCAATGTCCAGAAACCATTTGATGGTCAAGGTGACGATAAAGTCAAGATAGATGGAAACGGCGGCGAAATGGGCATTCTACGGATTTTCTATAATGTGCCCGATAGTACCAATATTTATGTGCCTCATAGTACACACACTGTTTGTGTCTGATAGTACACACACTGTTTGTGACTGATAGTACACACACTGTTTGTGACTGATAGTACACACACTGTTTGTGTCTGATAGTACACACACTGTTTGTGTCTGATAGTACACACACTGTTTGTGTCTGATAGTACACACACTGTTTGTGTCTGATAGTACACACACTGTTTGTGTCTGATAGTACACACACTGTTTGTGTCTGATAGTACACACACTGTTTGTGACTGATAGTACACACACTGTTTGTGTCTGATAGTACACACACTGTTTGTGTCTGATAGTACACACACTATTTGTGTCTGATAGTACACACACTGTTTGTGTCTGATAGTACACTCTGTTTGTGTCTGATAGTGCACACACTGTTTGTGTCTGATAGTACACACACTGTTTGTGTCTGATAGTACACACACTGTTTGTGTCTGATAGTACACACACTGTTTGTGACTGATAGTACACACACTGTTTGTGTCTGATAGTACACACACTGTTTGTGTCTGATAGTACACACACTATTTGTGTCTGATAGTACACACACTGTTTGTGTCTGATAGTACACTCTGTTTGTGTCTGATAGTGCACACACTGTTTGTGTCTGATAGTACACATCTTGTTTGTGTCTGATAGTACACATACTGTTTGTGTCTGATAGTACACACCTTGTTTGTGTCTGATAGTACACACCTTATTTGTTTTCTGATAGTACACACACTGTTTGTGTCTGATAGTACACACATTGTTTGTGTCTGATAGTACACACACTGTTTGTGTCTGATAGTACACACATTGTTTGTGTCTGTTGTTCTTACTATCTGTCTGTTTTGTTAATCCGTTTCCTGCTGTGAAAGATTATGTAATATATGCTACATATACTATATAGGTAACAGATAAATGACACAAAATTAATGGGAATTGAGAAACGAACATCTAGGTGTAAATAGTTATTGTAGGTAGTTATTGTAGGTAGTTATTGTAGGTAGTGATTGTAGGTAGTGATTGTAGGTAGTTATTGTAGGTAGTTATTGTAGGTAGTTATTGTAGGTAGTTATTGTAGGTAGTGATTGTAGGTAGTTATTGTAGGTAGTTATTGTAGGTAGTTATTGTAGGTAGTTATTGTAGGTAGTTATTGTAGGTAGAAATTATTGTAGGTAGTTATTGTAGGTAGTTATTGTAGGTAGTTATTGTAGGTAGTTATTGTAGGTAGTTATTGTAGGTAGTTATTGTAGGTAGTTATTGTTGGTAGTTATTGTTGGTAGTTATTGTAGGTAGTTATTGTAGGTAGTTATTGTAGGTAGTTATTGTAGGGAGATATTGTAGGTAGTTATTGTAGGTAGTTATTGTAGGTAGTTATTGTAGGTAGTTATTATAGGTAGAAATTATTGTTGGTAGTTATTGTAGGTAGTTATTGTAAGTAGTTATTGTAGGTAGTTATTGTAGGGAGATATTGTAGGTAGTTATTGTAGGTAGTTATTGTAGGTAGATATTGTAGGTAGTTATTATAGGTAGAAATTATTGTTGGTAGTTATTGTAGGTAGTTATTGTAGGTAGTTATTGTAGGTAGTTATTGTAGGTAGTTATTGTAGGTAGTTATTGTTGGTAGTTATTGTTGGTATTTATTGTAGGTAGTTATTGTAGGTAGTTATTGTAGGTAGTTATTGTAGGTAGTTATTGTAGGTAGTTATTGTTGGTAGTTATTATAGGTAGAAATTATTGTTGGTAGTTATTGTTGGTAGTTATTGTAGGTAGTTATTGTTGGTAGTTATTGTTGGTAGTTATTGTAGGTAGTTATTGTAGGTAGTTATTGTTGGTAGTTATTGTAGGTAGTTATTGTTGGTAGTTATTGTTGGTAGTTATTATAGGTAGAAATTATTGTTGGTAGTTATTGTTGGTAGTTATTGTAGGTAGTTATTGTTGGTAGTTATTGTTGGTAGTTATTGTAGGTAGTTATTGTAGGTAGTTATTGTAGGTAGTTATTGTAGGTAGTTATTGTTGGTAGTTATTGTAGGTAGTTATTGTTGGTAGTTATTGTAGGTAGTTATTGTTGGTAGTTATTGTTGGTAGTTATTGTAGGTAGTTATTGTAGGTAGTTATTGTAGGTAGTTATTGTTGGTAGTTATTGTAGGTAGTTATTGTTGGTAGTTATTGTAGGTAGTTATTGTTGGTAGTTATTGTTGGTAGTTATTGTAGGTAGTTATTGTTGGTAGTTATTGTTGGTAGTTATTGTAGGTAGTGATTGTAGGTAGTTATTGTAGGTAGTTATTGTTGGTAGTTATTGTAGGTAGTTATTGTAGGTAGTTATTGTAGGTAGTTATTGTAGGTAGTTATTGTTGGTAGTTATTGTAGGTAGTTATTGTAGGTAGTTATTGTAGGTAGTTATTGTTGGTAGTTATTGTTGGTAGTTATTGTAGGTAGTTATTGTTGGTAGTTATTGTAGGTAGTTATTGTAGGTAGAAATTATTGTAGGTAGTTATTGTTGGTAGTTATTGTAGGTAGTTATTGTAGGTAGAAATTATTGTAGGTAGTTATTGTAGGTAGTTATTGTAGGTAGTTATTGTTGGTAGTTATTGTAGGTAGTTATTGTTGGTAGTTATTGTTGGTAGTTATTGTAGGTAGTTATTGTAGGTATCGATTTTAAGTAGTTTTTGTAGGTAGTTATTGTAGGTAGTTATTGTAGGTATCGATTTTAAGTAGTTTTGTAGGTAGTTATTGTAGGTAGTTATTGTAGGTAGTTTTTGTGGGTATTTTTATTCGATTTCACCTCTTAATTTGATTTAGAGTTCATTATTCATATTGTCCACTCTCTTTTTTTTTATTTATCTATTCATTAGAACTAAGGTTACTGATAATAAAACTACAAACCATTTCAAATTTGGTTCTATAGTTTTATTATGGCTTATGACTTTTATATAGCCAAGTAAATAGATAAAATATTTCAATAAACAATATGTTTGGTTAGCTTTCAGTACCTAGGTAACCCTTATATATTTAAGTACGTTGTACAAAATACATTCATGTTAAAACAGTTGAGTTATAATCAACTATTAACCCTATTATGTACATGGAATACTTGCGTGTCATGTAATGTTTTCTTTAAATATAAATTACATAGGAAAAACTAATTATTATCTAGGAAAAATTTACATAATATTAGTATAAAAACAAAGAAAATTATTCCACTCTTTATAGCTAGCCTGGCTATGTCCAAAAATTATGAATACATTTTTTTTTCTACAAAGGTACCTTGTTTAAATGTAATACCTAGGTACCAGATTGGCAGTTTGGCACTTGTCCTATTGTACGGTTGTACCTACAATGAAACACTCAAATGACCCTTATATAACATATAAACCTGATTGTTTATTGTAAAAGATTATTTTAAGCACATTTTGACGAATAAAATTTTCAATGATAATTCTTATTTAATCCGATAAATGGAAAATTGTTTTAAATCCTTCAATCACCTTTAAGGTTACTAAGTAGAATATTATTAGTGAATAGAGTGTAAAACGTCATAAAAACATAAGTTTATTGAAGTTAATTTCCATGAAAATGCACATGTAACTGAATAATAGCACAGTTCTTATTTACAAAAAAAATGGAAACACCATGTGTGACGTCATTCGATTAATCGCGGTCACGTCTTAGTTTTATTTTCGGATGTTCCAATATTGTACTTAGCATACTTCACTATTTATTTACTACGGTATGTACTATGTAAATACGAACGAACATACCTACTCAAGTATGCGGGCTTTTTCTTCTAATGAATCTCAGAATGAAAAAAAGCGAAATGTGAATATTTCTTATATAATTAATTGTGAATAGAATACTTGATCGATTTAAATTCTGTTTACTGAGATATGTTATATAACCTTAGCTCTACAGATTTAAAGCAATTCCAGATTTTTTTTTAAATTTAGAGTGGAGAGGACCTTTAATGCTGTTTATATGTATATACTACGAATGCTGTGCCTTGATTATGTGTCAATTACAATGTTCAATATTGTATACAGTTTTCTTAATTATGTGTAACATTATTAATTTCACTTGATAGTGGACATTTATATACGTTTATTATGGTGACAGGAATTTACCCTGGCGGAATTTTCCCTATGTGGAATTTCTCCCTCCGCAATTTTCCCGGGCTGATTTTTCTCCTGCGGAATTTCCCCAATGTTTTAATGTTTTCATTGGTAAATAGGAAATTTATACTATAAGGCCCATTCTATAGTAGCAAATAAACCGCCGCGTTCTCACCGCCTAGAATAGAATGGATTTTAGGAGTCGTAAATTGGATGGTGAAAACACGGCGTTCTACCTGCTTGTATAGAATGGGCACAAGATGTAATTTTGTTTTGAATGTAGTTTTTAAAATTTAAATTTAACATAATGTTATTTATCAAATCTTGCACTGTATCACCGCTTTCGTTTGTCTCACTGTTCAAATTTATATTAGTTATTCGACTTATATAGTAGCAATAAAATTTACATTATGAATGTATTCTTCGTTATTTATTCTATAATAGGTAAGGAACATGCAGTCTTTATCTCATTTTCGTGAGATGAACCCTAGCGGTTAGTATAAACAATTTCAGTCTCGCGGATTTTGTTCATTATGCATGCATGTGAGCAAATGATGCGTGATAGTGTACCAATGCAGTACAGTTCTAAACATTATGTTCTGATTTTGAAGTAAAACGCACATCTCATTTTTCGAAGCGTTCAGCACATCATATTCTATTTTTTGTTTTTTCGAAGGGGAGCAATTGGGATTCAGTAAGTTAAAAACCACTATTCTAACATGATATTATGTCAATTAATTACAAATTTGCCTAACCTATAGAACAGAAATTTGAATTTACCTTTAGTTTCGAGTTATCGTCCGGTTCCACATTTTCTTTCTATCTTATAAACATAATAAATATGTATACTAAACATTTAATCAGTTGTTTCATAGTTTAAATTTGAATTTCCGATTTATCAAATTTAACATAGAAATTTACAATCTACGGAGAAACACCACCTGTGAAAATTCCGCCGGTGAAAATTCCTATAACCGTTTATTAATTAATGAATTATTATACCATTCCTTCTTATTTTGGGCCATTCATCCCATGTGAATATTAACATTAAAATCTGAGAGAAATAACTGATTGATTATCTATGCATTTATGTCTCTTTCATGTTCATTAATTAGTCAATAAAGTTATTAACTAATTTAGAGATACAAAATTGGGTCATTTTAATCATTTTAAAAGCAACCAAAAATCTATTTGCGTCATAGATTCAATGACCAAAATGTCAGGATAAAAAAAAAAGATATTACAGGATAAAAATAAAAGAAATCCGGATAACAGAAATCTAGATAATAAAACTGCGGATAACATAAAAAATCCGGATAATTGAAAAATCCGAAAAATGAAAAATTTAGAAAAATCTAAAAAACACAGAAAAATCCAAGATAACAAAAAAAAAAGAACGGAAAAACGGTAGAACACACACAAAAAAAGGGAAAAATTAGGAAAACAGGAAAATTCTGAAATAAAAAAATAATACGGGCAATTAATCCAAGTATATATATTATATAACTAAAAGTCCAAATAATTAAAAAAAAAATCTAATAACAATTATACAATAGAAAAATCCGGATAGCAAAAATTAACAAACCCAGATTACAAAAATTATGGATAAAAGCAAGAATTATTTTTATAGCTGAAACCTGGTGACCGGACAACTCGCCGCCGGATAATTCGCCGCAGACAATTCGTCGTGAGGATAACTCGCCGCTAGGACAATTCGCCGCAAAAACAACTCGCCACGTGATATATGTTTTACCACCGTATATACTATTTATTTATAAAAATGTTTTAAATATAAGGTGCGTGTTGTAAATTAATTAATTTCCTTAGCAGTATTTGAAAATATTTTCTTTTCCATTTCAAAAGTTAAATATAATGTTTTTTTAACCATTATATAGACATAGCGAGTGTTGTAAACAATTTAACAATACTATTTTCGTCATTCAATTTGAAAGTATTTTGCTAAAAATAATTTGCTATATGAAAGAAAACAAGTTCAGGTGTTTAATGACTTATAAAAATTACTTCAGTTAAGAACTAGTACATTAGTGTAAATAAAGGTTATTTAACTACGAAGTCTTAGATTTTTGTGTAAAGGTACGTTTTGCATGCAGCGATTGTTGCGATTACCAAGCAATAGGAACTCATTCAAATATAGCTCGGCGGCAATCGCTTGTTCCAAAATAGCTCAATAGGAATAGCATTGGACTAGTGCTAAGCGATAATCACTAGGCGATGATCGCAATTAACAATCGCTGCATGCAAAACGTACCTTTAGGTAGGCTAGTTACAATTACTATCACCTCTTTATTTTCCTATTCCATTCGTGAGTGCAGTCACCGGTGCTTGTGTTCCTTTTCATATCATTCCTTGGTAAGTGATTGTATCCACGAAGTAGCTTTTCTGCATCCAAGAGATTGTTAAGGACTGGTGGTTGTTGCCTTTGTTTAAGGAATCACTTTGCTTTCTGACTTCTTCTTCCTATCCCTTGTATTCAATATCCTTTTGACGTCAATTAGAAAGCCCTTCGTTTCAAAGCAGACCATAAATGTTTCTAAATTTATATTAATAGCTCAAAAAAATTTTGTGGCCTGAAATATTCTCACAGATATAACAAAAGAAACAAATTAATTGAAATAATGAAATTTGTCAACTACTGTGCTGGAAAGCAGCGATAAAATCGCCCCTCAAAAGGCGATTCACCATAAAGTACAATTTGGAGTAATAGCACGTAGGATGACCAAATAATTTCACAGATCTATTATTTCAAATTAGGAAGGCTGTTTATTGAATTTGGTAAATGTGTTTGATGTTAAATTTATTATTCATGGGTATGTTTATCATATTTTTTACGCTACTTGCAGTTTAGGGGATATCGCTAGGGTCATGCTCTTCAACTACGAGGTTTTTAGATTTGTGTTAAGTAGGCTCGTAGACTTCATTTACTATCACCTCTTCATTTTCCTCTTCCATCCGTGAATACAGCCACCGGTGCTTGTGTCCCGTTTCATCACATTCTTTTGGTAAGTGACTGCATTCACGGAGTAGCTTTTCTGCATCCATGAGCATTGTCACTGACGGTGGTAGGCGACTTTGTTCATGGAGCCACCTTTCTTTCTGACCACTTCTTCTAGTCCCTTGTATTTATATTTCTACAATTTTAGTTATAGTTTCAATACTTTCTGCTTTCTTTATTTGTCAGTTCTTATAGGTCTCATTCATGTGAGTAATTTTTTCTGTGGTGCACCACATTGTTCGAGCGGTTAAGTTAGTTTGGCGTTATTGTTTGTGTATGTGTGTGTGCGTGCGGTGAATTGTTACACCTGTTTTGAGTTTCATTTATTACTATGTTCAATAAAGTTTTAATATTTTCAGTCCACATATACCTATCTATATACACATTATTGGGAAGATTCGATAGTTTGTTTGTTTCTCTCGGCTACTAAGATTTCTTTTTCAACGCCAAATTACCTGAAGTGAGTATTTGTTCACGACTAGATAAACTATTTGTCCACATTTTCTGAATAATTAGAATTATTGTATTGGTTGTTCATTGTGTCTTTTTGTATCTTTCCCAGATCACTAAATAAAAACTCAGTCAATTACGCTGTTTCTATTCGGAGAAGCAATTCCGAAACAGCTACTGTTTTACGTCAGTCTTGATCGTATAGGAACAAATCATTTTTCAAATTTACAAATATATTTAAGTGATGTATACGCCGACAAAATATAAATCACGCGGCGAGTTGTCCTAGCGGCGAGTTGTCCTAGCGGCGAGTTGTCCTCACGGCGAATTGTCCGCGGCGAGTTGTCCGGCGGGATTTGTCCTAGAACCCTGAAACCTACACCAAAATATCATATTTAAAGATCGAGGAGTCGGATCGAATTTTTGTATTTCAAAGGTGTTGTATTTCGCAACTGGGCTATTTTCTATTAATCTTGAAAATTATTTTCGGATAATTTTAAAAAGAAAAAGTTATACTTGGCTATTTTTGACGAGTAATACACTAGTAGAAAAGCATATCACTCTCAATAAAATTGAAATTCTTGTATAATCTACATTACATAATGAGTGAGGAATGTCGAATTATTAACTTATGACATTTAGGAAAGATTGGTACCGCAAGAAATATAAATTTATATAATTCTATTTAATTTATCTACTAAATACTGACATATTACATATCATTTGAAATAGTTATACTCTGTTAATTTACTCATTATCTGATCGTAAATTTTGTAATAAATATATGAATACAGACATAAAGGTTGTAAAAATATTATAAACAGCTTTCTAAATTCATATTCCGTCTAGTAATTATTATGTGGTTTGAGTTGATTAATTGTATTAATTCATGTGATGTAAGCACGCAGCTGATTTTCTGCAGTCATGAGCCAAAATTTAAGAAAAAGACTTCATATTTATGACTATGAAATATATAAATAGAATAATGGTATTTTGAGCGTTATTACCTTTCCCATCACTGTTTTTAATGTGTGATTAAATAATGGCGATAAAATCTCAAACACTGTACGCAGGGAACTAACCGGTAGATAATTTCAATTGTAAAATATAGGGTCGGGAGGGGCGAATCTCGCGCAGCAGCACACGGGGCGAATCTTGCGCACCACATGTTTAAAGGGCTATGAATGTGCTAGCCCAATAACAAAAATAGTCATAGACCGGCTCAAATATGTAGTAACTCTGTATAAAATTAAAACAGCTTACAGGCATTTATTCATAGTTGAAATAAATCACATTTAAGACCATATGAAAAGTACCTAGTCGAAAATTCATTTTATCGAATTACTCTAAAAAATAAATTTGTTATAAAAAAATTTCTATCCCAGACAATAACCTGAAGTTTTTAGTGCATGATGATCATTGACTTTAGTTGCCTCAGTTAAAATAACAAGGTTCTAAACTTTTTAATATTTTATTTAGCGGAGTTTTTCCGTGCGCAACTATTCGCCCCACCATATTTTGCATGGCGGGGCGAATATTGCGCACTATAGAAATTTATTTTTAGGCCATGAAACAGTTTTTAATGCTTAATATTACTCTCTCTATATATGTGTATTTCTTCACTTTCAACTAAAAACATACACATTCAACATATATTTCAGATAATAGGTCGAAATATGAAATTGTAAATCAGGGTGAATTTAAAGTCATTAATTAGTCTTTTCTGTGAAATTTATAGTTAAACATATCAAACATCACTATACATGTTAATCATTTGCTTTTCTATTTAGTATAGTTATATAATCTTATTATTCGGTTCTTTTTAATAAAATCGAAAATATCAGGTCTAAAATGACAGGGTTAAACCATCGTACAGGGAAACCCAATTCTGATATCATTATGCTTTTAAAAGTTGCAAATCGACACTGCACCATGTTGTGAATAGTAGCTTCGTTGACCTTGTCACTTCTGAGGATTGTCCTAGAAGTGTAGAAGTGGGAGTACTTGTTCGAATAAAGAAAATGGCTAAGAATGTTTGTGCAATGTTGAAGACTCGAAGAAATACTTGGAAAAATTCAAAATATAGCTAAATACATGAATGTGATACAGACTTCAATTAGAACCATCATCACGAAGGATCTTCAGTTGTCTTCTTACAAAATGAGAGAACACTAATTCCTCACACTTCTTAAAAAGCAAAATAGACTTGAGAGAACAATGGTCCTTCTCAGAGAGCTTAAAGCGGACACGACAAGGTATGAAATAGATTTTTTTAACGAGAAACTCTTCATTATTGAAGCCAACCTAATTCAATATTCATGATCAGAAGATATCCAAGATTTCCCCTATCTCGAAAACTTGAGTCTCCTCTGATTTTCGTGGAGAACGGCCTAAGATCAATCCTCTTTTAAGAGTATTGTGGTTCTAGCTATTGGATTGATGAAAAAAAAAACACTTCAAAAATCAATCATTTATCTTCCAACAAGATGGTGAACTTTTTACTACTTAAACAAGACACATGAGTGGTGATCACGTCAATTGCCAAGATTCTGTCGCAAAGAAATTTGGCGTCTTCAGCGCCATATTTCAACCCAATAGATTTATGAATGAAATCTATTGAAACAGCATAGTGGCTTAAAAGGCCGTTCCTTGTTTGAGGACGAGGAGCCACACGGGTAAATCATTGACAACGAAACTGATGATTTCATAGAAAAGGACGTAGCAGAGATCTTCTGGCGCAGAACCTGAACCGTTGGTCTTTGAAAAACACCAAAGGAATTAGGTGGGTCAACCTACCTTCTTGTAGACAGACCAAAGAACTCTTCCTCTTTGAAAGAGAATGTCAAAAGCTATTGTTAATAACCCGATTGAAACTTCTTCTTCTATCCTTGGAACATTTGGTCCTAAAACAGTAATACCTTTGGTCCTAAAACAGTAAAACAATAATACTTGCCGACGATCTGATCTTCACCCAGAAACATGACCTCATAATATTGTTGTGGAATTTTCTACCTCTTACAAGACTAGGGACAGAACTCTGGATGAAATTTTACTACCTTCATAGTATCATTATACTCTCAAATTCTCATACATTTTTACCTTTCTTGAAAGAATTAAAAGACTAGAAGCTAGAGTTCAACGACTAACCTTTAGGTCTAGAGGATTCAGTACATATGGACCCTCTCTTGGCCTGGGTATCTCCCTGACCTTACAATGGCAAGTGAATATTCCACGTAACCTAATAGATGTACGAAAAACCCATTTGATTCTATATTCTTATTATTGTAGTTTCAGAGACATAAAGTGAAAATATCTAAGTGTGTAACAGTATTTTGAATAACGTTTTAGATATGTATGCTAAATTGGTAATAAATGCTACATATATTTGACATCTAAAAAGAATTATTACTTTCATAGATTGCGTAAGGTTATCTTTTGGGCGACATATTTTTGTTTGTCATCTTGTTGCTCACATAACTCAAAAAGTCTTCGATCAAATTACTTTGAATTTGGTAAGATGATCGATTGACTAATCTCCAGGAACCATCTGGTAAAATTTTGGGAGCTATCCGGTCAAAGCTCAAGGTCATTTATAACTCAATAATTCAAAAAGTTTTCAATCAATTTGTCTGAAATTTGATAGGACGATTGGTCAATATCTAGGAACGGTTTGGTAAGTTTTTGGAAACGGTCAGGTTAAAGGTTAAGTTGATTTATAACGCAAAATGTATTCAATCAATGTAACTGAAATTTGGTCAACGGTTGGTAATTATCCAGGCAGGAACCAATTTATTAGATTTTGTGAGCAATCAGGTAAAAATAAAAGTCAAGGTCATTTATAACACAAAAGAATTTAACCAAATTGTCTGAAATTGGGCGGGACGATGCTTCAATATTCAGGAATCATTTGTTTATATTTTGGGAGTGAACAGGTTAAAGGTCAAGGTCATTTATAAGCAGTGGAAAAAGTATGCGCTCTATGAGTGCCCGTCATCTATTTATTTATTATATTTATAGTTACATAATATGTAAATATAATAGTGTCATACTTCAGATAAACTAATATTACAAGCATAAATTAATCCTGAATAGAAAGCAACATTCATGACGTCACACATACATACATTCTACAAACTTTACGTAAACAGGTCGAAAAAAGTTTGTCTCAAGTTTTGAATTTGAATAATAAGATTGTTTATGCTTTTAAACACATTGGAATTATTTTTATAGTAAGTATCTAGACACTCAATAGTGCTATTTTTCACTATGGAAAGGAATTAAAGGGTGCGCAGATATTCACCCCTCTCGCGCGCAAGAATCGCCCCATCAAGGACAATTTCAATTGCGCACTACTTTCGTCAATAACTCAGATTATACAAATGCTTATTTTTTGTCCTTTGGATGGTGTATAAAATGCCTTATTGCGGTTCTTCATGTCAAATATTATTCGTCTATCTGCAAAAACTAAGTTGCAAAACCCAAAAGTTTTTAGTGCGCAAGATTCGCCCCTCCCGACCCAACATGCATTCATTGCGTAAATAAAAATTTAGTCATCAAATAAAATTTGATTCATAATTCCATATAACAGTTATAAAGATATTATACGCATTAGAGTTATACAGTTCAAATAATAAATTTCCTTCTACTAAATTAGATGGTATACGCTATTAAATATACTGAATATATTCAATTGAATTAATTTAGTTGTATAAATAGTTGTGGTATTCTTCCCCAGAGCAATTGAAAGGGGAAGTAATGGGAGGTAGCGGCATTACATAGATAGTAGGTACTATTCCCCATAGGTACCTTGCAGATAATTGAAACTAAGGGAGAGGGGCAGGTGAACTATGCACTCGAACGTGCTGCAATGCATTTAAATGTGTAATGAATTAAAATGTGCATTCAAATGAATTGTAATACAGGATATCGTTCATAATCGCAGTGTTCAACATTATAAATTTTAATAATATCCTTAATATTGATTTGATTTGAATTAGGTTGGTTTTAAAAAATATTATATAATTTTATTTATTGAATTACGTATGTATGTAATTAAAACTTAATATAACTAGATTTTTGCGCTCAATAGAGCTCATACCTTCGCCACCGCTTTGAACCGTTCTCTCCCAAAATTTAATTAACTGCTAACATGGATAATAATCAATCGTCCTACCAAGTTTCATGCAATATAGTTCAATACTTTTTGAGTTGAATGACCTTGACCTTTGACCGGATCACTTCCAAAATTCTACCAGATGGTTCCTGGACATTGACCAATAGTGTCATCAAATTTCAGACAATTTGGTTGAATACTTTTTGAGTTATTGAGTTATAAATGGCCTTGATCTTGATCTTTGACCTTTGACCTGATCGCTCCCAAAATCTAACAAAATGGTTCCTGTATATTGACCAATCATCCCACCAAGTTTCATGCAATATGGTGCAATACTTTTTGAGTTATAAATGACCATGACCTTGACCTTTGACCGGGTCACTTCCAAAAGACTAGCAGCAGGTAACTAGACATGGAGCAATTGTTTCACCAAATTTCAGGCAATTTGGTTGAACACTTTTTCAGTTAAGCGAATAACAAGATGATAAATAAATAAATAAATAAATTCCGATGAAAATATGACCTTCCCGCATTCTGCGAAGGTAATTAGAACAAGGTATGCATACAATGTGTTTTTTAAGATATCATTCACTATTGAAAAAAAAAAATTGTACATATGATGTAAGTTAATCGGAACAGTGGAGAAACAGAGAGCATATCAACCAACTGATTATTTTTCTAGAACCCATCGATTATTTCAAAAATAAATCCAGAAACTTCTATTCGACGAGGTGCACCGAATTGCGAGTATTGAGTCAAAAACTGCGAGTGCGAGTGAAAAACTGCGAGTGCGAGTGTAAAACTGCGAGTGCGAGTAAAAAATTGCGAGTGACAGTCAAAAAGAGATATTGTGAGTGAGTATTCTGAAATGCGTGAGGGAAATTCAAAATGCGAGAGGGAATTTCTAAAATGCAAGTAAAGAATTATTTACATACCTACCAACGTATCGGGTTAATTAGGTAGCTATCTAATTAGGTGGGTACTTACTAGCACTAGGTAAGTAGATAGGTTCTTAACTCAAGCCTATACCTAGCTAGTAAGGTACATAGAAAATAAGCAGAAATTTATACTGTTCTATATTTAGAATGGCTCCAACTTCAGATTTTTAACAAGGCAGGTATAGAAGCTAACTTCCTAGACTGGTTAGTTACTTTTCTTTCTTTCTAGTTTAGTTTCGTAAGGATATCTGTTTTGGCAGAGACAATGAGCCAGTAGTTACTTAGTTAGGTAGTAACATTGTTACCATACGTAAGCCTAACCAGCAATCTAAGTAAACTTAACAATGAAACGCATTCAGTTTTTTTTCTCGTCAAAATTAACACGTAATCGAAGGCAAAAACGAAAATCCCGCGCACAATTTTCACTCGCAATATTTTTTACTCTCACTCTCAACTCATCACTTGCACATAGAAGTTTTCACTCGCAATATTTTTTACTCTCACACTCAACTCATCACTTGCACATGCATCACTTGCACTTCTATTCGACATGATGGGGATATTTTCAATATCGGCCACGGATCGGCTCCACAAATTATGAATGAACATAAATTCATCACAATTAACTCAAATTTATCCAAGAACTTAACGCAAGCGACTACGCTGCAAGAACGACATTTGTTGAAGAAATGTTACACAAGATTTTTCAGTCACGGAATTTCCTTCAGTACAAAATTATTTCTGATGAAATACATTTCCACTAACCCTCGAACAACCATGTGGGTTACCATATTGAATGATAGAATTTTCGGCCTTGTTTTCATTGATACAAATGTTAATGGTAATAATTATCTTGATTTATTCCATTCTAACTATCAACTTGCTCTTTTGATTTGACCAAATTCAGAATTTTTTCTTTGTGCAAGATGGAGGAGCACCACCTCCTTTCCAAAAAAACTGCCAGACAGTGACTGAGTGAAAAATTTCAAACAAGTGGATTTGCAGAAGTTCAGATGGCGTCATGAACATTAAGTGATCACCAAGATCACCTGATCTTACACCTTGTAATTTCCTTCTAGATTCAGTAAGAGTAGATTAAAGTTTACCATACTCATTCCAATTAAGGTTATCAATGAGTCGAAGAACACAATCAGTCAATCAATTGTATAAGTAATCTTGGAGATGTTGCATAACACTATGGTTTCATTCCAGATACGTCTAAATTTTTTCGTCCAATTAAGGCAATGGTGCTCTCTATATTTTAATTCAAAGAAAATTCGATGCTAGGGTCTCTTATGTACTGGCTTAAATTTTGTAGCCTAGTTTTGCTTTCAAAATATCGTTTTAATGGAGGTTAATATTTTTGTAAAATATTAACTGAAATTCAGGAGGAGCACTGAGTTCACCTGCCAGCAAATGGTGGGGAATCCACTGTGACGTCATAACTTTTGTGCTGTAGCTGCATGCATGTTCTTCAGTGATCTAGAGTTTAGAGTTCCTAGACAAAGTGGCAGTTTTTATAACCTAGCAATACAGTTCTGTAACTTTTAATGTCAAAAACAAGTACTTTATACTGCTCGCTTCAGCTAAGAGAGATAAATGAGTCATAATTCCACCTTAGACAGAATCCTTTTAGATATTCCAAGATATATTTATTTTATCTATGGCATATAAATTTAATACCAGCTATTCGAAATTGCTAAAAGATTATTGTTTGTTTTATTATATGAGAAGAAAGAAACAAAGTGTTAATTTAATTATTGGGCGTTAATACTCCATAAACAATAGCAATAGGTATATTTTTTTATATTCTAGGAGAAAAATATAAAAACTGGTATACCTTTTGAAAATTATAAAAATATCACACCTTAGAAATTTAAATTCTTAATTAACTTCAAAATAGGTATTGCAATCTCAATTGTTTCATTCATTTTAAATATTTTTAGTAGGCTTCACTAGAAAATTATGGCAACACTTACAAGTGACGCCACGACTAATAAATTCCTACCTACACACAGAGAACGGTTTTGTTGTTACAACAAAAATAGTAGGTTTTTGGTTGTATTAACAAAATAAGTTAGTCAGCTATGAGCCATCAAAATAATTTTGTTACAGTAAATATATTTTTTTGTTAAGTTTTTTTGTTATAGTTACACTAGAATTTTTAAGGTATAACAGTAACATTACAATACTGTTACTTCAAAAAAAGTATTTTGCTATGTCAACAAAAAGTATATTTAAAGCAACACAAATAATTTTTTGTAGCAACAAAATCATCTTGTTATTTTAACTGAAAAACAGATTATGCTGTTTTAATTACTATTTCTTATTATATTGCATATAGTGTATATGTAAATTTGGCTGTATCAATTAATATAATGTTACAAATTGATATATATTAAATAAATGGGAAGAAATGAACATAGAAATGAAGTGGTGTATCCGGGAATCGAACCGACGATCTCCATTTCCAGCCTGCGGCGCTAACCTCTCAGCCAGCCACCCTGGACATGGTTGAAGTAGGATTGGAATGAACTATAAGCAATTTGATAACACGCATGCCTTTTAAAGTTATTATAAATGAATATCATTTAATATTCTATTGATTTCGTATCTTTTCTTTTTTTATAATAACAAGTAATAGAACATTTCAATTGAATATTTTTATAATAGCTATCTATTAATATTTATCAATTCCCACCTACCATCTAGTTTCTTACTATGTTTTATCAATCAATACTTACATAGATACCTACTAGTGTTTAACATTACTTACGTAGTTATGATACGTAAATAAGGCTTTAGAATGAACTTGCTGCAATATGTATCAATATTTTTACCATTAAGATTTGCACCAAGACTCAATGTATTACTTTTTCCCGCGTACTTTTTCCCGCATAAACCAGACGAGGGACATCACGCGTGGCACATTCGTGGGAATAGCGATACAAAATAGCACTCGAGAAACATGTATAAATTTATATATATTGATTCTGTACGAACAATGAATACATATTGTGGTAGCTTAAAATTTATATGTAGCCTAATAACAAAAAAGAAATTGCAGACAATTATTCTTACTGACAATATAATATTGTTAATTGTAAGAAATATATCAACAGAAATATAATATTATTGTAGCAAAATTATTATTTATAAAGACAAAGGTATTTTGTTAAACAATAATGTTATATTTTAACTAAATTTTTCAAGTTACTACTACAAAAACATTTTATTATAAATAAAAAAACATTTAACAATATTATATTGCTATCATAACAATATTTAAGTTAATATGAACAAAACATTTATAGTAACCTTAACAATATTCTATAACAAAAATTGTACTGTTAACTAAAAGAAAATATTTTGTTGTAGCGAAGAAACCTTTGAACAATATTTTATTGCTGGTTTAACTCAATTGATGGTTAATATAACAAAATTTTCCCATTATCATAACCAAATGTTATCGACAAAATACGTTTTGTAAATTCAACAAACCCGTTCTCTGTTTGTATCTCCTTGGAAGTTGAGAGAGGAGAGGGGAGATAGGCATAGGAACAATGAAG
Organism: Caprella mutica; assembly: GCA_947561585.1. Classification (NCBI taxonomy): domain Eukaryota; kingdom Metazoa; phylum Arthropoda; class Malacostraca; order Amphipoda; family Caprellidae; genus Caprella; species Caprella mutica. The sequence continues at coordinate 108,853 of CANNZV010000574.1, read as the reverse complement.
AGCAGGATGGTTAGAGGAGGAAGTATGTGAGGAGGAAGTTACAAGGAGAGAATAGACTGTGAAAGGGGTGTTAAATAGCATAAGAAGGAATGGAGGACTAAGAAATATATGGAGTGGGCCGGAATAGATGGGGAGGACATGGAGAGGATGAGTGGACAGAAGGTGAGGAGGAGAGTAGCAGAGAGAGTAAAGAGAGAATGGATGGAGGAAATAAGCGAGAAGAGCACGCTGTGGCTGTACAGAGAGTACAAGAGAGAGATGAAAGAGGAAGACTATGAGGGAGGAGAGGGGAACAGGATATGGTTCAAAGCAAGAACAAACTGCTTGTGGCTGGGAGACAGAAGAAGAGACAGGGATGAGGAGAGGTGCTTGCTATGTGGAGAGAGGGGGGCGGAAGACCTGATGCATTTTGTCTTGGACTGTGTTGAGCTGGAGGAGGAGAGACCAAGGGTGGAGCAGAGGCAGACTGTGTTGGGGAAGTTTCTGTTCGGAGAGGAGGGAAGAAGAGGGAAGAGCGAGGTGATGATGAAGATGTGGAGGAAGAGAAGAAAAGTTGACAGAAGAGGAAATGACTGAAGCGGATGAAGAGGACGAGTGATGCAGATGAAGCCGATGAAAAGGCATATTCGAAGAATCCTGACTGACTACGCCCCATGGATACGCCACAGATCATTGAATGATCTGTGGAATACGCCTTGCGCAGTTAAGCTAGGTACTTTCAATATCTATGTACCTACTGATAATAAATCCAACTAACTATAGTATCTATAATATATGAATGTTATATTATAGTATTCTTCTATTACATAACTATTAATTATTATATTAACACTAAGTGTATTACCCATCAAAATGTAAGGAAACTAGGTATTTATGAAATCATGGGGAGTGATTCTTACCTAGGTAACTATAATAAGCACTTAGCTAGTGTAGATACCTATAAATTTGCTATAGATATGCAGTATCTATTCACTATGAACTAGGTAAGTAGCTAGGTAAGATCGACAGCGTGATAGAGTAAAATTATCAAATTGTACCTATTTACTCACCAATTCAACATTTTAACCCAGAATTTAAATTTACAAACTCTCTAGCAGAAATCTTCTGTCAATTAATTGGCTAGAACTGCCACATTTTTCTGTTTGGTAGCTAGGTGAGTAGCTAAATGAAACTAAAAAATATATAAATCCTAATTATTAGTATTGCCTAATTAGGGTAATTAGGCTAATTTTAATTCAACTATAAATATTAAATCTATTTAAGAGTACGGCACTTTATACGTATCAATTTGATAAAAATATGTTAATTAATTCCTGTTGTAAAATTTTAATATTGGTGTGAAATATTATTTTAAAAGAAGGTGTCAAATTGTCCATCCTGTGATGGGCAGTAGGGACTTCTAGAAGATAAAACTATTTATTTTTATTTTATTAAACTTATCAAAAAGTAAATTACAGAGAATATCAAAAATTTAAAATGAACAATGAACAACTAATTTAAAACTTGAGGGATAAAAGTATAAAAAAGGAATAGTAGGAGTAGTTAAAAAGTTACATGGTAGGTAATTAAAAGATAGGAAAAGTTAAAATAGTTAGGAACTAGTTGAAAATTGGGGGGACTTGTCATTAGTCCGACGCCTACTAGTCCCCAATTGGCCGATAGTTACATCTTTCTGTGTTATTTCTCGTTTTATTTTTTGATTAAAATAAAAATATGATTGAATAGTTAGTTATTAATTAACTCAATTAATAACTATTCTAAATAATGAAATAATTTTTCATTTCTTTCATTTTTGAAACTTTATATTCCTCTTTTATTTAACTTTATTTCTAATATTAATTAGTATGATGCATCCCTCAATTGATTTCATAATTTAATGTAGTTTGTTGTATCCGCTAATTTGTTGTACTGTACACTTCATGATTGTTTAATGACCTGACAGGGGGGTTTGGTCGCCCCCCTATCCCTATATACATATATGTTATGTTCAATCAGTAATAAACTACTACAAAAGTGTCGGACTAATGGGGTGTCGTTCTAATAGGGCGTCGGACTAGTGAATAGTAACCTAAAATTGGCTATCATTACTACATAAAATAATAAGTTATCTTTCCATAATTAAATCCTTATACAGCTTTTTAAAAGAATTATTTGCAAGATTAAAAAAGCGGGGGATCCATTGAAAAGTTTTATAGCTTGGAACATGGTAGATTTTTTCTACTTCCAGTCTAACAGGAGGTAAAATAAATTTAAAATTTCGGATACTATGGTCATGCTATGGTAACAAATTAACATTATCATGCAAAGCACTTCTATTAAATTTTAATAAGAAATAATTACGAAGGTCGTCCAGTTTTAAAACTTTTAAGATTGAAGAACTTTTCAGTCGTAGAAATTAGAGGAAAATGATTTCATATTTGAAATAATAGGTAAAATTTTATTCATTAAAATATGTATTTTATTAGTGTGAACGGCGTAGGTTTTTCCATATATAATAATTGACTGGATAGCTATTGAGTAGGCAAGTGAAATGGTATATTGTAATAAGGGCAGGTCTATGAGCGGTACAACGGTTGGAAATTTCAGTTTGTTCGTTCAAACTGCTATACATCTTTTATAAACTTCTAAAATATTGTTAAAATTTATATGTGGATAGAATACTGGTTGGCAGAGAGAGAATAGCATTAGTTTAGTTTTCGCAGTATTTGGAGTTAATTTGTTCATAGCTAAAAACATCTTAAGTTCTTCGATAAAATGAACATACAATCAAAAAAAGAGGCTTCTACGGAATTATTTATTTTAAAATGATTTATTTTTGTAATTTATTTTCATTTCGTTATGTTTTATTTATATTGTAATTAAAGATAGAATTAAGTTTTATTTATAAATAGTCTGTATCCTAGATAGGAGATTAGAGTATATAAATTGTGTATCTTTTAGGTTAAAATTAGGTTTCCTGAGGTTGATTTTTGAATAAATCGAAAGCTTGAACAGAAAATGGCAGTTTTTATTATTTCTCTTGTTTTACATTTTATTTTACAATCAAAAAGCTTCATTAAAATCAGATTCAGCGAAGTAAAATACCGCGTCATCAGTCAACAGGATACATTCAAAGTTATGTCAGTAATAAAAATGTTAAAAATTGTAGGCGAGATTACTGAACCTTGTGTGAGACCTACATTGATAGTTCTAAAAGTTGATTTTGATTCGTTGATCTGGACATATTAAAATAACACAATCGTTAATATGTCTTCTAATTCCACAATGATTAAGATTTGACGGCAAAATATATATTATAAAAGTGTTAATTTGTAAGATTCCAAATAAAAGAATATTATCATCGATTTATCCAATCAAATAATGTTTTCAATTACCGTAGATTGAATGAAAAACGAATTTAATATTTAGTTTAAAAATAGTTAATATTTTCTAATAAAACCCGGTAAACTGCATGATATAAGTATTGTAAATTGGAATGTCCTTTACCATGTATATACTTGTGTCCAAAATGAACTACAATTAATAAATTTTTGTTCACATCATGTTAACGATTCACTTAAAAAATAGCGTGAAAAACTACAAAATATGACTCAAATAAATAGTGTGTGTATAATTAATATTGGTCATGAACACAAACATTATTAAATCGAACCCAAAGATATGCAAACACATTAGGTATGATATATAATAGGAAAAACTAATATCATTATACATTTTTACCGTCAATACTGTTAACCATAGATAATTCTATGTTAATTCAAAGATAAAAAATATACCTAATTATACTACCGAAAATTGTCTGAATGAGAAAATGAATGTTTATGACTATCGAATATTTCAAATTAGACGGATTTATTAATTAAATTGGTATTAAATTTAACTGTTCAAACTCTTAGTATTTAGAAACGAATTGCAGCGTTGATTAACGAAAAAGAACTTACAATAAAAATATTCAATCAATATAATACATTATGTTGTATTCGTCTAGTTAGATTTCATGAGATAGAAATTGTCTCTTAAATTTATTAGTAACACTTCATAATGTCATGGTATTTAAAGTTACAAAAAAATTAGAAGAATGGATGAATTATCCGTGAACGAATCATCCGTAGACGAATTTTCCTATCACTGAAATTACATGCCAAGTGATCGTCTACACCTTTTTAATATTTGTTAGAATTCTTTGGTAGAATATTATAGTTAGAATGACTTCATAGGGCTGTTGTAAGAGTTAGTTAAGTGTACTTACTGTGTTTACTTTTTGCGATTATTGCAGCATTCACTTTCTATGATTTTTATTATTCTTTGCCAATAATGAGAATCGTTGGTGTTAAATAGTCTTTTTAAAAGAACTGTGTGGGTGGATAAATGAATGAAATGTTCCAAATCATTAGCCACATTTGCGTATTATTCAAATAAACACGAGTAAATATTGTGAGGTATTTTCCCGAAGTTCAGCACAATCTATATCATTTGCAGCTTGAAAAGAGCACCCTCTTTTTTAACTGAACTGGCTCAATATTTACCCTTCGAAAGCTGACATTCCTTCCTCTCATAAATTTATTCACAGTTCCCTAACTCACTCGAATAATTATCCAAAAATAATTTACCCGCTGAAGGACTGAAGAAAATCAGTACAAAGGTCTCCGACAGAGGGGATGTGGAGGGGGGATTTGGCATCACTGGCTTCAGTTTGAACTGAACGCTCGTGTGAGTGGCTTAGTATGTGTCTCCTCCTCTCATTCCACAGCCAACGCTGGAACATTGGTAGTGTAAAGGTGCCATGTATTATCCTAATGACAATGTGATGTAGTGAGTGAATAAATTAGTCTGTTATCATGTCGAGAGTCTCTGGAACACTCGCTATGCCTCTGCAGCTCTGTTAACCATTCATTTGAAAAAGCAGGCCTCGTTAGAATGATTACCATAGTCAATTTAACGATGTAAATTTGATGCTGCCTTTTGAGATTCATATTCTATTGATAGCCAGACCTCTTACCGTCAAGAAGTAGAGTGAAGTCGGCTGCTAATGTATTTCGAAAGCTCGAGAGAGTCTTTAGACACGGGGATTCGACTCTGGCAATAAACAATCCAACAGGTAGACCATCGACGGTGCTATATGAGGGCATTCTACCTGCTATTATATTACACTTCTTACCCGCTAAAATAATAGCCATCTTTGTTACACTGAATATTACCATATTTCCTTTCTCACCATGCCAAGTGTTACAAATTTTCATATGTTGCTGTAACTTATTATAATAAATTACTATGGCAGTGATTTGGTAGTTGTGTAACTATGATGAAAATGTTTAGTATTAATTGATTGTCTTAATTTATTTGTATCAAAATTATATTGACAAAGGTTATATTCTACAATATTAATTATAATAAAATCATCTTTGATTATTAATATCAAATATATATATATATGTTTCATAATATTATACTATAATGAAATCATCTTTTATCATTACTATGTTTTTTTAATTCATTATTCGTTTAAAATGATAATAATTGGCCTATCCAAACATTAGTGCTGTTATTTTAGGGATAGGCTGGCCTATGTAAATTTGCTTGAATTGATTAAAGGGCTTTATTGTCCTTTGAACAGGTATTAAGTATTCGAATTCAATGATTATCAGTTATATTTAATATAATGAACTCTATTGAATGGATTATCATTTATTTTGGTTATCGAATTACAGTACACGAGGTTTCTATTGATTTGTTTATTTATGTCTAGAATGGTTATTTTAATCTGAAGAAATTCAAAATTGTTTGTGTGGAATTATCTTGTTATGTGTAGTGATTTTCTTCTTGTGTTTGGCATTACGTTTCTATTTCCTTGTTCTGGATTTTCTTTTAAACATAAGTTCCGAAAATAAAAGTAACATTATAATGATTTTCAGTTATTTAATATATTATAAATCAGGGAGCTATAATGTAAGTAATGAAGAAATGAAATAATAATCAAATATCAATTGGTATTGATGAAAAAATTATTTTTGGAAAATAATTAGTTACATCTGCCATTTCAAAATTAATTACATACGTTAGAAATAATAAATAAACAGTCTTATAATTACCATGTGAATGCTTAGACTTGCTTACAGGTTACTAAGTAACTGGTAACTGATTGCCAGGATTACTACAAGTATCTGGTAACTGTGAGAATTAGTTAGTAACTGGTAACTGTGAGAATTAGTTAGTAACTGGTAACTGTGAGAATTAGTTAGTAACTGGTAACTGTGAGAATTAGTTAGTAACTGGTAACTGTGAGAATTAATTAGTAACTGGTAACTGTGAGAATTAGTTAGTAACTGGTAACTGTGAGAATTAATTAGTAACTGGTAACTGTGTGAATTAGTTAGTAACTGGTAACTGTGAGAATTAATTAGTAACTGGTAACTGTGTGAATTAGTTAGTAACTGGTAACTGTGAGAATTAGTTAGTAACTGGTAACTGTGAGAATTAATTAGTAACTGGTAACTGTGAGAATTAGTTAGTAACTGGTAACTGTGAGAATTAATTAGTAACTGGTAACTGTGTGAATTAGTTAGTAACTGGTAACTGTGAGAATTAATTAGTAACTGGTAACTGTGTGAATTAGATAGTAACTGGTAACTGTGAGAATTAGTTAGTAACTGGTAACTGTGAGAATTAATTAGTAACTGGTAACTGTGAGAATTAGTTAGTAACTGGTAACTGTGAGAATTAATTAGTAACTGGTAACTGTGAGAATTAGTTAGTAACTGGTAACTGTGAGAATTAGTTAGTAACTGGTAACTGTGTGAATTAGTTAGTAACTGGTAACTGTGAGAATTAGTTAGTAACTGGTAACTGTGAGAATTAGTTAGTAACTGGTAACTGTGAGAATTAGTTAGTAACTGGTAACTGTGAGAATTAGTTAGTAACTGGTAACTGTGAGAATTAGTTAGTAACTGGTAACTGTGAGAATTAGTTAGTAACTGGTAACTGTGAGAATTAATTAGTAACTGGTAACTGTGAGAATTAGTTAGTAACTGGTAACTGTGAGAATTAATTAGTAACTGGTAACTGTGTGAATTAGTTAGTAACTGGTAACTGTGAGAATTAATTAGTAACTGGTAACTGTGTGAATTAGTTAGTAACTGGTAACTGTGAGAATTAGTTAGTAACTGGTAACTGTGAGAATTAATTAGTAACTGGTAACTGTGAGAATTAGTTAGTAACTGGTAACTGTGAGAATTAATTAGTAACTGGTAACTGTGAGAATTAGTTAGTAACTGGTAACTGTGAGAATTAGTTAGTAACTGGTAACTGTGTGAATTAGTTAGTAACTGGTAACTGTGAGAATTAGTTAGTAACTGGTAACTGTGAGAATTAGTTAGTAACTGGTAACTGTGAGAATTAGTTAGTAACTGGTAACTGTGAGAATTAGTTAGTAACTGGTAACTGTGAGAATTAGTTAGTAACTGGTAACTGTGAGAATTAATTAGTAACTGGTAACTGTGAGAATTAGTTAGTAACTGGTAACTGTGAGAATTAGTTAGTAACTGGTAACTGTGAGAATTAGTTAGTAACTGGTAACTGTGAGAATTAGTTAGTAACTGGTAACTGTGTGAATTAGTTAGTAACTGGTAACTGTGAGAATTAGTTAGTAACTGGTAACTGTGAGAATTAGTTAGTAACTGGTAACTGTGAGAATTAATTAGTAACTGGTAACTGTGAGAATTAGTTAGTAACTGGTAACTGTGAGAATTAGTTAGTAACTGGTAACTGTGAGAATTAGTTAGTAACTGGTAACTGTGTGAATTAGTTAGTAACTGGTAACTGTGAGAATTAGTTAGTAACTGTCAATTTGTGTACATTTTACCTAATTATTTCTCATTACAAATGCAGCTTTGAAATATGCACCATTAATTGTAATTACCAGTAGCTAATTGATTATTGAACCGAATATTGTATGTGTGCCTTGGTCGATACAGTGTGAAGGTCTACTTAGTTATTTGGCATAACTTTTAGACAAAGATTTTAGACATAACTTTTAGATGTTGCCCTTAAACATGGCATTCAGATATTGCTTTTAGATTTAGACAAAGATTTTAGAGTCTTGGACAAAGATTTTATACATTGTTTTCAGACATATCTTCTACGTATATATATATCTTTTACCCATATCTTGTACCATAGCTTTCATTAACTCTTTTCAAGGTTTAACTGTCTAGTTCACTATAGAATGGGTGATCATTACACTCCTATGTTAATGTATTGAAATGTTTGAGGCCACCTTTCGTATGCCGTTAAAATAAAGGCAATGTTATTAGTGTAGCTGTACTTAGACCTACTTAGAAACCATTAGTGTGGTATATTTACCGCAGTTCTGTAATTACCAGTGGTATATTTACCAAAGTTCTGTACTTACCAGTGGTATATTTACCGTAGTTCTGTACTTACCAGTGGTATATTTACCGCAGTTCTGTAATTACCAGTGGTATATTTACCGCAGTTCTGTAATTACCAGTGGTATATTTACCGCAGTTCTGTACTTACCAGTGGTATATTTACCGTAGTTCTGTACTTACCAGTGGTATATTTACCGCAGTTCTGTAATTACCAGTGGTATATTTACCGCAGTTCTGTACTTACCAGTGGTATATTTACCGTAGTTCTGTACTTACCAGTGGTATATTTACCGAAGTTCTGTACTTACCAGTGGTATATTTACCGCAGTTCTGTAATTACCAGTGGTATATTTACCGCAGTTCTGTACTTACCAGTGGTATATTTACCTTAGTTATTCACCATTGGTCTATTCACCATTGGTCTGTTCACCATTGGTCTGTTCACCATTGGTCTGTTCACCATTGGTCTGTTCACCATTGGTCTGTTCACCATTGGTCTGTTCACCATTGGTCTGTTCACCATTGGTCTATTCACCATTGGTCTGTTCACCATTGGTCTATTCACCATTGGTCTGTTCACCATTGGTCTGTTCACCATTGGTCTGTTCACCATTGGTCTGTTCACCATTGGCCTGTTTACCATTGGTCTGTTCACCATTGGTCTGTTCACCATTGGTCTGTTCACCATTGGTCTGTTCACCATTGGTCTGTTCACCATTGGTCTGTTCACCATTGGTCTGTTCACCATAGGTCTGTTCACCATTGGTCTGTTCACCATTGGTCTGTTCACCATTGGTCTGTTCACCATTGGTCTGTTCACCATAGGTCTGTTCACCATTGGTCTGTTCACCATTGGTCTGTTCACCATTGGTCTGTTCACCATTGGTCTGTTCACCATTGGTCTGTTCACTCGTCTTTTATTTAATGTGTATCCATATCACGAACAGCAGCCTCTGTTTAATTTACATATTTCTTATTATACTATTGCATTAGTGTATATGTAAATTTACTGTATATCAATTAGTTCAATGTTACAAATTAGTTTAATTAGAAAACCCATTAACATGGGTTTTCAATAGTATAAATATTTGTGTAGTTTAACCAGTTAAAAGTGTACTTTCCCGTTAAAATAATAACATAAGAATTATGAGATCATGTCAATGTAATCCCGTCTATATCATAGTTACATTTCCCATGTTTAAAGTTGAAAATATAATAGTTTTTCTTATATGATCGAAATGGTGGAACTGTCCGATAATTCAGAACTTACCTTATTTATTTCGCAAAATGAACAAAATATTATTCAATTTACCTCAAAATATTCGAGTTGTCTGTTTTTCGTATCGTTCTAAAGACCCTCCCGCGTGAAAAAACGACCCAAAAATAGATATTTCAGACTGAAATTGTACACTTATTTTACACCAATAAATAGCGCAATTGCTTCTTATAGCCTCAAAATTCATTTCTCTTCCCGATAATTAGAGAAAACAACCAAAACGTTTTCCGATTTGAATCTATAAAATTATTGCTTCACCATCTACATTATAGTACTCTGTCATCGGATGGGTCTTAAGAAGAAGACACCAAATGAATAAATAAACAAATAAATGAACACAATGGAAATTATTAGGTCAAATTTATAAATAAAATTTTCTGATGTACAGTACAGAATGTTCCAGGAAAAAGGCAACTGAAGAAACTATAGTTAGTGATCCCCCTTGGTTGGAGGATTGGCTCTTGTCCACGGCTCTCGTGGACAAAAGTTATGTTAAATAGTACGCTACAAAGCCAGATAATTCTTGTTCACAATTTATTTGCCTCCACTGGCTTATAATACATGATTAAAGATATTATAGGTTCAGTTGCCTTTTTTCTACATAATGTGTATCCATATAACGAACTGTAATTATAATAACTTGTTATTATTGTTTTTTATATTATACAAAGTTATTAACTTATTATCTTATTATACAAAGTTAGTATATGTTATTATATAGAGTAATGTTATTATCTTATTCATTTGTTTTTCTATATTACAATTTTAAATGATCATCATTTAAATATAAGTATTTTGGCCAATTGTCCGCACGGCCAAATCTCATTCGGCCAAGTGTCCGTATACTCTATTCACCATTGATCTATAATTTTTGTTACTTATTTTATCACTCCAATCTATGGTTATTAAACTCGTCCACAACTCTTAATTTTACTGCACATTATTCTAAGGTATTTTGTCTGAGCACCTATTGAATTGCCTTATGTTTCTATGAAGTAATTTAGAGCTGCTAAACATAGAGGGGTGGCTACATTAGCTACAGTTAGTGGTCATCATTGTCTCCTATTACCAAATCCATGGCTAGAAATCGCCTAATATAGCTACAGCCCTTCTTAATTTATCACCATAGCTTTTTTAGTTACTCAGTTTAGGCACAAGCTTTGAAGTTATGTAACCTCTTTGTAGAGTGCCGTACTTACGCTGCCATTGCGTCAGTGGTTATTGTCTCATGGCAGACTTCAATGAATTTATAGCTATACCGTTAATAGAAATCAGAGAGATTCTATGGAAGTAAAGAAGATAAACCTTCCTGAAAAGTGATTGCTTTAGGTAAGGTTATGGAATAATATTTCAACAATGCTTTAATTCGTGAATAACTTTAAGACTATATTTAAGAATAATAGTATTTATTGATAATAATCTTAATATAGTTATGAAAAACATAATTATTAAAATGTATATTTAATGCTAACCTATACTCGAGTCTTGAATATCTAGGAATATATTTAATTCATTTTTAACTAATCACTTGCTCTTCAATATTATCCTCCTGCTTACCATTCTATTAGCTACAACCATACCTCCATAACATATAAACATTTGCTACATTATCCCTTCTATAGTAATGTAAGAAATTAACAATATAAGTAATTTATGGTTAAATTTCATATTCTTAACTAATCTCACAGCATCTGAGCAAGTTCACTAATAATACCTCCATATTTTAATTGGCTCTTCCCCAGTGTATTTAATAGATAACTCAAACAAACTGTGAAACGTATCTGCTATTTTCCCTCTAAATATTGCACCCTTTGATGGCTATCTGAAGCCCAACAAACTATACTCTCCATAAGCGAATAGTTAGGTAGTTCATTTTTGAAGTCTCTTAAGCTTGCTTTGAATTCACTCCTCTATTTTCCTTTGAAGCAGTTAATCATTTTATGATGACACTTCACAACAAACATTGGGGCTGCGACTTTATATTTCGCTAATGTCACGCATCCACTGGGGCACACTAGTACGCTCTCAAAGTCTGAGTAGCTTATTGTATCTTGAATAGCTTATTGTATCGCCACTAGCTTATTGTAGCGGCAATAGCTTATTGTATCGCCAATAGCTTATTGTATCGCCAATAGCTTATTGTAGCGTCAATAGCTTATTGCATCGTCAATAGCTTATTGTATTTTCATTTTCCAATAGATTTCATAATGTTGTTGATAGTTTATTGTATTTTCGATAGTTTATTGTATTTTAGATTGTTTATTGTATTTTCAATAGTTTATTGTATTTTCGATAGTTTATTGTATTTTAGATAGCTTATTATTATTATAAATACTTTATTGTAATTGAAAAACAATTTTCACAATTTCAAAAAAAGAACTTGTTAACTTGTTGTTTATGAATATTAATAACTTATTATAGAGTAACATATTATAATATATTATTGATAACATATTATTATTTTTCTATTTATTAATTATTTAAATACAATTTAGATAACTCGTTGAGCAAATATTATGCATTGAGAGAGTAAGTATATGTGAAGAAATTAGTCTCAGTCTTACCAAAATATAAACTAATTAGCAAAATGGATGATTTTTTTATTGAAATGGAATCTAATTTTATTATTGATGTGAAGTTCGATGGATATATCTTTTTATTTCAATCTAATTTTCCCAAAATGAACTTACAGTCATTCAATAATGTCTAGGATAATATGCCTCAAAGCTAAATAATTTCCAGTAGCTTGCTAAACTTCTAACGTTTCAAATATCCTGTTCAGATCAATTTCATATAAATATGAATACAGAAAAACTCAACAAGGATAATTCGAGTGAATGAAAAGACTATGAATTAAAAGCAAATATGAAAGTGTACTTTTTCGAGAAAATGTGTCAGTGTCAAATGTTGGTGCGTTACGCAGAGTTCTTGGTGATCATTTTTCTTGCAAGTAAGCTTGAGCTTGTCAGTTGCAAAAGTGTTAAATTGAGACATGCTGGCTGCGAAGACTTGGCCAGTGCCAACCAACGGTGTAGGAACGTCGAGGATACCTTATCCACAATGGACCTGGAGGCAAAGGGAGGCTATGTTGGTAAATCGGGGAACAAACCTGACTGGCCTGGTATATTGACGCTAAAATCTACTAGTCGCAGTACTGATCTAGTGAAGAAATACGGAAGTCGATCTGCTAAACCAGATGATGAGGACATCGATGCTTTTTCACAAGACTTCTTTGGTCTGAAACTTTCGAAAGCTGATATAAAACTGTGGCAGATGAACAACAAGAAAGACCATCACAAAATATCCAGAAAATTTCACTACGCAAAGGAAAAGAAGAAGTCAACAAGTGGAAATTCTTCAAACGGTCTGAACATCCCACGAGAAAATAAACAAGACTATTTTGAGGAGATTGAAGATTTCAACTATAATTTATCTTCTACTGAAGAAACAGAAAGAGCGCCAAGTAGCAACACTCAAAATCTATTCAGCAACAGGAGGAAAGCACTGTACAACTCAAACTATCATCTTACTCAACAGTCCTCATCAGTCAAAACCGATTCCCCGCAACCGAAAAACAACTCCTTCCTGAATGATGCCTTCCAAAGGAAGAAAAAACAAGATGAAAATCTACATTCAGCAGCGGGTGGTCCAGCGAACGGTAAAAAATCTACCGAATTGCCACAAAAGGATCAGGGTAGACGTATTTATTCTACTCCGACCACAAGTAGATTGGAGCTCATCAGCGGTCTTTACCATGGTCTAAAACTCTCCGTCAGTGAAAAGATTCCAACCGATCAATGCAGAGTCGTCGTAGAAGGACTGAAGGTAAGATTCACGAATAATTCTGTGCATATTCATATTGAGAGATCGATAGTCTTTTACCTGATGACTCAGCAATAAGATGTTATGTCCGTGGTTATTATTATAGAGGAGTTTTGCATCTAGTAATGACAACTTTTTCTATTCACCTGATTATACACCTTAGTTAATTCTTACTACTTACATGGTGGTTTGAATGTTATTTCAGGTTTCATTACAGGGTTAATTGACCTGAAGTCTCTCGTAACATTTAATGAGCTTAATGCTCTAAATTATAATCAATAATCATTGCTGTGCTTTGTAATTACACAGCCCTTCCACCCTAAGTCATAAACTATACTCCTCATGTCCTGCAGCCCTGCACTGGCTGTACTTTGCTTTGCCGAACACATTCATATTACCGGACACATTCATATTACCGGACACATTCATATTACCGAACACATTCATATTACCGGACACATTCATATTACCGAACACATTCATATTACCGAACACATTCATATTACCGAAAACATTCATATTACCTAACACATTCATATTACCGAACACATTCATATTACCGAAAACATTCATATTACCTAACACATTCATATTACCTGACACATTCGTATTACCGAAAACATTCATATTACCTAACACATTCATATTACCGGACACATTCATATTACCGAAAACATTGATATTACCGAACACATTCATATTACCGGACACATTGATATTACCGAAAACATTCATATTACCTAACACATTCATATTACCAGACACATTCATATTACCGAAAACATTGATATTACCGAACACATTCATATTACCGGACACATTGATATTACCGTGCACTGTTACATTACCACACAGCAATACATCTTTGTATATTGGACATCTGCTGTGCAAAATTAAATTTATTGTTTCATCATCACATTACTGTACATCATCGCATTACTGTACATCATCGCATTACTGTACATCATCACATTACTGTACATCATCACATTACTGTACATCATCACATTACTGTACATCATCACATTACCGTACATCATCACATTACTGTACATCATCACATTACTGTACATCATCACATTACTGTACATCATCACATTACCGTACATCATCACATTACTGTACATCATCACATTACTGTACATCATCACATTACTGTGCATCATCACATTACTGTACATCATCACATTACTGTACATCATCACATTACTGTACATCATCACATTACTGTACATCATCACATTGCTGTACATCATCACATTGCTGTACATCATCACATTACTGTACATCATCACATTACTGTACATCATCACATTACTGTGCATCATCACATTGCTGTACATCATCACATTGCTGTACATCATCACATTGCTGTACATCATCACATTACTGTACATATCTTTATGTTTTTTTCTCATAACTCATTATACCAATGTTCATATACTTTTCTATCTTTTAATCTGGTTACTGTAGTATTATTTCGTTTAGTAAGCTTTGAAATAAGTTCGCGGAAGAAAAATCTCATCTGAAAGTTACTAGTTTGCACTCGCATATTAACTGGCTTCGAAGAAATTCATCATTTGTAGAAAATATAACTAATTATTCTTGATAGAATTTGTGTGAATTGACTGGAAAAAACTGTGATTGTATTGCCAATATATTAGTACAGGATTTTATATTAAATTTTTAATAGTATAGTTTCATTCCAATTTTTCATTGAAATTTTAACTCTAAATATTAAAAAATTGAATTGTCAATTGCTAATGCTATTTATTAAATGATTTTGAATATAATATACGACAGTTCATTAAATGATGTAAGAAGAAGAACATTATAGGTGCTACAAATTAATAATCTTAATAAAGTTTAGTAATGATTAATTCAATTGTTTCGAAATATTTAATATTTCATTATCAGGGAATATTAGGAAACTGTAAAATACAATGAATCTATACAATGATGGATGAATAAATAAATTCAACATTATATCAAATTTTTTGCGGATTCCTTGGAATTTTAAATATTCCAGAACGCTTAAGAAATATGATTTTTATTACACTATATTGTCCTTTATATTATTTATTACAAGAGTATTCCAATTTGTAAAGACCAAACATTTTCCTATAATTATACCTTTAGAATTGACATTGTTATTTCGCTCTATTTAATTAATTAATATGACATAAGAGATATCTCTGTGAGATCCTTGCGGTATATCCTTCATTATAAGTTTCTCCCCGCAGTTGTAATACCCCCAAAATAAAATGATTAATGCTATTGAGACGGAGCGCACGACAACAACAATAGAATCTGATTTATTGACTTCGTCTAGCTAAATTGGCTAAATTTAAATAATTATAGGAAGATATATTGTGTGCAATGGAAAATAAATAAGCTATTGTAGTATTCTTATTATAACTTTGATGTTTTATGATAAGCTTTTAATGGAAGCTTTTAACAATTTCTTCATATTACTAAAATCCTCAGAGTGAAATATTTCTGCTGAAATTGTTAGAGTAAAGGAGATATTTCACTTTCTTAATTGGTATGAGTTAGATTTTCAACAGTGTGGCGCTAGGGTAAGTTACGAGATATCGGATGGTTTCACATGTTCGATCATATATAAAATAACTTATTCAATTATAATTATTATTTCTTATTTGACCGAAAATGTGGAACCGTCCGCTAACTCGTAACTTGCCCTAACACCACAATGTTGAAAATCTAACTCATACCAATTGAAAAAGTGAAATATCTTCTTTACACTAACAATTTCAGCAGAAATATTTCTCAGTTATTCTGGAATATGAATGGAATCTCACTCTTTTTACTGTAAAATGTGTCACTGATTTTCCTGAACAGACAAATTGTTTTATTATTTTCTGTATGTAACATTGAGTAGAGGAAATAGAAACTACTGTCATTTGAATGGAGACTGAAATGACACACAGTTACCTTTCACCATTAATGTTTTTGCCATTAATCACCATTCATCTAATCACCATTAATCCTATCCCATTAATCCTATTCCCATTATATTTCTATAGGCAAGAATACCATTAGGCAATGTATAATGTACCTTTCAATCTAAATAGATTATAAGATATATGGACTATGATTTAGCATGGTGATTGTCAAGGTAAATAATCAATTACCTGCTTGTACAGGTGCTTCTAAGGCTATTTTCTATTAGCTTAAATACATTAAAATTGCTATAAATACTGTGATCAGTTTCAACTATGAATTATCGCTCTATTCTTAGTTTGAATGTATTTTATCTCTAGAAAATACCACAGCTTTCTATTATATAATGTTAACTGTTGGGATGTTCTTCTCTAAAATGTAGCCAATTAATCTCACTCACTTTTGATGAATAACTAATTAATGAAATTAATGAACGATTTGCCATTTGATTAATAGTGGAAGACTGCATTATAATTTGTAGCATAAATATTTCTCATTGGATATCAATCTTAATTAATTATTAATTAATATACAATACTTGGTATATGAATTATTGAAATCACGATTACTTTTCATACTGATGGTAAATATGAGAAATTTATATTTACAACAAAAAAATCATTAATATTTTTTTCTCAGGATAATTATAATTATGATTTTATTTAGATTGAAACTTTACGTGTTTCACATTTATTGAATAAAATATAACGAAATATTACTCAGACGGAGTTTGAAACTTTAATTATAATGTTTTATTTATATTGTAAAATGCACCATTATTCTCATTTTTCTTTAGATTGATTAGCTTCATTTTGATATGGTACATAATATACTACTTATGTTTTTTTATGGTATTTTAATATATCTCACGTTAATATTATGCGTAGCCAATAGTTCTACTTTTCACTTTATATGACTGATGTTATTTATTGTGATAAGATGAGCCTGTCACGCTACAATGCACCCTACAGTGCACGCTACAATGCACGCTACAGTGCACGCTACAATGCACCCTACAGTGCACGCTACAATGCACCCTACAGTGCACGCTACAATGCACGCTACAGTGCACGCTACAATGCACGCTTCAATGCACGCTACAATGCACGCTACAATGCACGCTACAGTGCACGCTACAATACACGCTACAATGCACACTACAATGCACGCTACAGTGCACGCTACAATACACGCTACAATGCACACTACAGTGCACACTACAGTGCACGCTACAATGCACGCTACAATGCACGCTACAATGCACGCTACAGTGCACGCTACAATACACGCTACAATGCACACTACAGTGCACACTACAGTGCACGCTACAATGCACGCTACAATGCACGCTACAGTGCACGCTACAATACACGCTACAATGCACACTACAATACACGCTAAAATGCACACTACAGTGCACACTACAGTGCACGCTACAATGCACGCTACAATGCACGCTACAGTGCACGCTACAATACACGCTACAATGCACACTACAATACACGCTAAAATGCACACTACAGTGCACACTACAGTGCACGCTACAATTCCTTACCATTTTCTTTTACAAAGCTAATGGTTGTACCAGACAAAGTCCTTGAATATAATTTGTTGGTACCAGGTACTTCCATATCGATCCACAGTCCATATAATTAATTAAAGAATATCAGAATCAGCAGTCGAATAAACAATGTACTTAGATATCGAGTTGTAGACAGAGATGCTATCGATAATTTCTACATGAAGCATCAATTCAATTTAATTTCAATACACACGAGTACGTCAAGCCTCGTCTGAAATTTTCGTTTTCGTCTTCTCTTTCTTCGGTGCTGAATAACAGTGTATTTTCAACAACTCGTACATTTTCATGAACTTCAACAGCATCTCATAAATACAATTCCAGGGCAATGGTACTACAAAAAGTATAAGCGACTGCAGAGAATATGTCGCATATTCGTAGCAGGACCAGCCCTGAAATCGTGTCTGTTATTGTACCAAGTAAAAACAAGAGAAGACGTCTAGTAGACACTCATTGCTCCTATTGTAGTCGAATAAAGACGTCTGTTTATTCACCTTCTTAAAGATGAGGTGGGTATATATATGTTGCTTATTAAAGATGATGTCATGATTTAGTAGGTGTGTATATGAACTACCTTTGTATGTTAATGTAGTAAAAGTGATTAGGTTATAGGTAAAATGTCTTGAAAATTATAATATTACTACCTCGTTATTTTAATGTATAGAGGGAACATTTAAGCGGTACAATGTTCAGTGTTATTGCATCAATGAGACCCTGTCTTAATTGGCTGGTGTGTTTTTTACTAATGAATTCTGCAGTTTAATTGGTTGCTCTGGCCTTTGCCTAGAGTCTCTTCTCATCTAACATTTAAACAAATAACATGCTTCTTAAAGACGGAATTAACTGTAATATTACGGTTAAACTCAATGGTATTTCTAATTTAGTTAAGCAATTAGTAAAAATGTTCTGTTCTTCAGAAATTGACTTGTACAGTAATAGAGAAATATCTCCAATGTCATTCGTCTTGGAACAATCAGAGTGAGAAGAAAATCATTCAATTACTTTATGTTTTCTATAGCTGAACTTATTTGTCTTTGCTACAATCGTTGCAGCTACATTTAACAAGTTATTAATATATATTTAATTATCTTGTTTACAAACAATTGAATGGAAGCCTAAAACTTTCTTAAAATAACTTCATTTCCATAAATAATAATGAGTCTGTATTACGGTATTATTCTAATACCCTTTATTTAATTAAACTGGATTAATGAACATTTATTCATTGCCTAAAATTATTATGAATAGTAACATTTTACAGCCAATTATATTTTTCTTAGATCAAAATCACTCCTTAATAGTAGGTATAATAATACTATTAATAGTAGTAAATAATTCTACTATACCGTAAGTAAATATCCTCACATCAGTTTCTGATATTCAGCGTATATTGGATGAGTGTCTACTGTTGAATATCCGATTATCCATATCATGGGAGTATCCTTTAATGGCAGCAAATTCACTCTGCTTTCTCGAGTTACTCGGCATGTGATATGCTTTGTAATTATCTTCATGGAATATTGGTTAGACTTCCTTCCACTATTACTGCTAGACTCTATTGATGAAATTCATCTAACATTTTATTAGTATCTTCAATCTTTGATTATTTATAAGATTTTCATTAAAAATTACCTGATATAATAGTTATTTTTTTAATTATAGTACTCACTTTTATAATAAATCTTTTGGATATTATTGCATAATGTTTCAGTCAGTAAATATTACATCCTTGGAGAAATATTTATAGAATCAGAGGATATTTATCGAATAATATTAGATAAATGAGTTATCTTAGGAATGTAAATTCCTTAGATTCCTCTAAAAATTCCTCTAATTTACTTCTCCATTCACATTCCTCGTTAATTCATGCAAATGTACGCCTATATAATTTATAGCATTATCTGAAATTCCTAACACAGAGAATATCTTTTCTTCCTATTTCCTAATATTGCTCTAATAAAAGTAAGAAGCTGCTTTGTTTCTATCATTCATGTAATATTCCACCATTGTTTCTATATGATAATTTTTTTCGTAATAATCCGCAAACATCAACCGGATGTTGTAAAAGAAAGAATTCTCTCTATTCTTTCGATAATATTCTTTTGCAATATTGATAAATAATAATGATAATATTGTGTAATATACAGCTTGTTGCCGAAGAAAGGTAGAATTGTGTCAGAATATGTTCAGTCTGTTTATTTATTATTAATATTATATACACGCATTGTTCCAAAGATGTCGATACCATTATTTAAATATATTACTAGAGTTCTCAGAGTTCTATTCAGGAGTAACTATCTATAATATTGTATATAGTTTTAATGAGCAATAATTATTATCTCATGACACAATTGTTCAGAATTCATTAGTATGATATATTTTGAGTATGCGTTATAAGTTATATAACAAAAAATAAATTTTTCACATTCCTGGAAATTGTTTGAAAATATTCTTTATGAATTGGTTTTATTTTTGTTTTATTACTTCTTTCTGTAGCCTTTGTTTCTGTAGATTTATATTATAACAATTACAATTAAATCAGTTTATAAATTGAAAGATTATATCCATAATGAACATATATTCGATGTTTTAAACTGTTCAAAAATACTAGTTTACATTATCTTCAAAATCTCTATGTATTTATGACCTGCATGTTCTTTTAAATCTTTGTCCTACGTAAGGTCGTGGTTTTCACTTTCTTTCTCCTTTTCATTTTCCAAGTTTAGTTCTCGTTCTAATCCTCAATAGATATATCAACAGATTGAGTAGCTTCTCTGCATTCATGAGCATTCTCATCACAAAGTAACATGATCCATATTTAATATGGATCATTTAATATTTAAAAAATGTTCTAAAATAAATGTATATATATAATTAAACGTTACTTATCTTTTTTATATTTAATAACTCAATTAACATTATTGCTCTTGCGCTTAACTTGCATTAAATTACTTCATTAATTAGAGCCAAAAACAAAGCAAATTTCTCTCGAAAACAAAGACTATGTGAAGTTTCTATGACTCGTAATATCAGCAGCAACTCAATTGTCCTCCATCCGTTCTAGCGGAACTGAAAAATAAGTCTCCTTGCTCTGCATCAATTTGCATATCTAAATTAGTTAAATTTACTTTTAATGGATTAATAATCTAAAATATAAAAACAAGTGCGCTCCCTTGATTGAACGGAGAGCAGTTTATTGCGTCGGAGAGAAGGAATCGGTTATACAGCGATAGAATGGGGTAATACTATCGGTAATGGAGCTTGTATTACCACCTGAAGGGAATCGGTTATACAGCGGAGAATGGGGGTAATAGTATCGGTAATAGAGCTTGTATTACCACCTGAAGGGAATCGGTTATACAGCGATAGAATGATGTAATAGTATCGGTAATAGTATCGGTAATAGAGCTTGTATTACCACCTGAAGGGAATCGGTTATACAGCGATAGTATCGGTAATAGTATCGGTAATAGTATCGGTAATAGAGCTTGTATTGCCACCTGAAGGGAATCGGTTATACAGCGATAGAATGATGTAATAGTATCGGTAATAGTATCGGTAAGAGATCTTGTATCACATGTAGGGAATCGGTAATAAAATCGGTAAAATTACGATTGTATAATAATTGGCTTCCAAAAGTCGGTTGCACCACTGACAACTAAAAATGACACATTGTTACCACATTGAAAAGAATGGTTACAATATTGATAACTAGAAATTACAATTGTTTATCTGTTTATCGGAAACTGAAAATCAGTTATGTAACGTTGGCAGAAAAATGTTCATTTTACTGCTAATAGATTATCGATTACATGAATAATTGTTAATGTAAATTGTTTGGTATTTCGTAACATCGTGAATGATGTGTATTTGTGACTGGTGATATGACATATAAATTAATAATATAAAATCGGGTGGGATTGATAAAAAATATAAGAGAAGTTAAATAACTCTATCTGAATAATTGTATCCCAATATATGAACATTTAACTATAATGAATAAATGTTATTTTTTATTAGTGAGATAACATTACTATGTGTTATTGCCATATGTTCTACCTAGTAAATGGTCACATTTTCTTCTCTTCTTGATACACAAGTAAGATTAGGGTTATTATATGATAATTATCATTATTTTCTCTTCAAAGTTCATTAAATATACCTGAGTTTGTGTTGATTTGAGGGCAAAATGGCACTAATTTCCACCCATAGTCTTAGTAACAAGAAGGCTTAGTTTGGGGCTCAACTTTGCGTCGTAACCACGTGCTTGAGTCGTCATCGCTGTCGTAACTGACGATCTAAAGGTATCGTAAGTACGAGACATCATCATAACCTGAAGACAAAACTTTGAGCAAAATGAAGAGGCTCAACTCGAAGTAAAATATCTATAGTTTTTATCATCTTCGTGGTTTGTTTCTTAGATTGAGTTGGAACTTGATGGTATGTGAAGTTGAACTTAAATATATCGATTGATTTAGTCACTCACAGTAGGTATTCTCTATTAGTAATTTCCCTTAAAATTGTGTGAATTAAACCAGATACATTAATAATGAAATGATATCTTTTGAACATTTTTATAATGTTTAGTTAATATTTGGCCCTTTAGTGGGGGCTGTTAGTTGTTACATTTTATTATATGTAAAGAAAAGTAAGACTTTAACAAATTTATTGTAAATTTGGGTAAAAAGATATATTTCCAGAGAAACTGTTAGTCAACATTCGAATGTTCACGACTGTAGCACCATCTGCTGCATCTTTTTCGATAATTCAATTACAATTAATTGAATTAAATACATATATTTAGATTTTTATTTTTAGAAATTTAAGCCAAAACATTCCATATGGTCACATAAAAATGTTTAGCTATAGATTCATGTTACAAAACTAAATATGATAAAGTGCATTGGACCTTATTGTAGGGTTTTGTATATCGTAATAATTTCCTTTTGCAAACTCTGAAATGGTTCATTAAGTACAATTATAACAGGATTGATTATCCTTTATAATAAATCAATCAAATTTAATCAGCAGTGAAGAATGAAAGTAGTGCTGTACTTAAGTTTTAGTGTATAGTTTTTGAGTGTAAATAGATATGTGCCTCACCACGAGGCAGCGAATTAACTTCTAAAGAGTGAGTTCCAGAAGAAAGAGCCAGCTTTGAGTTTCCTGATACTTTTTTCTGATTTTTGAAACGTGATGATGAAACTTGAAGGAAATTTTAGCTAGAAGTTCCGTTGCCTAACTTACCTTATTACGAAATATCTTGATAAATTCAACACCAGTTACTGTAATTGATAGTTCTGAGAGAACCTGTTATTTTAACATCTGTATGATATATTAAACTATATAAATCACTATTTATTAATTTAATCTGGTAACTAATGATAATAATGGTAGATATATATTTATTGTGGGTATATTGAATTAATGCTGTTAATTTGTAGCTTTACTTCAAAAGCCACCTTATATATATTTTATTTTAACATACGAATGATAGAAAATGAGTGTTTAAATTTCAATAGAAAGTTACTGCGATGAATCAATTGAAGTAAAGTCCGAAAATAAACTGCTGCCGGCGGGTGGGTTTATTTAATTTATTTTCGAATATAATTTCTAGAGCATAGAAATGGCTTTGAATGCGCATAGCTCAAGCGCTCGGACCCCGCCATTGAATTCTCTTTTGCGAGATGAAAATGCCACCAATATATGTTGGACAATATTTTAAACTACATCAACTATAAAATTAATTCTGTGGTGAATTTCAAATTGTGAAATGAAATAGGTTTATTTGAGTTAGAATTAGAGCGATCAAAGAGATCAGGCCTCCTGCTACCAGTACAAAACTTTTAAATATTAAAGTGTTGCTTCGACAGTTTTAATATATTCTCTTATTATTAAATCTCTTGGATTATTAATTCTAATAGATTATTAAATCTCATTTCTATTTAGTTTTCTTTCAAATAAGAATTTTCAGAAGCTGTACTTTGATGATTTTTGGTAACTACGATGTTTGTGACTTTACCTATAGCTTACAGTGTTATAATTTGTACTTTCGTGTCTTACATATTTAATAACAATCTAAGCTACATTTTTTTTAAATGTAAACCCCAAGGAAAAGTAAAATAGGGCAAGTTACGAATTATCAGTCAGTTCCACATCATCGGTAGTAGCTATAAGTAAAAAACATAAAAATAAATTTAAACATTAATATTTATTTTTTATTGTCACTGGTATCTACTATCCATGATATCTGTATGTATCATGGATACAAATAAAAATATAATAATAATAATTAATATATAGTTTCTTTTTATATAACCGAAGTTGTGTAACTGACCGATATTTCGTAATTACCCTATCCTGTTTGGCGAAGGTAAAGATTATTAGAGGAGGAAGTTTTGACACTAAAATATTGTTATGTCTTATTTTTAATTAGAAATGACTCAAGTGTGACGTCAGACAAAGTAAAGTGGCGGCACAGACTTCAGATTGACATTCCTCGCTATGGCAAGTTGCGGCTACTCCTCTGACGCTTAACTATGCAAATTGAAAACAATATCATTTTAATTTTGCACACCGAAGTTTGGAAGTTGGTGCCTTTCAAATTGAAATTGCAGGCAGTATTTGGGTAAGATTAGAGGGGAAAGTTTAGACATTTTCTGTCCGATGTAGACAGGGAAAGACTCTCTCAGCTAAGGATTAGCACCTTATTCACGATATCCGGCAATGTGTAGCTCTTTGCATTTATTAGATTAACACCTTATTTACCATATCAAACAATGTGTAGTACTTTGCATTTATTAGATTAGCACCTTATTTACCATATCAAACAATGTGTAGTACTTTGCATTTATTAGATTAACACCTTATTTACCATATCAAACAATGTGTAGTACTTTGCATTTATTAGATTAACACCTTATTTACCATATCAAACAATGTGTAGTACTTTGCATTTATTAGATTAACACCTTATTTACCATATCAAACAATGTGTAGTACTTTGCATTTATTAGATTAACACCTTATTTACCATATCAAACAATGTGTAGTACTTTGCATTTATTAGATTAGCACCTTATTTACCATATCAAACAATGTGTATTTACTATGTTTTTATTAGGAAAAAGTAGAGACGAATATTCTGATGTATAACTGTAATTATTTTTCAATTATAGAAAAATGAAATAATTTAAAGATGAATATCGGTAGAATTTTATATATAAATTTCTGTTTTTCAATTTATTATTATATTTAAGTCATCCAAATACTTCTCTTTCATTTGAAAATAAATATAAAACTAATCCTCATTCTTTCCAACTATTACTAACTTCCTTTTCTATTGCACGTAGTAATTTTTCTCAAAGTTCATGAAAAGTCTCGGTGCAACAAAAAATAAAATCCATTTTTATCTTCCAATGGCTTCGCAGTGGCTTTTCACGAGAAAAAATAATTTTATTAGTCATGAAAAGACTTCAAGTTAGAGAAAAACTGCTATTAAATGCTATTCAATGTGACAAGAGCATCATCAACTGTCTAAGAAAGATATTTATTTATGCTTAGTATTCTTGCTTTTTATTCATATGGAAAACTGTTCGGATATATATTGTATGGATGAAAACTCTTCCAACTTGTACCTAATCTTTAATTCAAATTTAAATGAAGAGATTTTTTCCTCGAGATTACGGAATGTATGGTAGGTATATCATGTATATTTGGTAGGTATACCATGTATATTTGGTAGGTATACCATGTATATTTGGTAGGTATACCATGTATATTTGGTAGGTATATCATGTATATTTGGTAGGTATAGCATGTATATTTAGTAGGTATATCATGTATATTTGGTAGGTATACCATGTATATTTGGTAGGTATGCCATGTACATTTGGTAGGTATATCATGTATATTTGGTAGGTATGCCATGTACATTTGGTAGGTATATCATGTATATTTGGTAGGTATGCCATGTACATTTGGTAGGTATATCATGTATATTTGGTAGGTATATCATATATATTTGGTAGGTATATCATGTATATTTGGTAGGTATATCATATATATTTGTTAGGTATATCATGTATATTTGGTAGGTATATCATGTATATTTGGTAGGTATGCCATGTACATTTGGTAGGTATGTCATGTATATTTGGTAGGTATATCATATATATTTGGTAGGTATATCATGTATATTTGGTAGGTATACCATGTATATTTGGTAGGTATGCCATGTATATTTGGTAGGTATGCCATGTACATTTGGTAGGTATATCATGTATATTTGGTAGGTATATCATATATATTTGGTAGGTATATCATGTATATTTGGTAGGTATATCATGTATATTTTGTAGGTATACCATGTTTATTTTGTAGGTATACCATGTTTATTTTGTAGGTATACCATGTTTATTTTGTAGGTATACCATGTTTATTTTGTAGGTATGCCATGTTCATTTATTTCGCGTTTTCAGTTTCATAGATTCCAATATTTGAATTAATTAATAATTCTATAATCTTCTTCAGCAATTAGTGGTTTGTTTTCTGTAGTCCGTTACAATATAATTATAACGACTTTTATATCCTTTATTATAATATTTAACCGAAGTAAGTCGGTAAATGAAGATATTACGACTTAAGTGAATTTATACTACATATTGATAATATGTTGTTTTATTATTGAAATTGAAGTAGACAAAGGTACACTACTCTGATCCACTGTACGGATTTCTGTGTGTAAATAAGTCTTTTTATTGGCCATAAATAGGCTTATGCGACACCTTTACCTGATGAATATTTTATGCCACGGATTTCCTTCACCATAAATGAGCTGAAAAATGATTAGAAAAGATACCTTTACGATGTCATCTTAGATTATTAGGGGTTTTATTCAGGAATTATGATTAAATGATTAGAATGAATGATTGAAAAGAGATAATAATAATACCATTACATCATTTATTCCTATGGGTACCATGGTATATTTAAAGTTAAATAGTTGGTATAATATGAATAGCTAACGAATAAACAGTTTAATGAATTTTTAAATTTTTACCAAAGGTTATACCAATTTTAGGATATTGCTTCTATAAATTTACTCATAATTTGTAAGCTTTATCTCATATGGATATATATTTTTCAATTAGTTCTTGTCAGCTGAATATCACTTTTTACCTAATGATTAAACACTCTATCATTCTGTTACATAGATAGTTAAGTAATATTTAATACCTTATTTCAACCTAATCAAGTTATTGAAAATTAATTCTAATTTCAGAATTGAGTACGAATTGATTTTTCTCACTATTCTTCATCCCATTTATTATTCAATATTAACAAACTAAAATAATGTAAAAACAGTCTATAAAAAAGCATGGGTAACTTTAAAAATGCTAGGTATTTTATAAATAGCAATTGGATTAAATGAAGCATGTTGTTATTTTTGTCGTATAAGTTAATTAGAGTGGAGCAGAAAATGAAAAGACAGAGTAATAAATCAATGGTGAGCTGAAGACTGCACTTCAATTCAAGTTAGCAGACACCAGCAAAGTTTAATTAGATTCTGCGGGGCAACTGGTCGCGTCATTGCTCTGTGTGAAAGAATACACGCCATGTGCTCCAGTACCTCTGCTCTACTTGTCACTCCTATTCGCTAGACCTGGAGCTGTGCAACGTGCTAGATTGCACAGGGGCGTGGAATAATCATATAGTTATTCAAAAAATAGTTTGTTTGGTATTCTGTTTCTTTAAATCGAAATTATAGTCCTTATGGAAATTTAAAAAAATATTTTGGAGATTCTACCTAACTATAGAAGAGTTGCCTTACTAATTTAATTATAATAACATTAGTAGGATTAATTCAAGAAGTTATTAGGATACATATTAAATCAGTTAACAAGATAAGATAAATTTTAGACAAAAATAATAAGTAATATTCTAGTACAGTATTCTTTGTCCTAAGCGTGTATAGAATAATGGTTAAATTGTGAGTGAGATGAGAAGGCCATGTGACGATGCATGTAGATTGTCAAACCTTAATGAATTCCGTCGACTCCGAAACTATGATTGCTGTGGAATTTTTCAGTCAGTCATCTCCGTTTGGGAGTTTTATTTACGTTTATGGAAATGAGGAGAAGGACTATTGTTGTTGCCTTTCAAATGCAACTGGTTATGGCTCTTGAAATTAAAGAATTCGCTATTTATCTCTCGCGCTATAATGCGGCTAGAATTATTATACTGCAATTGAATTATGAAAGCTGACTTCGGTTGTCTTCATGCGAATAATTTGAAGTTTTTGATTCCTACTGGCCTTCAACCAAGATAGTTTCTCAGTACTTTGGTAGAATTTTTGAATGAAAAGTTCTGGTGATGATTTATATATACTATACTTTCTTCCATTTTTTTTAATCATAAAAAGTTTATTTCTAACTTTCCCCTTCTAAGTAATATAATCATATTGATATTTCAATGACTTGATATGGGTCTACGCATTTATACTTTAAGTTTCAATATTAGAAGTTTAGAATATTCCCTTTCTGCACTTTCATATACGATAGTTTCGACAAGTTTCCTTTCCTCAATTTCCTGTTGACAGATTTTGTCAAGGATTTCGTAGATTTATTTCTATTATGAATATGTTTGAACTTTGGAAGTCTTTTGATTGTCTTTGGCGGATAAATCGACTGTAAATGTAGCGATACTTTCATATCCATGTCCCAAGAAGGAATTATAGCAATGCTCCGTGCGACTGTGGCTAAGTTGGTGAACATTTCAAAGTACAGTTTGCACTTACTGGTGTTCACTTTGCTTTATTTATATCTGTAACAAATAAATAGGATGAGAAAATAAAATAAGATTTATTTAAAATGAAGTTAAATTATCAATCAGAAAGAAGAGTGGTGATTATGAGCTGTAAGTTAAATAGTGATAAATAAGAGACTAGATAAACACATAGACACATCAAGCTATTAATTTATTATTTAACTATTAATTTATATTATTGCATTATTTATTTATTTTCAATTAGACGGATGCAACTGGTTGCTTATTACGTTTGGAAAATAGAAATCATAATATATTGTAATTGAATTGAGAGAATTCACTATGACCGAATTAGGGAATAATATATTTCTAAATTATGCATAATAAACATATAACTCTCTGTTTAATTTCATAATTTATTACATAATTCAAATTGAAATGAATCTACTACTTGAATTATAGTAGACCTTACTATACATCAGCTCTATCATAGTGACTATACTTTACTATACATCAGCTCTATCATAGTGACTATACTTTACTATGCATTAGCTCTATCATAGTGACTATACTTTACTATACATTAGCTCTATCATAGTGACCATACTTTACTATACATTAGCTCTATCATAGTGACTATACTTTACTATACATTAGCTCTATCATAGTGACTATACTTTACTATACATTAGCTCTATCATAGTGACTATACTTTACTATACATTAGCTCTATCATAGTGACTATACTTTACTATACATTAGCTCTATCATAGTGACTATACTTTACTATACATATTATCACTGTTGTAAATATTATTATCCATTTTACACAATTTCTTCATACAAATCATATAGAAATGATTTGTATTAAACCCATATTTCGTTAGTAGATAATTTGTTTGTTAATTGTTTTCCTAAAATGCTGATAAATTATAGTAATAAATTAGATTATATTATATACACATAAATTAGATGATATTCTTTACAGTTCTAAATATCGAATATATACTAACTAATAATTTTGTAAATAGACTAGACAGTCAGAATATTAGTGTCACAATGTTAAGAATATTTTTTATAAATCCTCTTTTTGTTCACGAATGAAATGGACAGTAAATCCCTGTTAGAGAGAAAATAAATATAATAAAGCTGCAGCGAGGGAAAATTGAATCAGGGCAGAAGCAACAAATCTCGAGTTGGTAAGAGTTATTGACTGAGACAGGCATACTCTGCTGTCCAGTCTACTAATGTTAGACACCAAAAACTAACTCGCATGTCTTACGGAAGGCAGGGAGGAGCTCAGATACCGAACACTTCCATATTGTCGGTCATATGAGGTGAAAATATTTAGTAATTACCTCCTTAATTTAATTCGAATAAGAATATTTATAAACTAGTGTACTTACCCGTTAAAAATAACGGGTCTTCTATAGTATTTTATTACCTGTTGTTATGTTATTTTATTTTTCTGCATAAACTTATACTTTATTTTATTAATAGATAAAATACGTATATTCCCGTGCGTATCATAGTTACATTCTTCATGTTTAATACCCATCGTATAAAAGCGGACACCAAATAAATAAAATATAAATAAATAAACACACGAGGGAAATTATTAGTATAGATAGATTTACTTACTTTAATTAATTCGTATAAAAATATTTATTATTTACCTCGTTAGATTAAATCGTGCCCATTGCATAATGGTATCATGGATACGTATTGCGTTATTTATTCTTATATAATTTAAAAAAATAGAATCATTCAATAACTAGGAACTCACCCTAAAACTATCTGCAAGGTGGAGAACCAGTGACGTCATTTTTGTAACTATAGAAACGATAGCGTCATCAGTAATTTTATTTTCCCTACTTTTTACAAACATATCTAGCTAATTTCTCACAGAAATCTGGGCATAAAATCTGGATACTCTATATAATTTCTTTTGATATTAAGATATACAAATAGAACATTTATATTGTGTACATATTTTTATTTGAATAGAGTTTAAATATGAAGCCTATATATATAACTAAGAAGGTTGTTTTATGTTTAATTAGCTTAGTAATCTTGAAGCTGCCTACATTTTCCTGTTCTAACTTTGTGAAGCTATTTTATCCTTTAACTACTAAGGGAATAACATTAAGAAGGGGTGAATGCTTCCTAAGATATTATTCTAGAGAACTTCGTGTTTCTATTATTTTAATGTGGTAAGTGAACGGAATAAAGTATAAGTTTGATGTAGTAAGACTGTGTTAACCTCTAGTGCCATCTGGTGTCGTGGTGAGAAATGCATCTAATAAATGGAGATTTTAGTAATTGCAATAGTTATTCACTTTATTTCAATTTTAATTGGTATCCAGTAAAACTATCGAATAAAATATATTTTCGTATGCAGGTATCATGGATACCAATAAAAAATTTAAAAAATAATTATTATTTCGTTTTTTCTTGACATGACCGAAGGTGTAAAACGACCGTCAATTTGTAACTTACCCTATCTACATTTCAATGTTTAATGGATTATTTATTTAGCCTATTTACATTCTTGTATTACTTTTTATGTACGAATACCTGGGGTTACTACTCTCAGTGTCTATTTATTCCCAGTTCAATTAAGAGAGATATTTAAATGCTGTGTGTTATATGCCTTAAAAGATTTCACGGAGGTGTTTTTCTCTCTGAATTACATAATTGCCTCTAAACAATCTAAGTCACTGAGTAAAATGTAAGGAGTGTCCCCTCAGTATTTGGTCCTTGATGGATGATTAGGGGGGCATGGCACGCAACCATTAGGAGTGACTGTAGCAGTGACTGTAGCACACAGTCACTGTGCTCTCTACAGTCACTATGCTCTCTACAGTCACTGTGCTCTCTGCAGTCACTGTGCTCTCTACAGTCACTGTGCTCTCTACAGTCACTGTGCTTTCTACAGTCACTGTGCTCTCTACAGTCACTGTGCTCTCTACAGTCACTGTGCTCTCTACAGTCACTGTGCTCTCTACAGTCACTGTGCTCTCTACAGTCACTGTGCTCTCTACAGTCACTGTGCTCTCTACAGTCACTGTGCTTTCTACAGTCACTGTGCTCTCTACAGTCACTGTGCTCTCTACAGTCACTGTGCTCACTACAGTCACTTTAGAGAGTACAGTGACTGTCTACAGGCTTCATCATGTTCCTATAGTAAAATTAATGATGATAATTACATATTTAGTTTATAGTTTTACATTGTTTTCTTTACTGTTCATTATTAATAAATCATGAAATCAGTTTAAAGTCAGATTCTGCATCATTCTCACACAAATGTACTTTGGAAAGTTGTTCCTGTACCAAAGAAAAGTATAGAGTGATGCTCTGCAAGAACATACAATCAATTAGTATATTGAACAACGAAATAAACCACTGCATTGCCAGACATACAATTATCCTGATTACAGGATATGATAAATAAATAAGAGGAACTTCTCAAGTAGTTTGTTGATTAAAATGTTTACCTTGGGGCTGAAGTTGCCTGTCGAAACCAAGCCATCTAAAGATACTGCAGGTCTCACCAATAGGAAAATGCACCAATTTAGCTTATACACAATATCCCTGCCAACAAGGATTATTCCCGGGTTATATGGAATTAATCCTTTTTGCCACGATAGTCATACATGCTTCGTATGACATCTTAGATACAGCTCTCGTAAGTTTCAGAATATATTGTATATAAATTATAATATTTATAATATATGTTGAGTGAATTTTATTCGAAATACCTAACTCATGTCCATATTCTTAGCAGTGTTAGAGGATGACTTTCAGAAGGTGTGAGTGTTTGATGAGGAGGTCTACAAACACTTTAGGTGGTTTGAAGATCTTCATAAGAGAAACATGAAAGAAATATATGAAATGAGCTCAAGGAACTCCAATGAACCGAAGGCAAACCCTCGTGTCTTCAGATGCTATGAAAATGAAAAAATATTCATATATAATATTTGTATATTTAAGTAAGATCTGCTTTATAAAATTAGATAAAAAGGAAATGTAGAAAATAACATTCTTTCATGTTTACAGTTTTTTATAGTAAATGTTATTCATATGATTTTATTAGATGTAACAGGAAAAGAAGTATAAAATGATGAGGCCCTGAGACTATAGATAATATGGTCCAGACTCTAGACTTATATATTAGCGCATTTTAACTCAAGGAAAGGTCTCCCTTCATTTTTTACTCCTCAATATGTCATCTACATTCTATTTTGATATTAAATCTCACACTAACACAAATCATAATTCAACGAGAAGGAAAATTATAGAAGATAAATTATATCTTATATTTTGTAACTTATTTTTTTTTATTTCCAAAGTTTTACCTTTTGGAAATAAATATAATATTCAAGTCAATGTTTTATTTACCATAAGCACTACGATACAAAATAACTTGAACCAGTCACACACAGGTTATACACTAGCTTACACAGCATGTAATTTTCTCCCCTCTTTTCCATAATGTTGTTGGCAATCTCTGCCACTAAATACAAACTGGCTGGTTAGGGAGAGATTTTTTCTTCATACCGGAAATAACCTGCGGAGAATTTTACCCAGCATCTAAGTTTTTCCTTTGAGGAATGTGATATGAATCCTAGACTCTTATATGCATTTATATTTGTTATGAGATTTCAGTATAGCTTAAAATATATATAGTATTCCAATAAAAGAATCAATATAGTTGTATATAAAAATTTCCATTTATTTGTATATTAGTAAATATATTGTACAATTACTTCTCCCAACTTTACCCTATTTTAATTATTTTTATGTACTGTATTTATTTACACTGTATTCGCTAATTTTCTATATAACTACTCTATAGACTGTACATAAACTAAAGTAACTAATGAAGGTTTCTTGACCCTCTTTCAAAGAAGGTTCGTTCTAATTTCAAAATGTTCTAATACACGAGTAAGGGTATCCCCATCTTAAATCGCTCCATCATTAACTATTTCCTATTCCTCGTATCAGTTTACCACATTTCAAAAAAACTTTCCTTCAGAGGCTCCGATTTCGGATCTCTCCTTCAGATTCCTGCGAGTCCTTCGAAGAAAAAGAGTGACTTGAGTGAAAAGTCCTTAATAAAATCACCCTGCCAATAGTTGCCAATTTTTCCTGGAGGAATTAATTAGGCAAATGATCACCAATTTAATTATCTCAACGATCTAACTTCAATTGAAACTTTTCTAATTACAAATCATCTTGAGCTACCAATATTGAATTTATCATCCGAAGAATATGGAGAAGTACTTGGGAAAGGAGATGACACAGACTTAATTATGACTGCCATTAATCATCTCTACCTACAGGGCAGTCCTTTGAATCACCACATTTCTTTATTTCAAACTAAACGGCTGGTCACTCTTGCAGGAAGCGGAATTCATTCTATATCGTATCAGACTATATATGTTCACTATATGTGGTATGGACGTTATATGCGCCGTGGTCGCTCATCAATTACAAACGGTATGAAAACATTTATCCATGCCATTAAATTTCTCACGGTATCTTTTTATTTGTTTACCTTTACTTAGAGAAATAAGTTATTTCAAATGCGAATGAGATTAGATCATTCCATACAATGTTCACGTCTTTCAGTGAGTTTATGTAGTGTTAGAGCGCTAGTTATCTACTTAAATATTCTGGATTGTACTTCAGAAGATTCCACAATGTCTATTGATACTTTCTGTTCTTGGAAATTAGACTGAAAACAGAGAGAGGAGAAGAGTCCAATCATGATTGGTCGGTTCGAGGGCTCGGCATATAGATTCATTAAGTGGAGGACCATCCTCAGAATCTTCGATGAAGTTATTGCTTTTTGGCTCTAATTTGTTGGATTGCAAGTTGTCTGTTTTTTCTTGTCTTTTCTCAAATAGCCAAGAGTGAAATTCAATTTCTGTGTCGTCTAATCCAACGGACGTCAGAGGTTTTTATTCGTTGGAGGTCGGATGTCAGAGGGGATCTTTTCATCAAAGCTTTTGAATAAAGGGTCTCTGGAGAGATTTGGCATCTTTGTTCCGAGAGAAGGAAATAAGAAGAAGGCTTGGAATGGGAAGATTTTCCTGAAGGTTATATCATCACATGATCGATGACCTTTTAATGACTGGATGAAGTCTTTCTCTCTTTGGCTGACGGGTCAGTCAAGAGTCTTGATGACGGGCACAAAGGAAACTTTTAATGAAGGCAAGGCTTCAAGACTTCATTTTTAGTGGATCTCGTAACTATTGCTTTGTGTTAAACATTTGAAAAAGATCTGAAATATCACTTTATCCATTGAACTAAAGTGATTAAATTATTAATTAATTCTCTTATTTTAATACACTAGAAAATATCTATGCTATTAATCACATCTAAATAGTTATCCAAATTATTATGTATTTGTCTCACCATCACGTTGATTACGGCCTGGGGGTAAATTACGAATTATCGGTCGGTTTCACATCTTCGGTCATATAAGAAAAAAAAAAAGATATAATAATAGTTATTATATTTTTGTTTTTATCGGTATCCTTGATACCTACAGGTTAATTGGTATCCACGATACCTGCTATATGATCGAAGATGTGAATCTATGATCGTAGATAATTCGTAACTTACCCTACCTATATCAAAAATAAGATAAAATAATCTTTTCGTACTTGTTTCAATTTTATTTAAAAGTTCTCTCCATTATAATAATAAACTTTATTGTATAAATGAGACTTACAATTAGGCAGCATAGTTTGCCAATCTATGCTTGTTACAAAGAAATTAGAAATGTAACTTTATGAAATAAATATGAAAGCCTGTGCGAAGTTTCTTAATCTAAGTAGTTAAATCTTACATTCTGTTCTTTGTATATTTTTTAATGAAGGAGTACTTCTAATGAGTGTTTATTCTCAACTGTAATGCTTGATAATTAATTAGTTATTATTACTAATCAAAAACAACTAATTAATAAATTACGAATTTAGTACCAATTTGTTAATAGTTGCACCTACATTACAATTTTGATTTCCATTCAAACATAGTGTGTTCTATTTTACATCCCTAATATATTGCTTGAAGATGTTTAGTTAATACATTACGTAAATATCTTCCATACGGATAGTCCTATCGCTAACTCAATTCTTATCAGTAATTAATAATGTAATTATATTTATTTTTTAAGTTGTAGTGTAGCACACAGGTTGTACCTTAATCAGCACTTGCACTGTTCGACTAATTGCTACAGCAGCTGTACAAAGGGGCTATTTCAATAGCAGCTTAGTCAAGAGTCTCTTTTTTAATTGCCCAATGAATTATTATTCATGAATGCAAGAGTAGTGTAACGGTAATTTGATAAAGTGAAGCATAGATATGCTTGCGAATTGTTTGCTTGACTGCTGAATGTGCACCACCGATTAGACACTCTGCTTGTTTTGTGCGATAAAAAATGTGAAGGATTTAGGAGTATGTTTTGGTACACTAGAACTCCTCTATAGTGAATGTTGTGTCATGATTAAGAGAATTATCCCGTATAGTGAACAAATTTTCTTTAGTCTGCCATGAATGGCCATCATATTTTGAAAACTAATTGCCAATTTATGGTAGATTGATAGAAATTTGTTCACTATATGGGATAATTCTCTTACTCAGGACTCTACATTCACTACAGATGAGTTCACTATAGAGGAGTTCACTATAGAGGAGCTCTACTCTAGTAGATTAGCTATGGTGTTAATACGCGTGTTCCGACCTTTATCCTTATGTTTCTCTGATTGAAATCACCTCCACAGATTGCTCTGCATATGACAGCAGTGCACTTTTATGTTAATCTAACGATAGGCTTTATAAATAGGTAATTTATTAAAAATTAATAAAATATCAGAGAAACTTTTCAAGGTTTCAAAAATGCTACATTAATATAATTAAATTCTATTCCTCGTACACTCGTATTTAAAAATCTATTTCCATTTGATAAGAAGGGTCTTCTTTATTTTTCTGAATTTGTTTTCTTTCACTATTCTTTAATTTTTAGAAGTGTTTCTACTTGAAGAGTAGTGCAAACTCTTACTAAATATTATAGCCATATAATATCACAATACATTCCTATCAAAATAATAAAATAAAACAATTAAAGGGACTCTCGTGCTAGTGATTGTACCATTCTTAATTGTCTTGAATTGTCAGTTATTGAGAATTTCTCCTCACTGTTTTTAAATGTTTTACATTGTTTTCAATTTTTTTTAAATGTTTTTCTTATATTCTAGTACTTCTATTAACTTCTTTTCATATGATTCCTTTTCATTATCTTATACTCCTCTTTTCTCACTTGTGTTCCCTTTCCTCCATTCACTGGTGTTCCCTTTCCTCCATTCACTGGTGTTCCTTTTCCTCCATTCACTGATGTTCCCTTTCCTCCATTCACTGGTGTTCCTTTTCCTCCATTCACTGGTGTTCCCTTTCCTCCATTCACTGGTGTTCCCTTTCCTCCATTCACTGGTGTTCCTTTTCCTCCATTCACTGGTGTTCCCTTTCCTCCATTCACTGGTGTTCCTTTTCCTCCATTCACTGGTGTTCCCTTTCCTCCATTCACTGGTGTTCCTTTTCCTCCATTCACTGGTGTTCCCTTTCCTCCATTCACTGGTGTTCCTTTTCCTCCATTCACTGGTGTTCCCTTTCCTCCATTCACTGGTGTTCCTTTTCCTCCATTCACTGGTGTTCCCTTTCCTCCATTCACTGGTGTTCCTTTTCCTCCATTCACTGGTGTTCCCTTTCCTTGTCTTGGAATACCATTCCCACTCCATTCTGCATGCAGAACACGTTAGCCGCAACACTCTTAACACGCACATGCGCACTGCAAGTGCCTATGGTGTCTATGGTGCCCTATGCCATAAAGTCACTGGTTACTATGTCTAATATCGGCAAAAGATTCCCATGCCGCTATAACTTTGTCTGCTCTTTATGCTGACTCAGGTTTTTTTGGGGGCATTCAGAAATGTGTGTTTTCATTGGAGTTTGTTTGAAAATGAAGAGATGTTTGGAACATTATTTGAAGCACCATCTGCAGATTGGGGAATAACTTTTCCCCCACTTTAATTAACTATTTGGTAACTTGTTATATTAACTATCTCGCTTTGCTTCATATGAATATTTTTATATCAGTGGATCGAAAATTATTTTACATTTGGTTACATTGTTGAATAAATTTCGTAATTGCATCACCATTAATATTATAAGTTAAAGACACAGCAAAAATGGCTCCATAACATCTCAACTTGTAATGTGTTGACGCAATGCTAAAGTTTGCTAATTATATAATGTTTAACTGTGCGAACTATAGTTTCTATATAATATTAAATGGAATTCTCACCTATTCATTCCTACTAGGGAAACTTTAACCAAACTTGCAAAATCTCTTACTAGAGGCATAGACGATTAATTATTTATTAATCTAATTAATGTTCTTCTTTACTAATTAAAAGATCAAGATGATTTTCTTCACAACGTGTATATATACTATATATAATTAAATCCCACTAATTACGAAGAAGTTTAAATTTGCCTCTTATTCTCTTAATTACTTGTAAATGATTAAAAATCTCATTCAGCATAAAATATATTCAATATTTGACATATTATTCTATTTATTAAATCTTTATATATCAAAAAGATTAATTTTATCTATGAAATAAATATATTGCTAATTATAATTCATAAGAAATTAATTCAATCGTTTTTCCTTTTCAATTTTTTCAATCTATGAATTTAATCTCATACGCTCTTATTTTATCTCTTTTATCAGTGAAATAAATGAAGTGTCTATTTTCTATTGGATACTTTAAATTCATATTTTCAAAACAAATCTCTGTATTATTGCATTTCATGTAATTCTTATACGAAGAAATGTAAATTAGAGCACCAATTCAATTATAAAAAGTTTTGCTTTTTCTGGCGCGTACACCCTTTGAATTTGTTTACCATTACTTTTTCTCTGTAAGAGCAGTCATCGA
This sequence comes from Caprella mutica, assembly GCA_947561585.1. Classification (NCBI taxonomy): domain Eukaryota; kingdom Metazoa; phylum Arthropoda; class Malacostraca; order Amphipoda; family Caprellidae; genus Caprella; species Caprella mutica. Next base: position 70,048 of record CANNZV010000574.1, on the reverse strand, counting down.
AATGTGGCTCTAATGAGCAGATATCCCTTGCCTTATTCGCCTAGTCGTGAATAATTCAAATATCATGGAGGATCCCCACCAACATTTCCAGAGAAAAAAGCCTCTCCAGACTACCGGATCAACTTAGTTCTTTTATTTTCTTCTCTCAAACAGATTCACTTCAATTGTCTTTTTTGCCGAGTATACTTTTCGTACTCTACTTTTCCATGACTTTTATACGGTTGCTAATTTCTGAATGTGTTGTGAATGATTTTCTCTGTAAGAGTGAAGTTAATGTATAGTATATCATAGTATAGCATAATTATATTCAAAATTGATATTGTGCATGACAGAATTGAGCTTAAATTACTTAGCTTTTTACTAATTTTTTAATTTTGTTGTAACTGATATGGTGAAGATATTTCATGTTAATTAAATAAATAATGTCAAATTTGACAATTATCAAATACTTTCAATGCCTTACCAGTTCTCTTCCTTTACGATATCTTACCAGTTCTCTTCCTTACGATATCTTACCAGTTCTCTTCCTTTACAATATCTTACCAGTTCTCTTCCTTACGATATCTTACCAGTTCTCTTCCTTACGATATCTTACCAGTTATCTTCCTTTACACTATCTTATCAGTTCTCTTCCTAACGATATCTTACCAGTTCTCTTCCTTACGATATCTTATCAGTTCTCTTCCTTACGATATCTTACCAGTTCTCTTCCTTACGATATCTTACCAGTTCTCTTCCTTACGATATCTTACCAGTTCTCTTCCTTACGATATCTTACCAGTTCTCTTCCTCACGATATCTTATCAGTTCTCTTCCTTACGATATCTTACCAGTTCTCTTCCTTACGATATCTTATCAGTTCTCTTCCTTACGATATCTTACCAGTTCTCTTCCTTACGATATCTTACCAGTTCTCTTCTTTACAATATCTTACCAGTTCTCTTCCTTACGATATCTTACCAGTTCTCTTCCTTACGATATCTTATCAGTTCTCTTCCTTACGATATCTTACCAGTTCTCTTCCTTACGATCTCTTACCAGTTCTCTTCTTTACAATATCTTATCAGTTCTCTTCCTTACGATATCTTACCAGTTCTCTTCCTTTCGATATCTTACCAGTTCTCTTCTTTACGATATCTTACCAGTTCTCTTCCTTACGATATCTTATCAGTTCTCTTCCTTACGATATCTTACCAGTTCTCTTCTTTACAATATCTTACCAGTTCTCTTCCTTACGATATCTTACCAGTTCTCTTCCTTACGATATCTTATCAGTTCTCTTCCTTACGATATCTTACCAGTTCTCTTCCTTACGATATCTTACCAGTTCTCTTCTTTACAATATCTTACCAGTTCTCTTCCTTACGATATCTTACCAGTTCTCTTCTTTACGATATCTTACCAGTTCTCTTCTTTACGATATCTTACCAGTTCTCTTCTTTACAATTTCTCACCAGTTCTCTTCTTTACAATATCTCACCATTTCTCTTCTTTACGATATCTCACCAGATATCGCATTCAAATATCTCTCCATGCTGTAGCTCATCTCATTCATATTCAAATCCCAGCTATCTGTTGATTAACAGATCCACAGGGAATATCTTGCTAGCCATTCCTTATGAAATGATCTAGCGATTTCGCTTGTTTTCCTCAGAAGTTAAGTTTGCGGTGAAGTTCATAGGGACCAGCACATGGTGCTACAAAGGTTATAGAAAACCAACTTGGAGAACCTTTCTCTTGCTAAATTTCTAACATCACTGTTGCTAAATCTGCTACAATGAAATGTATTGAATAATTGGGCATTAAACTTTGATGTACATTAATTTCTCAAACTTGAATTCATCGTAAAGAATTTTGTGTGACAAACAGAAAATAATTATATATGAATCATTTCTTGTTATAATTTTATTTTCGTTACTTTGAAAGCAACTAAAGTATTATTATGCACTTATAGTCAAGCAACAGTTTTATAAAAAATAATATTTTTTATAGATTATAATTATAATATGTTAGGAACATTAATATATGTTTTTAATTACTCAAATCGATCAAATTTTGTAATTCACTAATTTTCTGCACCATTTAATCAATATTTCTAGTCGTGGAATTTTCAGGGAATTCTCTATTCATACAGTGGAATTTAATATAGACACTTTTTCTCGGAACACTTCTCAGAAGCCTAGAAAATTGTGAATGAATTGAATAAGTTTTGTTTGAGGAGTTTGTGATAGCCTTGGAGTTAGGCCCAATAATTTAATATCAGATTGGAATTTGCTAAGTCTTTGATGTAGCTTAAAATGTTATTACTTATCAGCGGATATGTGATTTAAAAGGCGAATATGTCAAATAAAATGTTATTACTTACAGCGGATAACTTTATTACCTTCACCCAATATCCTGAAAAATATTTTAATGATTCCACTAATATGAATTCTTTTGAAGATTAACTTTCGAAATAATTGGTTATGTATAAACTTTAAAAGGAAATAAACTTTTCGTATCAAACTACGAATAAAATTGCTTTAATTATGGTTTTATTAGGGGTAATTATTTGATGTGAGAATTAAAAAATCTTCCTTATTAGTTATGACAATTTCTAACTCTGTGATTTACTGCTATCACAATATAGGTATCAGTGAACATTAATATTAATAACTAATAGAGAAGATAAACACTGTAACAGTGATAAATGTGGACCTGCTCATTGTAGGGTAAATTGCTAATTATCGGACAGTTTCTTATCTTAAATCATTAAGAAAAATATATTTATTCATCAATACCAATTTAACTAACTAGTTAATATGATAAATAAACATATTTTTCTTATATAATCTAAAATATGGAACTGTGCAGTAACTCATAACGTACCCCTATGTGATGTATCACAGTTAAAAAGCATTGCAATTATACACCTTCTTGATGCTCATTAATGAGTGATGTATGAGTGCAATCATAGACACTCATATCGAACTATGAATAATTGAGTCGTATAATGATAATATATGGGGTGATAAAATGTTTTAATAAAAACCATCATTTACATGCCAATGATTTTCTGTAAATTGGTTCACGACGCACCTGTGAGAAAAGTAAATACTATGCTCTTACTGACTTACATAGTTACAATGCACTTACAATGCACTTACGATGCACTTACATAGTTACAATGCACTTACAATGCACTTACGATGCACTTACATAGTTACAATGCACTTACAATGCACTTACGATGCACTTACATAGTTACAATGCACTTTCAATGCACTTACGATGCACTTACATAGTTACAATGCACTTACAATGCACTTACGATGCACTTACATAGTTACAATGCACTTACAATGCACTTACGATGAACTTACATAGTTACAATGCACTTACAATGCACTTACGATTCACTTACTATGCACTTACAATGCACTTACATAGTTACAATGCATTTACAATGCACTTGCAATGCACTTACTATACACTTACAATACACTTACAATGCACTTACTATGCACTTACAATGCACTTACTATGCACTTACCATGCACTTACAATGCACTTACCATGCACTTACAATGCACTTACTATGCACTTACCATGCACTTACAATGTACTTACTATGCACTTACAATACACTTATAATGCACTTACTATGTACTTACAATGCACTTACTATGCACTTACAATGCACTTACTATGCACTTACAATGCACTTACAATGCACTTACAATGCACTTACTATGCACTTACAATGCACTTACTATGCACTTACAATGCACTTACTATGCACTTACCATGCACTTACAATGTATTTACTATGCACTTACAATGCACTTACTATGCACTTACAATGCACTTACAATGTATTTACAATGCACTTTGTTTGAGTTTACACATTTCGTTTTAGCGATTTTAGTAACTGTAAAGATTGAGAAAATTATATTTGAAAATTGAAAACGTTTCAATTTTCAGACCTAATTCACAAGCAGTCCTTCAGTTTGGCAGATAATTGAAATGTTCCCTAAGTGCGAATTTTACATAACGAACCGAGAAAAATTATAATCATTTGTTGATAGGAAATCAAATCTTAAGTCCTTGTAACATAAGGGAGAGATTTGTATGAGTCATCCCTATAACTAACTTTGAATCCAGCGTTCATTAGAAGAAATTAGCGTTCAATAGAATACTGGTTTACCAACCTTCACTCTTATACCACTAGTGCTTAAGGTTCTCTTTCCAATGACCTTTACAGTTGACCTTTACCTGTAGATAAAGTCATCAAGCTAAGGTTCACTGTGTTTATCAATGCTGTGAATGTTGTATTCAAGGTAATGATAAGATGTGCTCTATCTGTCTAGCTGTTTATTGACGAGTGACAGGCTGAGCAATCGCATATCGACAGCATACCTTTATGAATTGGCAGTTAATGAAGTGATAAGCGATGACGCGTCATTAGCTACCAATGCTCTCTCTCTGTCATTGCAGCTCAGTCATCTTACAATTGGGGCAACTTACGCATCATCGGTCAGTTACTCATCTTCGGTTATACAACAAAAAGCTATATAATGATTATTATTAAATTTTAATTAGTATTAATGAAAATATGAATTATATAATTATAATTATATTTTTTTTCTGACCTACAATAGTACAATTCGCAACTCACCCTCCGGTATATAATATTTACACTGTGAAGCCTGGGGACAATATTTGCACTCTATTGTCATGGTTTCATCAGTGAATGACATTAAAAAACATACAATGAGAGTTAATGCTACTTTCATTAGTAAATCATATGGTGAGATTGACTGTAGTTTATACGGTATTTTTTGGAATGCTTTGGCCTATTTTTTCCTCTATAGCATTTCACATAGTATCTTCCATATCAGTTGAAAAACAATAATTTATAGACCAAACTTTCTACCAGAAGATAAATATGTTTATTCTAAAGAATGACTGGTATGAAGTTTGCCGCTAACTTCTTATCTTTTAAGTACTTGCTAACAGTAAAATGACATGCCTGTGAGTACTCATAGTGCCACACAGTCTCTCTCAATCAGTTCATCAATTATAAAGTGCTTATAATCAGACCATGACTTCATTAGCGGTATGTAGATTGGTATTTGCAAGAAGTACCATCTTAATATTAGATACTGTTTCTCTGAATTGGAAAAAGTTGGTTGAATCGAAGTTCTTAACGAATTTTATTGCTCAAAAAAAATAATAAATAAATGAAGAAATATTTTTTCATGATCTTTAATTCACTAGCAATATTTCTCGCAATAATAATACCTATGTAGGTAATGTACCGTTAGCTTCGTGTTTTTTTCATTTCATATGTTTGGGCGATAGCTTCTAGTCTCAATATATTTGACGGAAATCGAAACCTGATGAGTCATTGTTAGACAACCTTTTAATAATTAGGCAGCATCCCCAATAACTCAATATTTTGTTAGTGAAAAGTGATCAGATTGAGGGAGTTCTGTTTAGCGAAATAGTTTGCCTTTACTGTTTATTATTACTGTACATCACCAAGAAGACTTATCGTTCTGGGTCAAATCAATAATTATTTATTGACCGAGTTCTGTAAACTCTAACTCCTGTACACTCATACTATTAAATAGTTTGGAAACAAACAGCTCTTATATCTAATAGTTTAAATAGTTCTCATACCTAATAGTTTAAACAGTTCTCATACCTAATAGTTTAAACAGCTCTCATACCTAATAGTTTAAACAGTTCTCATACCTAATAGTTTAAACAGTTCTCATACCTAATAGTTTAAACAGCTCTCATACCTAATAGTTTAAACAGCTCTCATACCTAATAGTTTAAACAGCTCTCATACCTAATAGTTTAAACAGCTCTCATACCTAATAGTTTAAACAGTTCTCATACCTAATAGTTTAAACAGTTCTCATACCAAATAGTTTAAACAGCTCTCATACCTAATAGTTTAAACAGCTCTCATACCTAATAGTTTAAACAGTTCTCATACCTAATAGTTTGAACAGTTCTCATACCTAATAGTTTGAACAGTTCTCATACCTAATAGTTTAAACAGTTCTCATACCTAATAGTTTGAACAGCTCTCATACCTAATAGTTTGAACAGTTCTCATACCTAATAGTTTGAACAGTTCTCATACCTAATAGTTTGAACAGTTCTCATACCTAATAGTTTAAATAGTTCTCATACCTAATAGTTTGAACAGCTCTCATACCTAATAGTTTGAACAGTTCTCATACCTAATAGTTTGAACAGTTCTCATACCTACACAGTATACAGGTTTAGGTGTACTGTGCATTCCATATAATTAGAGGACTATTTAGCCAGGTATTGCGACTTATAAAGTCGATATCATTAGGCATGTAACTACCGCGCACTTCAGTCATGTAAAAGAGCACCGCTATTGTGGTCTGAGGCTGAGTTTATTCTTTAGTGGGACGAACAAGTTGTAGTAACTATTAGAATTGCTTTTCTATGCATTTTTAATAAGTATGCAAAATAATAATTGAGTATGGAAAGAAATGTAAATATACTTTCCTAGTTTTGTTGCATGTTCTATTGTATAAGGTACTGCACTCTTCTATTTAATTCTACACAGAGAAAAAAGTTTACTCATATTTAATGGGTCAACAATTTATGCTTTGAATCAATTTATTACGTGAGTTGGTTTGACTATATTCATGTTTTCATGTGTGTCAAAACAACTATGACGTGTGTGTCACCAAACATAGTTAATTCAAATCATTTTATGGATTGAATCAACTTGCTATGAGAGTTAGAGTTACATTTTGGGAGTTTGAACATATGTTAAAACAACTATGACATAGTGTGTTGAAGTAACTCACAAAGATTGTCAATTCAATGTATCTGGTGTATGAATTAACTTACTATGAGAGTTGACGCTACTTTTTTAAGTTTAGGTGCGAGTTAAATCAACTATGACATAGTGTGTTATAGTAACCCACAAAGACTGTTAATCCAGTGTATTCTGCAGTGTATGAATTAACTTACTATGAGAGTTGGCAATACTTTTTTGTAAGTTTAGGTAAGAGTTAAAACAACTATGACATAGTGTGATAATGTAACCCACAAAGACTGTTAATCTTATTTATCTGGTGTATAAATTAACTTACTATGAGAGTTAGTGCTACTTTTTTTTTAAGTTTAGGTGTGAGTTCAATCAAATGAGTATGTGGCAACTTATGCTTTCCTCAAAGCCAATAAATCGGCTGACACTTTTCAGTTCAAATCTTGTTTCAAGTGTGTTATGTGTTGAATGTGAACGCTCCTCAATACCATTTTAGTTCAAGTGCAAACAATAGCGTTATATGCATTAAATAGTATTATCGCTGCCGATTGATTATTAATTATTAATTAATTCCATTAATAAATTGATAAATGTCTGCCTAAATATTCTAAAATATTGGTGATTGATAGTTTGGTGGCTTTATATAGGTAGTTATTTGAAGAGCTGATTATCAGTATATAACTTTTATAATAATAAATTTTGATTACTGCCTTCCAGTTTGTAAACTGATATCCAAACTAATTTCCCTATATCATTATTATATGTTATTATAGGCAGTTACTGCGCTGTCCTCAGAATAGGGTAAGTTCCAAATTATCAGGCGATTTCGAATTTTCGGTCACGTATGAAATATAGTATATAGCTACCTAATAGCTAATTAAAATAAAAGTTAATTTAATATAGTTTTTCTTACGCGACCGAAAATGTGGAGCCGTCCGATATTTCGGAACTTATCCTAGTATCTCAAGTAAAGTGGTCTGATAATCTATATATTTTAAAACTAGTTGGTGTACCTATAGGTAGGGTTACACAGCCAAATTCGGTTCTTTAATTTCTAATTGTGACCCTATTAAGAGAGTCTCAAAATCATTCTGAAATTAGTTTAGCTATATACTGAATTGTTGAACATCATAATTTAAGCTCAATTTATGATAGGTTCTATTCATTTCACGAGTGCCTTGAAGTCATGATGGTTATTAATGTTTCTGAGATAAGAGACCGCAGTTAGTTAAAGTGCCGCAATTTACCTACTTGACCCTAGTTTTCTATGACTGGGAGAACTCCATCCAGGGAGATAGTCGGAGGAGAACACCGTCCAGGGATTTATAAGGGTGAGTACACTCCAACCAGAGGTGAGCCTTTTGATATATTATACTTTCTTGGTATTTAAATAAAGTCTACATTATGAGTGTATAATGAACAAAATTATGAGGATTAGCTAGAAAAATCCATTGCATTTATTAGAGCTAAATTTATACTGCATCTGAAGATTTATAATTAGTTTAACATTCTATATAAATAATTTACCTATATGAAAGAATTCTCAGTTAATAATTCTTTTCATTTCTTTATTAATATATGGTTTTCTATATTTTCTGAATCTACTTTCAGATCTTGATGAAGAATTGATGAAGTAGATCTACGTCATCAACTATCGGAGTCCTCTTCAATTCCTTTAAATGGTTCAGGAACAATTATGCTAGGTCACAGTAAGTATTTGAAAATATTAGATGATTTTTAAATATGTATTTGCAGTATGATTAGCTCTTACTTTTTCATATGCTTTTAGGGATTCCAGACATGAAAAGAATATCGAAGCTGTCGCTATCTCATCACAAAAGGAAAAAGAGTAGGTGATGTTATTGATAATGTATATGAACGATACTGTGAATTTCTATTCAATATATATTAATATACGAATCTCTTATTTCAGGAATTGGCAACCTACAGTCGTGGAAGAAAGTGACGAGAATTCAAATTGTACTTCTAAATAATAAATCTAAAACTTAAATGTTTATATTTCGTTTTCAATTTGACCTTGGTAATTCTATTAGCATATTTCAATATCAGTGCCTATGAGTAAGCTGAATTGCACTAAAATATGGTTTAGAAGATAAAGGCTTTATCATTAATTTATTATTCATTAAGTTATAGTACAATTGCAGCATATCAAAGATTTATCATATTTTGTAATCTAGCCTGGTTAATTAATTACTTAAAGTTATTTATGTCATCTAACTACTTATTTATAAACTGACCTGATGAGATTACTTATTCAATCTAATCTATTAATTTACAACTGATAACCATATATCAATTCATCGGATTGAAAACATTTCAAAAAGCAAGGATAGGTCTAGGTGATCAATTATTTTTTTAAATTAAAATAGTATGCATATCACAGAAGCAAAAGTAGAAAATAAATGTGAACATGTTAGATTTGGTCCTAGAAAATAAATAGTCTAATCTAATTGATACCGGGACCTAACTCGAGATTATAATTTGATAGAGTAAATAAAGTGACTGAAAAAGTCTTGTAAAAAGTCTGGCTACTGCTAACCAGACCGATATTTCAACCTACACTATAATAGTTGATATGCATTCACTTAGTTTACAAGTAGTTGATATAACCAACACGAGAAGATGATATAACCTACACGAGTAGTTGATATAACCTAACCGAGTAGTTGATATAACCAACACGAGTAGTTGATATCACCTATACGAGTAGTTAATGTAACCTACACGAGTAGTTGGTATAACCTACACGAGTAGTTGGTATAACCTACACAAGCAGTTGGTATAACCTACACGATTAGTTGATATAACCAACACGAGTAGTTGATATCACCTATACGAGTAGTTAATGTAACCTACACGAGTAGTTGGTATAACCTACACGAGTAGTTGGTATAACCTACACAAGCAGTTGGTATAACCTACACGAGTAGTTGGTATAACCTACACGAGTAGTTGGTATAACACATAGGAGTGATTGGAGAAACATCCACAAGTAGTTGATGTAACCTTGTTCTGTAGTTGTTTTAACCATTACATATAATTGGTTCAACCATCACGAGTAGTTTTGACTATCACAGGTAGTTGTTGTGACCATCGGGAATTAAAAATAATCAACTCACATATGTGTTGTTTTAACCAACGTCAATTTAACTCATATTAAATAGTACCTGCAACTCACCACGTAGGTAGGCGCACAGATAAACCATAAAATTTAGTCAAAACAAATCAAATATGATTTGATTCAACTAATCCTTTCTCTGTGTGTACTTATTTAGTTTATGTTTTTAATATCAATTAATATATATATTTATTAATGCTTTGAATAAATGAATAATCAGAATGATGTTATAAACTTTCAAATGTATTTACATATAGAATTAGCTTTGATCTTCTGTACAGATTACCTCAGAGCTCACATTTTTATAAGCCTTTAATGTCTCAAACAGCTTTATAAGGTATTAAACAGTAACTTTATTGTATCTAATTGTACATATTAAATACACTACTCTAATTTAATCAATCCTACCTAGATTTATAAAAAGGGTTCATTATAATTAATAAACTCAAGCGCTTGGTTAATAATAATATAATGTAATTAAATACTTTTCTATCGGCGTATCATATAATACAGACATTAAAACTCTGACATGAAAGCTTTTAAATGAGTAAGTTATTTTAAAATACACCTTGCCGCTGGTTACCAATTTTCACCTCGTGGGTAAGTGCTATAAATCAGAGTTAATTGCCTAGAGGGTTCTCTTGAAGATGTGAATTAACCATAATTATTGTTATCTGCCAAATTAGGAGTATAATTAACCCATTCTTGGATAGAAAATTACCTCCTGTCCACATGATATAGAAAACATTCGACCCGCCATGTTGACTGGGGAGTATCTTATTACTCACTGGGTATACTCAGGAAAAGACTCCTTATAAATAGCAAGGCACTCTATGGCAACATCTTAGGCAAATTAATGCACAATTTTAATATTATTCACATGCTCATTTAGCGTTATGAATAAAAAGATTAATCCAACTCTTTAAATTGATGATAATTTTGACAAAAATATAGAAACAGTTAACTTTTACTGAATGGTGAAATCAAATTAATTTTTTCCGTAGCGCAATAATTCACTCTTTCTTTTAGTTTATACATTATATAACATCAGTAATTTTCTCTGGCATTATTAAATCTATTTATAAGAATTTAAAGAGTAAGGTCTTATATTACAACTATTCATTTCTTATTTTAGAGTCAATTAAATTCTCTCTCAAAATCTCGATTACTGTCAAGACTATTAAATTTCTATACTTATTTAGAGAAACAAGTGAAATATTCTTTCGATACTCTTGCTTTTATTGTTTTATTCATATTTTCTAATTAGTAGATATTTCCCAGTATATTTAGATAGTTAGATGATATTGAATTATTCTATTTATTATTTATTGACCAGAGTCATAATTCAAAGTACAGAACTAATATTGATCTTTTGTACTTAAAATCTGCCAATTTTTCTGAAGATTATGAAAAATGCAAGTTTTAATTTTATTCGAACGTTTTATTGGATGAATTGCTCGAAACTATTTCATTATTATTATCATCATCGAATACGCCAAACAAAATAGGATAAATATGTACAAAATACCTTTTACAATTTTTTTGCAAGCTATATATAATGAATATAATTATATATAAATAAAATAAGTAAATGTTCCCTTGTATATAAATATAAAATAAATAAATTTTCATTTGGAAAGATTTGGAGTAAACGTCCGCTACTTTCATTTCTTTATTCGCACAATTATATAACTATTTTTTAAATTATTTGCATGCAACGTTATTTATCAAAACTATACAATTAGGTATAACTGTAAAATAAATATATACTGTAAATTAACTGTAAATATACTATAAAATATACATTGTATAGTATAATCTACCTGAAATTATACTATATGTAATGAAAGCTGTCCAATGAGTTATACTAATACTGTATAAGAACTGTCAAGACCCAATAGAAAAGACTGCACATAGAATTTAACATACAATCTCTTACAATGGAGACACTTAAGTACATAAAATAATGAAGCTATAACACAAATATGAATAACTGTCAGCTTAACAGTTAGTGAACTCGTCACGACAGCGTGGGAGTGGAAGACTGTCTAGGAATTGCGATCGAAGTCGTTAGTTTTTAGCTGTACTGTTATATAAGCTAATAATCGCACTCCATTCTATCACTCAGTGTACAGTCACTTAGAGCGTAAAGGCATTTAATAAGGTGTAGAGCGAGCTGTACCTCATTACACCCACGCGACTGTGCTTGTGACTTTACTGTGTGACTTATGTTATGTTAAACGATGTACTTGCAGTCATTATAAAGTTATAAGAGACCATAACCATTAATTTTAGATGAATATTAAAAGAAATGTTATTAAAATTGAAACTATTACAATATGAATTAATAGGATAATGTGCTACACCACAGTGATGTAGTTCACCACTGTGATGTAGTTCACCACTGTGATGTAGTTCACCACTGTGATGTAGTTCAGCACTGTGATGTAGTTCACCACTGTGATGTAATTTACCACTGTGATGTAGTTCACCACTGTGATGTAGTTCACCACTGTGATGTAGTTCACCACTGTGATGTAGTTCAGCACTGTGATGTAGTTCACCACTGTGATGTAGTTCACCACTGTGATGTAGTTCACCACAGTGATGTAGTTCACCACTGTGATGTAGTTCAGCACTGTGATGTAGTTCACCACTGTGATGTAGTTCACCACTGTGATGTAGTTCACCACAGTGATGTAGTTCACCACTGTGATGTAGTTCACCACTGTGATGTAATTTACCACTGTGATGTAGTTCACCACTGTGATGTAGTTCACCACTGTGATGTAGTTCACCACTGTGATGTAATTTACCACTGTGATGTAGTTCACCACTGTGATGTAGTTCACCACAGTGATGTAGTTCACCACTGTGATGTAGTTCACCACTATGATGTAGTTCACCACAGTGATGTATTTCACCATTGTTCACTGCAGTGATGTTCACCAAAGTGATGTAATTTACCACTGTGATGTAGTTCACCACTGTGATATAGTTCACCACTGTGATGTATAGTTCACCACAGTGATGTTCACCACAGTGATGTTCACCACAGTGATGTTCACCACAGTGATATTCACCACAGTGATGTTCACCACAGTGATGTTCACCACAGTGATGTTCACCACAGTGATGTTCACTACAGTGATGTTCACCACAGTGATGTTCACCACTGTTCACTGCAGTGATGTTCACCACAGTGGTGTTCACCACAGTGATGTTCACTACAGTGATGTTCACTACAGTGTTGTTCACTACAGTGATGTTCACCACAGTGATGTTCACCACAGTGATGTTCACCACAGTGATGTTCACCACAGTGATGTTCACTACTGTTCACCTCAGTGATGTTCACCACTGTTCACCACATTGATGTTCACCACTGTTGACCACAGTGATGTTCACCACTGTTCACCACAGTGATGTTCACTTCAGTGATGTTCAACCACGGTGATGTTCACCACAGTTCACCACAGTGATGTTCACCACTGTTCACCACAGTGATGTTCACCACAGTGATGTTCACCACAGTGATGTTCACCACAGTGATGTTCACCACAGTGATGTTCACCACAGTGATGTTCACCACTGTTCACCACAGTGATGTTCACCACAGTGATGTTCACCACAGTGATGTTCACCACAGTGATGTTCACCACAGTGATGTTCACCACAGTGATGTTCACCACTGTTGACCACAGTGATGTTCACCACTGTTCACCACAGTGATGTTCACTATTGTTCACCACAGTGATGTTCACTATTGTTCACCACAGTGATGTTCACCACAGTGATGTTCACCACAGTTCACCACAGTTCACCACAGTGATGCTCACCACAGTTCACCACAGTGATGTTCACCACAGTTCACCACAGTTCACCACAGTGATGTTCACCACTGTTCACCACAGTGATGTTCACCACAGTTCACCACAGTGATGTTCACCACAGTTCACCACAGTGATGTTCACCACAGTGATGTTCACCACAGTTCACCACTGTTCACCACAGTTCACCACAGTGATGTTCACCACAGTGATGTTCACCACAGTTCACCACAGTGATGTTCACCACAGTTCACCACAGTTCACCACAGTGATGTTCACCACAGTGATGTTCACCACAATTCACCACAGTGATGTTCACCACAGTTCACCACAGTGATGTTCACCACAGTGATGTTCACCACAGTTCACCACAGTGATGTTCACCACAGTTCACCACAGTGATGTTCACCACAGTTCACCACAGTGATGTTCACCACAGTGATGTTCACCACAGTTCACCACAGTGATGTTCACCACAGTTCACCACAGTGATGTTCACCACAGTTCACCACAGTGATGTTCACCACAGTGATGTTCACCACAGTTCACCACAGTGATGTTCACCACAGTTCACCACAGTGATGTTCACCACAGTGATGTTCACCACAGTGATGTTCACCACAGTTCACCACAGTGATGCTCACCACAGTTCACCAAATAGGTTGCTCTGATTCAAGCCATTAGGTATTTGGCTTTACTCTTTTCCTCGAAGTAAAGCGAACTCTTAAGCTCTTGATCGCCTTTTACTGGGGGTAAGAGAAATAAAGAGCATTTAAGTCAGGAAAATAAGAGTTGCTAAGAAGCTATTATACCTTTAGAATGGATGATTCTGCCGCTATGGGATAAAGCTGCCATTTACTCTTGCGGCCTGTGAGGAGTAACGGTGAATTAGGGGGAAATTTACCCCTTACTATTTCAAAAAGATTACTCTACTTATATGCTAGGATGTTATCTTAGATTTATCAGTGTGATCGAAAGGATTGATAATATTTAAAGTGCTAGTGTTATAATAAATTATTACCTATATATTTTGTATAATAATTTTGTTTATGTAGTTGTATCAAGTGTCTTACTTGTTGCTGAAATAATACTAAAATTAATTCTAATACGATGCAGTAAACTAGGCTGTTTTAATTTAGCTTTAGCAGTATAGTTTTATATAAAAACTATACTATTATGTATAGAAATAATATAGTATAGTTTTACTATACTATACTATTGTAAAGCTTGTACTCATGATAACATATTGAAGCTGTCACCAATATTTAGATTCTGATGAAAATTCCCAATGAACTGAAATTATATTCATGTTTTTGTCGTATAATTTGCATGTTTTATTACTGTACCTATTATTACCGAAAATAAAATCAGGCCCCTTTGATTTTTTCTGTGCTACATTGTAATTATTTCTGCTTTGATTTCAATATATTGTAACAATCATGAATTTTATTTACTATTACAGGGCAGGGGCTGTGATTATCAGACTAGGGGTTTGAATAATTACTGCCTATCATCATCTAATTGTACTGAGGTAACTCTAGGGAGGCCTTCTTTTTTAATGGTGGCATTTAGCTTCTGTTTAGTTGGGCGTCCTTTTTCTTCAGCTATCTATTTTTCTTTTCTTTCTCTTCTTTCCTCTTCCTTCTGCCTTGCTATATCCATGGGTAAGAAGACAGACTGTGTAGGTCTCTTATCCATGGATGTCTATTCTTTCCATCCATGCGCTGGGTCGACATGGTTACCTGTGGTAGTCGAGTAGTCGACCTAGTGCATGGAGCGTACTTTCACTGTCCCCTCTTCTACGAGGCCTTCTTGGATCATCCCGTAGTGGATAGAGATAACTTAATATATAATTAATTGAAAATATGAATATTAGCTACTATTAATTGAAAATGCGTATGTTATTTAGTATTAACAGGTAATATATTATATATATTGCACGTGCCATAAAGTTTTTGTTTATTACTCTTGACGTTTCTAAGTAGTTGCATCAGTTTATTGTGGGCCACGCCCTTTTTTTACAGCTCTGTTCATAGAACGCTATGGTACGTGTAGAGGAACTTTTATAATTCTTTTACCAAGGTTGATGAATTATTGGCGAAAATATCATAATATTCATACACCAATTATTCCTAATTGTAAAGAAAATTCTTTTTCCTGCGGCATCTATTTTCACCTTATCATATTGTTGATAAAATAGAGTACAAAAAACATGAAATTTATTTACTCTGTGACTGAAGTATAATGTAATATATCAGAGAAAGTTATTAGAAAGGTGGGCTGGCAAAGTAACCTTTTCCTTGTTTCTTTAGTCTCAAAGGACTACCTCCTCATCAACACGAACATTTGTTTGAAAATTAGTCACAAATATTATACTTGGGATTGAGTAATGTTGAATATTAAAAGAAATTATTTAAAAATTGATATTTATTTTTTCTATAAAGCTATGATATACATAAAATGATATTTAAAATTCCGTTTCCATCTAATTAAATATACTATTTAAAATGACAAATACATTTGGGTATTATTTATATTATCACGATAGCAAGAAAAATCAATGTAATCACAACAAAATTATTGATCATAGAATTAATTACAATATTGAGTAAATCAAATATTGGTAGAAATCTACGTAGATTTTTAAAAGTTTCTAAAGCATTGAAAATTTCTGAGTTATCAGCCTTAATTAACACTTGAAGATTCATTGAAGTACCTTGTTAGAAAGTGAATAATTTTTTTCAAAAATAGGAAAATTAAATACCCATTCTTTTTGTTACAAAGTTATTAATATCACAACCAGGAATCTCTTTTATTGGTATTAGTAATTTAATATCAAATCATTTGTGATAACAGGAGAAAATATTACTTTGTTTTTATATTTTTCAGTATAATAATATATTAAATGTGATTTAATTAATTCTGATTTATTTATGATGTACACAAAAGCCTTACTAATTACTGGTATTTTTTCCGCAGGTTGCACTGCAGAGTTTATCGTTCGCGATGTACAGAGCTACTGACGGTATGGCGGGACTTGGTTCAGTTACGATAGAATTGCCTCGTCACTGGTACTCGGGAACATGCGTACCACCCAGCCCTGCCACCGAAGATGAACCACCAATGACCACTGAAGACCCTCAGATAGTGGTGGAACCTCCACATGCTGTCTTTGGGGACACCCCCTGGACTCAGAAGAGTGGTGGGTGTGGTAAGCCTGGCGATTTCATCCAGATGGGGGTAGGTTTCCTGAAGTCTGTTAACTTAACCAGTGGTTCAAAGGATCGGGTTGGTAGAATTCTACTGGCGGAGTGGGCCAAGTTCCGGTGGGGGGTTTTCTCGGAGACTGGATACCAGGCAGATCACTTGTACCCACTCTGGTACAGTGGCAGCCCGCCATCTTGGGAGCCTAACGTGTGCAGTGATGTTGCCGCTGATGCCCGCCCTCAGTCCTGTCCCCCACACCTGGGGGCGGGTTGCCCGTGGCCCCACTCAGCGATGGTGAACGCAACCTCATCACTACTGTCGATACCACAGCTACCATTGGTGAGTACTTTCAATAACTTTAATATCACATTGAGAACTATAATTTCAGTAACTCTTCTATAGCCTAGTGAAGGTAGAGTCCTGAGTAAGAAAGCTACCTTGAATAGTGAACATATTTTCTTTAGTCTGCCATGAACAGCCATTAATTTTAGTCATATTAGAAAAAACGATATAATAATAATGTTTTTATCTATATTTTAATTGGTATCCAATATCATGATAACTGCATGTATCATTGATTTGTTGTCCTTTATTGTCCACAAATCAATGATTCACTAATTTTTCTACTATACGGGGTAGTTCTCTTACTCATGACACTACATTCACTATGGAGGAGTTCTACTGTATTATTATTTACAGTTTATTCTATTAATATAATCTTCCTAAACTTAAGTTGCAATTTCTCTCTGCATCTTCTAGTATTCTCATTTGTAAATTGGTTCCAGTGGATAGAAAAGGTTGTTCGCGTCGTAAAACATTTCTATTTTAGAGGAGGAAATAGTTGAGTTATTCAGAATATCCACAGACTTGGAATCATTGAATAAAACTCGAGCAGCAAATTACCAGAAGATTTCAAATATTCTCTCATTCTTCATATTTATTCAATGTACATTTTTATTTACATATAATATTTAATGGAAATTAAATTAAAGATAATATTTGGATTAACTCTAAGAATCAAATGAAAAAATGTGATAACTTCATCTCTGCCTTTATTATTGATTTTATATTATTTGCTCAATTTCTCTCTATAATAGTTTCAAGTTGCTCTTGTCTACCTGCAACACTAGACTAATCTGAATTCTCTGCATGAGTCACAGGAAAAAATGTTCGTTGTTCGTATTGGCGTATAGTGTAAACTAATGAACTTGACTCCAATTAAATGTTCCGGATAGCAGTACGAGGCATTTTTGCAATTAAATTCTTCACCAAGTGACAATTTCAGGAGCTGGAATTACCTACCAATGTTATGCTGCGCTCTTTCCAGGAATGTTATGTTGTACTATTACATCTGAATGTTGTACTATTACCTCTGAATGTTGTACTATTACCTCTGAATGTTGTACTATTACCTCTGAATGTTGTACTATTACCTCTGAATGTTGTACTATTACCTCTGAATGTTGTACTATTACCTCTGAATGTTGTACTATTACCTCTGAATGTTGTACTATTACCTCTGAATGTTGTACTATTACCTCCAACTGTTGTACTATTACCTCTGAATGTTGTACTATTACCTCTGAATGTTGTACTATTACCTCTGAATGTTGTACTATTACCTCTGAATGTTGTACTATTACCTCTGAATGTTGTACTATTACCTCTAACTGTTGTACTATTACCTCTGAATGTTGTACTATTACCTCTGAATGTTATGTTGTACTATTACCTCTGAATGTTGTACTATTACCTCTGAATGTTGTACTATTACCTCTGACTGTTGTACTATTACCTCTGAATGTTGTAGTATTACCTCTGACTGTTGTACTATTACCTCTGAATGTTGTACTATTACCTCTGAATGTTGTACTATTACCTCTGAATGTTGTACTATTACCTCTGACTGTTGTACTATTACCTCTGAATGTTGTACTATTACCTCTGAATGTTGTACTATTACCTCTGAATGTTGTACTATTACCTCTGACTGTTGTACTATTACCTCTGAATGTTGTACTATTACCTCTGAATGTTATACTATTACCTCTGAATGTTGTACTATTACCTCTGAATGTTGTACTATTACCTCTGACTGTTGTACTATTACCTCTGAATGTTGTACTATAACCTCTGAATGTTGTACTATTACCTCTGAATGTTGTACTATTACCTCTGAATGTTGTACTATTACCTCTGAATGTTGTACTATTACCTCTGACTGTTGTACTATTACCTCTGAATGTTGTACTATTACCTCTGAATGTTGTACTATTACCTCTGACTGTTGTACTATTACCTCTGAATGTTGTACTATTACCTCTGAATGTTGTACTATTACCTCTGAATGTTGTACTATTACCTCTGACTGTTGTACTATTACCTCTGAATGTTGTACTATTACCTCTGAATGTTGTACTATTACCTCTGAATGTTGTACTATTACCTCTGAATGTTGTACTATTACCTCTGAATGTTGTACTATAACCTCTGAATGTTGTACTATTACCTCTGAATGTTGTACTATTACCTCTGAATGTTGTACTATTACCTCTGAATGTTGTACTATTACCTCTGAATGTTGTACTATTACCTCTGAATGTTGTACTATTACCTCTGAATGTTGTACTATTACCTCTGAATGTTGTACTATTACCTCTGAATGTTATGTTGTACTATTACCTCTGAATGTTATGTTGTACTATTACCTCTGAATGTTGTACTATTACCTCTGAATGTTGTACTATTACCTCTGACTGTTGTACTATTACCTCTAAATGTTGTACTATTACCTCTGAATGTTGTACTATTACCTATGAATGTTATGTTGTACTATTACCTCTGAATGTTGTACTATTACCTCTGACTGTTGTACTATTACCTCTGAATGTTGTACTATTACCTCTGAATGTTATGTTGTACTATTACCTCTGAATGTTGTACTATTACCTCTGAATGTTATGTTGTACTATTACCTCTGAATGTTGTACTATTACCTCTGAATGTTGTACTTTTACCTCTGAATGTTGTACTATTACCACTGACTGTTATGCTGTGGTATAGATTGTGCTATTTTGTTTCACATTGTTATGTTGTGGTTCTTTAAAATGTTGTGCTATGTTGTTGTATGCTGACATCAAAGTACATAGGTGACATGAATTGTTTTATGTTTTTCTCAACGTTGATTTAGTGTTTATTCTTCTAGTTGTATATTATTTAAACTCTTTAAACTCGGCATAGTTTAACTGTGCTTTATACTGTGTTCTTTTTCAAACTATCACATGCATTTATTTGGTAGTAATCGGCACTATCTGATTAACTAAAGTTATAGTCACTCATCCTATCACTTGTGATGTTTTTATCATCCTATCACTTGTGATGTTTTTATCATCCTATCACTTGTGATGTTTTTATCATCCTATCACTAGTGATGTTTTGATCTTCCTATCACTTGTGATGTTTTGATCTTCCTATCACTTATGATGATTTTATCATCCTATCACTTGTGATGATTTTATCATCCTATCACTTGTGATGATTTTATCATCCTATCACTTGTGATGATTTTACCATCCTATCACTTGTAATGATTTTATCATCCTATCACTTGTGATGTTTTTATCATCCTATCACTTGTGATGTTTTTATCATCCTATCACTTGTGATGTTTTGATCTTCCTATCACTTGTGATGATTTTATCATCCTATCACTTGTGATGATTTTATCATCCTATCACTTGTGATGATTTTATCATCCTATCACTTGTGATGATTTTATCATCCTATCACTTGTGATGATTTTATCATCCTATCACTTGTGATGTTTTTATCATCCAATCACTTGTGATGATTTTATCATCCAATCACTCGTGATGATTTTATCATCCTATCACTTGTGATGATTTTCATGTCATTCGTTGCTCATAGATATATTAATTACTGCATGCAAGTTAATTGTTATGACATACATTACTATCTAAATGTCATTTAGTTCTCCCTTTGGCAATGTGTTTCAAATCAATGTCCTACCCATTGTATTCGATGCTAACAATATCACACAGATATACTTGCAGTGAGTCATTGCCTAAGAGTCTAACCATTAAATGGTTAGCTAAATGGTAAGAAATGGCAACACTGTGAACTTAGTCATACTAGCTAGACTAATGTCAAAGAACTAGGACATTCTTAGTACTCGGAAAGTGATCCTACACCCTAACGATAAACTAAAGAAGCTAATCAGTGGCTAAATACTGCTCATGACTACTGCTCATGACTATACTGCTCACGACTACTGCTCATGACTACTGCTCATGACTACTGCTCATGACTACTACTCATGACTAACGCTTCCTTTTCCTCTTTCAGGTGTCCCGGTTCTGCACCCCCGCTACCCACAATGCTGAGGCCCCCAATAAGCAGAATGCTCTGTGCCACGGCTTATCAGCTTGGGAAGTGATAAGAGATAGCAAAGACTTTCGCTCTGTCAGGTCTGTTATAACTCTTAAAACAGATATATTGACTCCTATAGTCAGGGATGTAATGCTAGCACTACCTAGCAGTCAATTTCACTGCTTTATCTCTGCTAACATTTGTATCTCTTAAATTATATAGCTATTATTGGTAGATACTGGATATTTTTATTGTTGATAAAACGAGACATTTACTCGTTGTATCAACTGTTGATACTAAAAGGTATCATGGATACCAATTACAATAACGAGACATTTACTCGTTGTATCAACTGTTGATACTAAAAGGTATCATGGATACCAATTACAATAACGAGTAGTGTCTCGTTATATTGACAATAACATTTTTTTGTATCTACCGATAGCAATTCATGAGATACAAATGTTTTCAAAGTAAAAAGCAGTCAAATTGACTGCTAGGTAGTTTTAGTGTTAACATTTTTATCTTTGGGGGAGTGGACGGAGCTTTGATCTGGAGTAGCTCAATCGATTAAATTTTAACGTTGTCCTGAATAAACACTTTATATATGTTGTTAACAATTTAGACAATTTTGTTTGTAGGTGGATCAGGGCCTATTGACAACTTTAACAACTAGAGTTATTGGGTGTGAAGACTAAATGAGATTGTAATGTTAGTGCATAGGAAGCTGCTTTTCTCTATCTTTTCTAATTGTAAAACTCTCTGTGGTTAGATTCTTTTACTGATATCACATACACAATTGAAAATATATAAGTTATATCTAGTTGTCTATTTAATAGTTTCAAATTCTTGTAGTCATTAAATTTTATCTTTTATGTAGTATATATCGTAGACTTCGTTGTTGAAATTAAAAAAAATCATATAGGCTATAACCTGATAGTGAATAACATAACTATTTTAATTAGTTCTACATTAGACACACAGTCTTTTATTTCTGACATTTCAAAAATACTCGGAACAATGATAGAATAAAAAGTGGGTGTATTTACCTGTGTCAGTTTTTCCGTTTCTCTAAGTAACTCTAAACTGCAGCTGAAAACTATTCATCCATTTGCTAAGAAGTCCCAAGCGACATGAAACTCTGCCATCTAATGACACTCGGCCTCACCACGCTAAACAAATAGCTAAACTCTCACTGAATTCACGCAATCGAATACTGTCAAATGCATTAGTAGATTTTTATTATTTCTATCACTGCACTAAAATTATATTTGTGATTACAGTCACTTTTAGTAAAATTATAGTAAATGTTTATATATTGTGAAAGGATGGACATTATCACATTGCATTCGAGATGATAAGGTCTGGGATGCGTAGATGGCATAGTTTGATGCAGATTCCTCTTTCCGCAGAATTCCCCGGGGACCCCCTGCAAAGCCCCCTCCAAATCCCCACCTCTTCTTCACCCAGTCTCCACCTTTACGTTTTGTGGTTCTGGTGGAAGATACGGAGATTATGAATATACAGGTGAGTGCGCTTTATGAGGTAGGAAATCTATTCACCAGTACATAATGGTATGGAACACTTTATTCACTGGTACTATTCACCAGTACATAATGGTATAGAACACTTTATTCACTGGTAGGGTAAGTTGCGAATTATCGGTCAGTTCCACATCTTCGGGGGAACTGACTGCAGACATCATGGAAAAAACTAAATTGAATAATAATTATTAGGTATATAGTTTTTTCTTATATGACGAAGATGTGAAACTGACTGATAATTCGAAACTTACCCTTTGTCATTTATATGTGAACTTTTAGTTCATAATATGAGGTATGATTATCATTTCATTAACACTAAATATTTTCATCTTACTGTTGAAAATTATTGTAACTTTTACCTTAATTAACGTAATACCTTGATCTTATATTCACCAGGTAAAGTCATACTCACTAAGTCATACTCACTAAGTCATACTCACTAAGTCATACCCACTAAGTCATACTCACTAAGTCATACTCACTAAGTCATACTCACTAAGTCATACTCACTAAGTCATACTCACTAAGTCATACTCACTAAGTCATACTCACTAAGTCATACTCACTAAGTCATACTCACTAAGTCATACTCACTAAGTCATACTCACTAAGTCATACTCACTAAGTCATACTCACTAAGTCATACTCACTAAGTCATACTCACTAAGTCATACTCACTAAGTCATACTCACTAAGTCATACTCACTAAGTCATACTCACTAAGTCATACTCACTAAGTCATACTCACTAAGTCATACTCACTAAGTCATACTCACTAAGTCATACTCACTAAGTCATACTCACTAAGTCATACTCACTAAGTCATACTCACTAAGTCATACTCACTAAGTCATACTCACTAAGTCATACTCACTAAGTCATACTCACTAAGTCATACTCACTAAGTCATACTCACTAAGTCATACTCACTAAGTCATACTCACTAAGTCATACTAACTATCTTCATTAAACATACGACTAGCAAATGTTTTATTATTTTTATGTGGATACTTAGATTTTCATTCGCAAGACTGATGATCCTGTCGATGTAATTGGATTATAAATGTTCAAAATGACCATTATTACACATATAAATCTGCGGGTGAATGGGACCAGTGTCACAAATTAACAACTTTATAAATTTACCATCCTAATCATTTGTGAATAGTACTTTAAATGTATTTAAGATCATTTTAATTCTATACGACTGGTGTTTGTTCTTTATAGAATTTTGTACCTAATGATTTGGATATCTATTGTAAAAGTAGGTTTTATTGGTATAAATCATGATTACATAAGAATTCGTATATGTTATAACATAAAATGGTATTTTAACTACTACTTAATTTCATTAAAAAACTACTTTCAGTAAACACAAAACATTATTTTATTTGAATTAATAAATTTATCGAAAAAGTTACCAGTTCTTTTGAAGGTCAATTTCAAGAATTCCATAGCATTTTTCGTGTTCTCTTTCTAATTTATTTCTTGGGCGTCATGATCAAATTATTCAAATGTTCCTCTGATTTAATACCTAACCATCCAGGCAGGTTTTCCATTTCAATGACCGACTCACTAATAGGTTATTTGCATTTATGAATGCGTGCGTCGCCACTGACGGAGTATTTCAATGACTTGCCGCACACAATTCTACCTTCTAATCCAGCCTTTCGTGCTTTTCTTCTTTGCAAATACCTTAAGACTTAAAATGATCTAGTTACATTTGTGATAATTTAAGAGAATAGTTCTTTGCAGTCCAGTTTTGTACATTTATTTAAGTAAAATTTTCAATTGATCGGCTTACCAACCCAAAATAACACTAGATAGATGATTCCTTTAAATTTCAAACTTTTCTTGAAAATTATTTTTTTTATTAAATTTTCTTTTGAAGAAAAAAAAAACATTCGCGTATTCAACCAATTTTACACCTCTCCACAACCTGTAACCAACGAATCAATCAATTTCCACAAATGAGAGCCCATTTGCTGATGTCTAGTTGTCTCAAGAAGTCAATGGCCCGTAGCTTAATTATGTCGCGACAAGTGACATTAGAGGTCATAATTACCCACTGATTGTGTGACTTAGGGCCAACAATAACACCCTCCCCTGACGACAAGTCTTCTTAGCTTGTCTAATCCAATCGAACACTGAAGCACCAGACGTTCACTTTGTTAATTGAGACAGATGCCCTGGAGATGATCATCCAACTCTTGATTTGATTTAGAGTTATTGTCTGTAGGGATATAAATGTATCATTGCTATATATGTGTGAGGCTTCATTGGTATTTAATTAGATTGCTCCAACTAACTGATGTAACTCGATATTATATTTCAAAGGTGTGTCTTCATATAACATTATCACAAATTTCGTTAGTTTAGCCTAGGTATAACTATTCCTGCTCTCTTATTAATAATAAATAAGGCAAGTGTAGTATTTTTATCACACATTTACTTATAGATATTTGTGATATATTTAGAACAATTTACCATGGAAACTGGGTAAAGTTTTTTCTATCGAATATCAAATCCATTTCACCAGTTGCAAGATACGTAAGAGCTTTAACGGCTTCCTAGAAGCTTGTCCGTGTGCACGCGGCTTAAATGCCATAAAACTTAGTGAGTCTTGTATCAATGCATTTAAAGCTCTTTAATCTGATTAGGCAATCAGAGTTGCGGAAATGGAACCGATCTGCAATGCTTGCAGTTACTTGTTTGAAGTGTAACTCTTCATAAAACTCAAAACTAATCGTATTTTGCTAACAGAATTTCTGTGAAGTGCTCTTCCAATCAGTCCAAACAATTCCAATACACATCTTTGACCCCTCCCAAGAACAGCTTTGATTGCATAGTCACTCTTACTCAAAGCCCTCTAACGATTTAATAAATTTACCTTCAATACCGTTAGATAGATTGCCAGGTCTGTGTTCATCATCTACTATTCACTACTAACTCCTTTGGATCTCTAATGGAATACATTTATGGCTATGCTAATAAACCCCTCCCTTTCTATAGAAATTACGATACTTCTAATTAGTTCTGACAGCGTTAGTGAAGCATTGCCACACATTTATTGGCTTCATGAGGGGTAAAATGTAGTTACAGTCACTACCACAACTCTAGGGCTCTGATAAACTCAAAGTTATCTACAGTTATTTTATTCTCATCATCATCTACAGTTTTTATGCAGGTTAACTACAGTCTTTGTTTACGTTGACAGTGCAAATAAGTGTTTACAATTAGGTCTATAGTTTGTTCAGGTAGTCTTGTTTCACCCCTGCTGTTTCTAGCAAGCGCTTAATAAGTTTATTCCGATAAAGCTGACAGGTAGCGCTGCTCCCTTCTGTTTTACCCTCCACTGCTAATGTCTACACCAACTAAATTGTGAAGCTCCCTTGCAATATGATCAAATTATTCGGCCATTGCATCGCATAATCAAGTTATCTGTTAATACTTTTCTCTCAGTTTACACCGTATGATGAACAGTGGCAGGTAATTACAGTGCAAACCACTGAACGAGCTGAAGTTATAGCTCTGCTGCTTGCTGCAGGCAGGCAGGCAGGTTAGCAAAGAATCCTTTATATCGTTGCGTGCCTTTCCATTTTTGACACTTAGTTGCTAGCAGCCGATCAGTAAAGCCAAATATTTTAGGATAAATGTGGTTCTTTAAGGTGAAAGGCACTGTATGTATTTGTATTGTATGGAAGGAAAGAGAAAGCAATCCGTGTCAGAATGGACTTCCCCTTGCAATAAAATAACAAAATGGAGACGGGAGAGGGGAGCGAGATTGCCTTTTAAAAATAATCGAAACAAGCAGAACATCCAAAGAAATACTGCAAAATACAATTTCCCTGCGAGTCTTCCTATTGCAATGAGAGTTTATTGATAACTTCCATTGGCATTCTTCTAATGTACAATTAGACGGAACAAGGAATTGGAAACTGAATTGCTTTGTCGATAGATAGCTCGCTAAACTCTCCTGAATCTGTCGCTTGTCTTTCATTGCTTTCCTCTATCTTTGCCAAACTCTTTATTCTTTAAGTATTTAGAAGTCGCACTAATTCACATGGATGACAGTTTTAGATCAGTGCATGGATTGAAAGTTTTTTTAATATTATGGTCTTCTACTTATAATTAGAATACTATTTATATTGTATATTTATATATTCAATAATTAGGTATTTGAAATGTAAAACTACGAAATGTAGAGAATATAGGAAACCAATATAATTATATTTCATTCCCATCTCCCCCGCATGAAAGGGAGAGACGAATGAGTCCCTACATCTCTATTACCTTTCACCTTTTTTACCTTTGTTCCTTTTTTAGATTTTTACCTTTACATCTTCTCATATTTTTTGCAGTAGTATTTTGCTGTGATATTTTATTGAATATTTATAAAGTAATTGAGATAACTTTATTACTATCAAATAAATTAATTTTATACTCTAAACATATTGGTTATTCATTATTTTCATTCATTATTTTCATAATTTTAATTCCTCAATAAATTCCCACCTTAATATTGTATTCTAATATTATTTATATTTTAAA
Organism: Caprella mutica; assembly: GCA_947561585.1. Classification (NCBI taxonomy): domain Eukaryota; kingdom Metazoa; phylum Arthropoda; class Malacostraca; order Amphipoda; family Caprellidae; genus Caprella; species Caprella mutica. Next base: position 42,580 of record CANNZV010000574.1, on the reverse strand, counting down.
AAGGAATTTAAATTAAGCATTGACTTAACCTTTTAACTTAACATCGCAAATAATATAAGCTGTAACTGTAAAGATCGTTCAAACGGTTCATATTTCTCCAAGTAAACCTTACATGGCAACTGTAGCATGGTGATTATTGCTAATAATATTATTCGAGTAATTTGACTGTAATGGCCATGACATGAGAGTGCTATCGAATATCTAAGGTGCTAATTTAGTATGTGTTATCACAGTTCCATGTCCACTCTTCAGTGCTATTACATAATAGGGATATTAATCATATAGCTGCGGTATTCTTTTCGCTCTTATAAACTAGAACAAACGGAATATTGTAGACCCTTTCAATTGAAGCCATAAATAATAAATTAAAATAGAAAGCATGCAATATACAGACACTTGAGAGCTATTGAATTATAAAATATTGAGTTATTGATTATAATAACAGGTTTTACAAAGATTCTAATGCTTTTTAACTAATCGAATATTAAATTAATGTACCTCACTTTGGTGAAAATGAACTATTCTTTTATTTTGAATTAGTTTGTTCATGTTTTAAACTGCTTAGTATTAAATCAACTTATTGTTGTTTTCTCTAATAAATTTTTCTTGGAAATGATCGACTCTATACTTTTTTACACATTACTTCGCAATGCCACCTTATACTATTGGCCATTTAGACTATATAAAAGTGCCTCATTTTAGACAATAAAAAGACAGATCAGTTTGAGAGTACGTTGTGTGGGTGTAATTCTATTTGATTAAATAACACTTTATTCTTCACCGAAAAGAGAATATCTCTCACCAATTGTTTCACTTAATTAGAAAATGATGAAATATCGAATTCTCAATTGTATTGAATGTGTACACGTGTCACCATCAATATGTCTTTATATTTCTAAGATATTTTATTTCTACAGACATATGTTAAATGTGAATAATTCACCCGTATTTGTATACATACAGAATTGGAAATCCCTTTCATTGAACAGTTTTTGATTACTACCAACCAACCTCCCCCTTCGTTTGTCATCACTCCGTGTATTCCATAAAGGGAATATTTTCATCCCGTACACTACATACTGAAATGATTGATACAACATTTAAAATATTAACTCTCTGAGCGAAATATTAAATGTGATCAAATTTGATGTTGTATTCAATATTAAGGTGAAGTTTCACAAATATTTTGTCAATATTACAGTATATAATTTTCATTACTTAATTTAGCTTTTATGTTATTAATTGCAGTCAGTAGAGTTTTTAAAGTTGGTATTATTACTAAAGAATTTGATCTACAACTTCTCAGATGAGGACTATAGATTCCCAGTGGAAAAATATAAAATTGGCAGATCGTTTATTATGGTCGATTGCTGTATATATTAATGGTGTTTTAAAGTGCTTTAAATTTATGATAAATTACGATGGAATTTCTTCGAGTCATTTATAGTCGTAGATAAATGATCCTTAATAACATCGATTATAATTTCACAACATTGTTGACTGTACAACTTATGATATTTTTCTCAAAGCTCAAATACATTTTCAGTTTTCTCAGTGTTTATAGAGAGTTTTCTCTTTGTTTTTAGAGAGTTTTCTCAGTGTTTATAGAGAGTTTTCTCTTTGTTTTTAGAGAGTTTTCTCAGTGTTTTTAGAGAGTTTTCTCAGTATTTTTAGAGAGTTTTCTCTTAGTTTTTAGAGAGTTTTCTCAGTGTTTATAGAGAGTTTTCTCTTTGTTTTTAGAGAGTTTTCTCAGTGTTTTTAGAGAGTTTTCTCAGTGTTTTTAGAGAGTTTTCTCTTAGTTTTTAGAGAGTTTTCTCAGAGTTTTTAGAGAGTTTTCTCAG